>JANZXR010000002.1:1497426-1570449 GCA_027575705.1 Erythroxylum echinodendron | reverse complement strand
CTGTTAATTAATAATAATTCTGAATTAATAGTTGTAACATCCCACTACCATAGGGTACTGTCAATTATGCCTTTAGAATTTTATATTTTTTAATAACTATTTTATTAAGTAACATATGTTAATATTAAACTTATATGTTATTTATAACCGTTCATTATCAATTGTTAATTGTTATTAATTTTTATATAATATTATTAAATTTAAAATTTACCCATAACCTGTTAATTATTATTAAGTTTTGTATATTAATATCTTAATATATATACCTATTCACGGCTATAACAAATTATTATATTATTATATATTAATATTAATTATATATATTAGTGACAACTAATAGTTAATTATTATTACGTATTATATGATAATATTAAGTTTATATAAATGGTAGTCACGTGTGACTATTAAATCACAGACGTTATTTTCATGCACGTTTAGTTTTTGTTAGTCAGAGACATTATTTCGATACACAGTTAGTTTTCGTTTATTAAGGTTTTTTCGTTATTGTTAATTAATAAATAGAAATTTTGTTATTAATCCTTGCATAACATAATTTAATTATGGATTAATTGTTAATTTAGTTAATATTAATGAATTATTATTAATTGACCATTAATTATTTCTTTAGAAATTTTTATTTTTTTATCTTCTGTGTTGCGTAACTTTTTAATTATTATCAAGTGTTAGGTGATATATTCACTTCTATTATCACTTCTGGATTAAAAACTGAACCAAATCTTAAATTTATGCATGTTGAAGTATCTTTTATTATTAGTTGTGAATAAAAACTGCCACAAATCTTATGCAAAGCCGACAAAATCTAACAATAAATTTTGTTGATATCATTATTAGTTCCGAGTAAAAAACTGTCACAAATCTTATGTAAAGCGGACAAAATCTATAAGCCGACAAAATTTATCAGCTGATATCAGCAACACTTATTCGAAATTGATTTCCCTAATTAATAAATAAATCTGCATCTGCGTTTGTTGTTAATGCATGTTGTTATTAATTATTAATTAATTCACTTCAGTTTCTTCTTCTTCTTCTCTTAAACCTTCTTGTATCCTGATTGCCAACCCCTCCGGTTTCCTCTGAAACAAATCTTATGTATGTATCTGAGCACAGAGTAATGAGAATTTGATTTTTAAAACTTCTTGAACCCCAAGTTGTCTTGTAACCAGGGACTGCTATAATGTCCTTCAATCCGCAAGGAATCCCATGGAGAGGTCCTACAAGATTAAGCCAATTCTCAGCAATATGAACCAGTAAGTTAGAGTGACATGAAATCTCATCTCTCCTATCAGTTCAATGAGTAAAAAAAGAAACATGCTCCATTCAGCAATAACATCCCATTTAAGCACATGACACCTGATCAATGATGGCTTAAAAGATAATAACTAGACAAATCATGCCAAAAAATGACCTGATCCTGTTTTTACAAAATGGAAGATAAGATAGGTACCCAAATGAACTCCTTTAGCAAACAATTCATCAGCTTCTTTTGCTTATTCATAGGCTAATTCATCAGTAAAAGTGACCACAGTTTCAAGAACATGATTAAACCTTTCATTGTTCAAGGATTGCTTCATTACTTTATTAGTAACCTGAAAAAATTCGGATCTACAATTTCCAGTTTTCTTTTTTCACCTTACCTCTTCAATCTCTGAAGAAAAATCCACGAAAGTTCTTGAGAAGCAATTTACTTTGTCCTAATCAGTTCCCTAATTCAAGAATCTGAATAAAAAACCAACAAAACCCATAACTTACATGAGAACAAAGAGGTGTGAGATTTAAATTCACTTACACTCATAAAGGCAATATCTTCTTCATCTTTAGGCTTCTTTACACCAGAGAGGTGGGTAGGATAGCTGAATCTTTCAATAGCACTTTTTATGCTTTTCTTGGTCCACTCTGGATCAAAAGTTAAACAAGATGGGTGTGCAACCCTCCATTCTCCTGAGCAACTAACTTCCAGTTAGCTTTTATGATAGGTATATTAAATTCTTTTGCACCCTTTGCAATCTGCTGCACCTAAACATAACTCCTTGGGAAGCTCAAAAGATGACTTGGAATTTTGTTACAGTCACACGCACTCTATCTTCACTGTTTAGTTTCACTCACCTTAGTGTCATTAAAGAAGTTTGCATCGAAGATTTCAAACCCGCATCTAAGCTTTGAAGCTTTCTTGATCTTCTTTGAGCCAACTATGAAAACACATTTAATTGCTAGACAACTATCGAAACATTTGCTAATGAAAGCAATGCTAATTTTTGAGAGTAAAGTGGTTAGAGGGTAGATACTTTAGTTCGATTTTTTGGTTGAAAATATCACTGTGAATGACTAATTCTACTTTTGAATAGGAGACTGTAAACAAATTGTTTAACGGAGTATACGCTCCATGTTTTTGAGAGGGGCTTATAAAGTACCAAATATGTATGAACTATCAAGATGTTAGAAGTCTTGAAACACATCAATCAATATATATCATATTATGAATTCTGAATTTTTTTCTTAATTCTAAATTTATAATATATATATGTATATATGTCGTGCCCGTGTCCACCAAATTTTAAAACTTGATGTGTCCCCATGTCCGCGTCTGTCTCATGTCGCGTGTCCGTATCCGTGTCTTTGCTTCTTAGGCCCTGGTTAAAGAAACATTAGTAAAATCCTTAAGCCATAATATAACAACATTATACATATCTTTCTTCCAATCTTGTCGTGTTTATGATCGTTAATATCATTTACCTGCGCATGAAACTTACGGGATTGAACCACAACTCTCACCAAGAACTATGAGAGAGTGTTCAGAATTTGCCTGGTCGCAGTCGAGTCGAATAAGGCTAACCCAAATTATGACGGTGGCCTTTCATTGGACCTTGAGTCAAAGGTGAGGTCTTTTATTTGATTATGCTAATCAAGTGATGGGAAGCGAAGAAGTGGGAATCAGATATGAGTAGTGCAAGTATTCTAGTTCTTTTTCGTTTCGATCTTTCATCTCCAGATCAGGCGACGGTGTAAACTTTGGGGTTGCCTTTGTTTAGAAGTACGTAAGAGAATTTGAGGCGATAGGTTGTGTTGGTTAAAATAAGGGGAGAAAAGCCTAGTCGATGGAGTGGAGACTAGAAAAGTAGGGAGAAAAACCCTTGGAGTGGAGATTATAAAGTAGACTAAATGGTTTGCGATGCCGTCACCAAGCAGCACTGACGTGCGTCAAAAATGGAGAACATGTCAGCTTTTGACATATATCTTTAATCTTAAAACCTTGGTTTAACACAAATCTAAAAATTATCTAAAAGAGGAACACCCACTTGTTAGGACATCTCTAACCCACCTTCAAAATGGAGGAGAAATACTATTTTGGAGGAAAAAAACACTCCAATCCAACTCCATTTTCTCCTCCAAAGAATGCTACAGTGTTCCTCCAAATTTGGAGGGGCACTGTAGCAGCCTCTATTACTGTTCTTTTTTCGTTTTTCGTTTTTTTCTTTTTTCGTTTCTTTTTTCATTAATTCAATCTTTTTTAATTTTTTCATTCTTTATTTTGTAATTTAAACAATATTTCAATATTTTCATTATATATTTATTTAAATAATTATAACTTTATAATAATTTTAAGGTTTAATTTCATATTTATAAAATTTTTCATTATATATTTATAACTTTATAATTATTTACTTGTGAATAAATATTTTTAACCAAAATTTTTAAAAATATCCAGTAGTATTATCAAATAACAAATTATAGTTTAATTAAAATTTTATTATTTATGATTTATTATTTATTAACATAAAAATATAACAATAATAATATTGTGAATAAAAATATACACAAAAAAGAAAAGTTGGGTTAATTTTATAAAGTAATTTTAATAATCATTAATGAAAGATATAAAAGAATATGCTGAGAATATTCATTTTTGGTGTGAAAAATAGAGTTGTGGGTCGGAGTGAAAAACACTATAGCATCTCCAAAATAGAAGAAACTTAACTTTATTTTGGAAGAATGGGTTGGAGATAAACTTACAGCTAGCGTCTTCACCAGAACCATCACATATGACAGTATAGGTGACGATAATGGTGAAAGTGGTGTTGCGGCAGATGCTAGGGAAGGTGAGGGTATCGGAGAAGCCAATGGCATAGAAGGAGAGAAAATATATACTGAAACTTTGAGAAACGGATTAAGAGAGAGTTACTATGTAAAAGAGAGAGAAAATATCTCCTAAAATCATATAAGAACCGTTAAATGAAATTGACGAATGAGACGTATTCATCCATCCCGTTCGTCCTTAGTATTATATACTTAAAGATAGGTTCAGTTGGATTCTAAGCTTGAATTGACAGGATCTTAAATTAAGTAATTTTTTTTATATTAATTAAAATAATATTATTTTAGTTAATTATATGAAAATGACATGTTTTTATTTTATCTCAAATTATTCATGAGTTGATTGAGATTGACCCATATAGTTAATTGGGTTAGACCTTTAAACAATCCTAAAATTAACATAAATGACCTGATTCAACTCGATTTGAAATTAACGTACTAAGGCTAAGATGAACAAAAATGATTCTATTAACCAAATATAACCTTAATTAGTTGTTCATTTTTCACGTTAAAATTTAAACATCATGAATAATTAACTAAATTAGTAAAAATACTAACAAAACTAAAGATTTGAACGGAATTCTTAATATTATAAAAGTTAATCATTTAATTGAAAATTTTAAAAGTTAGAATATTAAACAGAAAAAATTTTAAAATTTTATATGTTATTTTAATGGTTAAATAATTTATTCCAAAGGCCTAACTTATAAATTATTATAAACACTTTACCGAATTCATTTTTGGTTATTAAAAAAAGGAATAATAGTTTCTAAAGTTTTCAATCTTTTGAATTTTTTAATTCAGCGTTTAAATTTTAAAATTTGTCAATTAAGTGACCAATCTTTTCTAACCTTAATAATTCAGTTCAAAATGTTAATTATGTTAATATTTTGTTGATTTGGCCTTAAACCTTAAACCCTAAACTCTAAAATCTTAAATCCTAAAGATTCCGTTAGCTAAATCAATAAAATGTTAATAAAACTAATCTTTTAAACTGACTAATTAAAATTATAAAATACTAATCAATTAATTGAAATTTTTAAAAATTTAGAAATTGCATAAAAAAAAATATAATCCGAAGCTGTGGAATTCTGAGGATAGGAACTAGGATAAACCACTGGTGGGAGAAGAAAAGTAATACAACTTCAGAAAAATAAAAAGTGAAATCATGGCTTCATGGAGATGTGTTCAACTTAATCGATAACTTCCACATTTGATGTTTGAGCTGAAAGTGCAAGAGACGATGAAGAAAGTATATCCATATTTTATACTTTATAGCAACTAGGCCTTGTTAAAAAGTAGACAGTGGAAATGGTAAATTTCACGTTCAAGCACTATAAGACATTTCAGGTTTCTGATCAACTGCAAATCCTGGAGAAGAGGATCTGGGCACCGTACTGAGGCTGTGTGGTAAGGAAGAGCATGGGAGCATGAACATAGGTGGGGGAGACCACAAAAGAGTAATGCCTGATGATCATGGCAAGCACAGTTTTAGCCTCAACAATGGCTAAATTTTGACCAACACAGATTCTGGGGCCTAACCCAAATGGCATATATGAAGCTAAGTGCTTTCGAGACTCGTTGAATCGCAACGGATTGAACTCGTAAGCATCGTCTCCCCATATATCAGTGTCATGGTGGATGGCAATTATAGGAATAAAGAACTGTGTACCAGCAGGAAGATCGAGTTTTCCAAGCTTAACTTTAACAGATGTTTCTCTAGTTGAACCTGCGGCTGGAGAATAGAGTCGTAGTGTTTCATTGATTATTAAGCTCACCTGCAATTACATTCCAGGAATATCAGAACCTGAGGTGAAATGGAACATGTTACAGATTCAGGAAAAGGGTAAGAGTTTACAAGTTTAAGGTCATGCAAATCCTCTGCAGCTGGAAGCTCTTTTGTCCCCAAAACACGGTACACTTCTTCTCGTGCTTTGTCTTGCCATTCCTGATGTGAAGCCAAGAGGAGGAGTGCCCAAGTTAAGAGATTTGCAGTAGTTTCTTTTCCTGCAAAGTAGAAGGTCTTGCATTCATCTATAATCTCCTCTATTCCTAATGTCTCTTCTTCACCATTCTGACTCTTATGTGTGGACATTAACGAACTCAGTAAATTCCCTGAATTTCCCCTTCCTTTCTTGTTCGTTTTGATCAGGGTCCTCACTGATTCACGAGTTTCCCTCTCCAGCCTCCACCTTTCTCTGTTCTTCTTAGTAGGTAAAAACCTGGTCACATGACACCATCAGAGCACAGAACAGTTAGGTTCTTACTCACCTGAAAAAACAACCATCAGAAGACGACAAAGGAAATAAGTTCTACTGAACAGGAAAAGATTTTAGTACCTAAATCCTGGAATATATACAGTTCTCAAAGCCAGAGATACAAGGTGCATTTGCTGTTCCTGCAATGCAAATATGCGCTTGCCTTCTTCATAACTACTTCCAAAAGCCGTTCTAGATATAACTTCAGCCGAGAGACCATGAAGCTCCTTACTCACTTCTATCTCGAACTCGTCTCTCCCTCCTCTCATGTCCTCCCATTTCTTTAGCATATTATCCGTACTTGCTGCAATATCAGGCACCCAAGTCTTCAACAAAAAAGGAAAATTTTGAGCATCAGTTCCAACATTTCAATCCTGCCTATATGATTTCAGGTTACTTATGGAAGAAACAGAGTTGTACTTAAAGCTCACCTTAACTCGCTCCATGTTGAATGCTTGGTTACAGATCCTCCTATGGACAGCCCATTTCTCACCTGTGAGGCCAACAAGCCCTTGCCCAAAAAGTTCCTTTGCCTGAGGATTATGCTGTACTCTGTCGATCGAACCGGGTGTATTCATGAGAACTTCCTTTAACATGTCCGGGTCATGTATGGCTAACCTGGGTTTGGACCCGAACCACGAGAGAAACGTCTTCCCGTAAATGCCTGACCACTCAGAGAAAAACGGAATCACCCTCTGAACAGTGTTCTCGTGGTTAAAAGACGTTGACTTGGCTTGAGCTTCAGCGTAGAGCCGCCTTATCTCTCCGGTGTTGCCCCATATCGGACGGTAACTAGGTCCTCCTATGCCTTGTTTCGCGAATAGTCGTTGAATTCTCAAGGGCACCCATATGTTTGTATATGTAAACTTAAGGACGAAAATAAGAAGCCAAAGGGTCACTGCTTGAACAAGAAGAAGAAGAAGAGGAGGAAGAAAATCCATAGCTTGTTTGAGAGATGCGGACAAAGAGGAAGAAGATTAAAAGAGCAAACGTTGACTTCTGTTAACTATCTTGTATGGTTTAAGCCTTTAAGGTGGCATGTGACGTGAATTAGCATTGTGTATCTTATTCTATTGTATCAAATTTCTTGGGCCAAAAGTTTTAATAGACCCAACTCTGATAAATTCGATCATATTCGGTCCGATCTCCGATCCGATCCGATCCAAATTTGATCCGATACAAAATCTCGAAAGCATACAACCTAACAAATACATTGCAATATGATTTTAGAAAACACCAATTAGAACTCCTCTCTAAGAAGATAGAACAGCCATATAAACCAAAAGTATGCAAAAAAAAAGTATAGTATATGCGTGAATGAAAGGTAACAAGAGATGGTGTCTTGAATCTTAAAAGCTACAAGTTCTTCGACCTTAAGCAATATAAGCTAGCTACCTAAACTAAAGAGGTACAAAACCAGGCTTTTATACATCCCCTGACAAAAATACCTGGGACATGAGAAGAGTTAAAAGCTCTGAAATCGAGCTTGACTCATCAATGAGCCTTTTCTCTCTGGAACACCATCCCATGTCTCCTCCGAACTCCCACCACCTCCTCCTCCGTCGTAGGATGTCGCTGCAGCAGTGAGGACGCCGGCTGCTCCTACATTAAAGTTGCCACCGTATGAGTTCAGCAATGCAGGACTAGCACCCATACCAAGTCCTAGAAGATCAAGAGTGGCAGGTTGGTTCAATGCCACGTTCACAGTAGCATCAGAATGCGGTCCTAACCCAAGTCCAGCTTTCACTGCATTGCTGCTCTCTGGCTTCACGTCCCATTGATGCTTGTAGTTGTCTTGAAGTCTTAAGCTACGAAGAAATGATTGGTGAGATGTGGTGGCCCCCATTTGAGCTGCTTTCTGAAGCAATGCCGTGGCAGACATTGCGGGTTGTGGAGACGGCGCGTAGAGGTGGTGTTCTTGGTTTGGTGAGAAAAGAGAAGTGACATTGTTGGAGAGGTAAGGAGATGGTGATAGAGAGAGGGACGGTGGTGGTTCCATGACTCTAGGTGTTGGTATTGTTGTGGTTGAGCCGATCACACCACACAGTAGATTGGAGAACGACGGTGATGACGACGACGGTGCTTGTTCTGAAACTATGGCTGTTGCTTCTGTGGTTGAGCTCGCAAAGATACTCGCGAACACTTTGCTTGTAGGGCTTGAAGAGCTTGTGCTCGCGGCTCTTGCAGTGAAGCATGTAGATGCTGGTGTCGGTGGGGAGAGTCCATTTGGATTTTCGGCCAATTCTGTGATCAGAAATGAAAGAATGAACGACAAGAAACAGTGACATGATTCGAAAACCAAAAGCAGATGGTAAAAGGAATAACTTTTTGGATGAATAATGGAGGGCTGCAAAGAAAGTTCACATCAAGTCGATAGCTTTACAAGTAAAAGTGAGCATCATTAATGGCGTCTTTTTCACTTAAACCTCATAAACCTCCATTGGTGCTTTTCGATCTTTGAGCTTACTTATTATGAACTGCAACTACTATAGTATAATCACAACAAAACTCCTTGAAGTAACTCCCTCTCATGCACGCACAAAAGCGCATACCATAAAAAGAAGAGGCATCATCTCATCTCTCAGAGAACCATAACCAACGAGAAAAGCACAATTAATTAATCTTCCATCTAATCGAACACGACAAATCCTAGTTAGAAATGGGCAATCTGTACATTACACAAGCGAAGGACAAAAGTAATAATAACCTGAGCTTTGAACTGATACACCAGGAGAAACCACAGTAGTGGATGGCGTAAGAGGCTGAGGAGGTGGTGAAGAAACTGCAGTACTCTTCGCATTGTGATTGATCCCTACTTTATCCAGAATCTCAACGGTTTGTGCTCTTGTACTCTCTTCAGCTAAAGCTTCACAAAATGCCCTATGCGTAACGAAACTATCCCTCCTGTATGTATGTATGTATGTATGTACACACCACCAAACACAAGAAACATCAGCTCCAAACCATTTGGATGCTTCGTGTCCTAGACCCCAAAAAAAAAAAAAAAGAAGAGGAAAACGGAATTAAAAACCTGGAAAACAAAGTGCCGCAATCACATTTGTACTCCCTAGTCCCGCAAGTCTTCATGTGAGCTTTCCAATCAGATTGTACTGCATATTTCTTGGAGCATCTCTCGCACTTCCACTTCTTCTCGCCGTGTTTTCTGCAAAAATGTTTCTTGATTCCGGTAAGGTCGCCGAGAGCTCTAGCTGGGTTATGGTGCACGCAAGATGGCTCCGGACACACGTAGACCCTTTTGCGTGGTTCCTTGGTTTCTCGCTGTTTAAGCTTCCATGGCAAATTGTGGCCTCGTCGGTGAAGCTGCAGATTCTGGTCTCGCTGAAAGCCTTTGCTGCAGATCTCGCACACGAATCTGTTCGTGGCCAAAAGGGACTTCGGCGATAAAGCAATCACTTCAGCATCTGGATCTAAACCAAGAGAATCATAATAATAGATAAAACAGATTCTCAGTACGAATTTACCAAAAGTGAAGACTTTCATGACTTAGAATCGAATTATTACAGACCTGGCATTCCTGGGAGGTTTCGCTTTTTCTTAGGCGGTGCCACTGGAAGTGAAGTGACTTGATTTCCCAACGAAGACACGCCCGTAGCTTCTCCAGAAGCTGTAGAAACTGTCATGTGAGAGGACTTATCAGCCTCCACCATGTTCTTTCCTTGAACAGACCTGAAAAAAAGTTAAAACACTGCTTTCTTCAACCGACTAGAGAAAAATGTAAACTTCGGCTACTTCGTCAATGAATTCTCGGAAGACATAGAACACCCGATCAACAAAAAGATGGTCTTTTAGAAATTTGGATACGGCGATACTCTTTTGCTTCTAAGAAAACTTGGAATTCAACAGCACACAGAAATCTTCTCTCTTTGAATAAAATACCAAATGCAAAAGCTATCCAACACAGTCCGGTGATCGGAGTTTCGTGGTCCCAAAAGGCGGCTATTTCGGATTCATACTCATCCGTCTAGAGGGAGAGAGAGAGAGTGCATAAGATGAACAGAGACGAGACATCTCATTAGAGAGAGAGAAAGGCAGTACAGAGAAGTGAGAACAGGGAGAGAGGGAGGAGAGGTTTGGAGAAAATAATTAAAAATGAGTTAAAAAGCGGCGCACGTTAACCATAGTGAAGGCTTAAAAACACAGGAGCTTATAGGTAGGTGATGAAATTCCACCGTCCACGTGGCAAGATTAGATTGCTTGCTGAACATTTGTCGGAAGAAGTCGGACTAGACGGTGGTTGTCGTTTAGCGGTAAAAGCTACAGAGTTTTCTTTTCCTTGATCATATTTTTTTCACATATTTTTTAGTGAAACTTTCTGAAATGTTCCAGAGACAAAAGGACAATTCTGCCCATTCCAAAGCTCGCCACCAATTATTTCTTTTCAATTCTAATTTTTTTAAAAATATAAATTTTATCATATAATTAGGCTTAGTTTAGGAGGGAGGTGACGGTTAATAATATGTTGAACTCAATCGGTTGAAATGATAAGTATTTAATAAGTACTTATGTGTTTGAGATTGCTGATTTGATAACTGCTGAATCGCGAAAATAGGTATTCGGCAAGTGCAGTTGCGATTGCTGAAAATAAATAAAATGATTAAAAAGTTCATTAATTTAATAAACTATTAATTTTTGTATAAATAATTAAGAAATATATTATTAGCCATAAATTTAAAATTATAAATAATAAAATATTAAATTAAAAATATGAAAAAATAAAAAATAAATTTAGTAAATAAAATATTTCATAAAAATATATTACTAATCATAAATTTAAAATTATAAATAATAAATATTGGATTAAAATAAGAAAATATAAATAAAATAAATAAATTTAGTAAATAAAATATTTCATAAAAATATATTATTAGTCATATAAATTTAAATTGTAAATAAGAAAATATTAATTGAGGGTATAATTAAAAATAATAATTATCAGAAAGTTATTAATAGAAAATAAAATTTTTACCATAGAAGCACTTTCCTACCACAACCCTCTTTCTACTTATCGATTTTTGCGGTTACACCATACTTTCCTCTATCCTCCAACCTCCGATTATTCGCTTGTATATTCAAACATGTGAGTGGTTTGGAAACTGTGGTGAATAAGTACTTATTTCCACCACACCGCAGATCCAAACATAACCTTAATAATATCTATAAAAACAACACCATTCAATATGAAACTTACTAATATGCAGAATTTAATGAGATTTAATAGCACGTAATTTTACCTTTAATTAATAGAGAGACAATTTTTAAAAGATCGCTTAATATTTTTTGAAATATGTATTAATAATATGATAATTTGTATAATTTAAATAAATTATTTAGGAGACCCTAAGCGAGGATGGGGACATATTTAAGCGTGAAAGGAACAAGAACGTGTAACAAATGTTTTGAAGGACAAGAGACGTAGAACTCTAACATTTGTTCTTATCTTACACCTACATTTAATGAAACAAACCGCCAATCCATGTAACACGATAAGGACGAGACTTAGGCATAGGAAAACGATGCTCCATGCCAATTCCCTCCAAGATCTTGTACTAACCAGAAACGCCTCTTTATTGAGGGTAAAATTGTACCTCTATAAATTTTATGCTCAACGAGATTTTTGTTGTTACGTGGATGTTATCATTATTTTTGTCACCATCGAGATTTTAATTGTCTTATATAAATGAGATAAAAAGAATAAAATTTGTTTTTTAAAATTAGTGTTTCTTTTTAAAAAATTTAAAATTATTTTTATTAATATAATTAACAAAATAATGTAAAGAAATTATATAAATCTTTGTGTCAATCAACATAATTTTTAAATCTTTTTATAATAAGTACAATATCAATCCGCACGACAATTATATTCCTATTTCTCGAGCGTAAGAAATATAAAATTGGTAGACACGAAATATTGTACTACATAGAATTAATTTAAAGCTTGATGGTTTATTGCAAAACTAAATTCAAAGGTTAATATTATAATTTGGTTTGGAGAAGTGGGTAGGTGATAACATGCTGAAATAATAAGTGCTTATGTGTTTTAGATTGTTGTTTTGATAATTGTTAAAACGTGGAAATAAGTGTTTGGAAAGTACGGTTGCGGTTGCTGAAAAGAGATAAAATGACTAAAAAGTCCATTAATTTAATAAACTATTAATTATTGTACAAATAATTAAAAATATATTATTATTCATATAAATTTAAAATTATAAATAATAAATTATTAAATTAAAATAAATTTAGTAAATAAAATATTTCATAAAAATATATAATTAATCATATAAATTCAAATTAAATAAGAAAATATTAAATTAAAATAACAAAATAAAAATAAAATAAATTTAGTAAATTAAATATTTCATAAAAATATATTATTAGTCATATAAATAAAATCAACGAAGAAGACGATAGGTTGGACTCGTTTTTTTATTTGTTGAAGTTATAATAGAAAATAATAATTATCAAAAGGTTATTAATGAAAAGTAGAATTTTTACTGCAGAAACACTTTTCTACTACAACTCTCTTTTTATTTATCGATTTCTGCGGTGGCACTGTACTTTCTTCCAACCTTCAATTATTCGCCCACAGATTTAAACATATGATTGTATTTTAAAACTGCAGTGGATAAGTACTTATTCCTATCATACTGTAAATCTAACCGCAGCCTATATCTTTTCAAGTGTGACAATTAAATTGGCTAACTAAATTCAGACGCGAGAAGATGTCATAATTTTAAAAGTTTATATTTATATTTATATTTATATTGTTTTAATAATTATATTAAAAAAATTAACGAAATTGGATTGTTAAAATTTAAATACTTTGATTAAATAAAAAATTAAATAAAAATCTGAAATTTTTGTAATTTATTGTCCTCGTACGTAATATTTATTGTGAAGGGCAGTGGCAATTGTGTGGATACGGTATTCTTACGGGGGCAGTAAAGTAAAAGACTAAAGTAGTAGTAGGTAAAGTCACGATTGTGTCTAATGTGAAGACAGTACTTTACGGTACTCTCTGTAGTTGACAAATGGGCCCTCTGAAGGTCCACACTGGGCAGAGATTCCATGTACGGGTATCCATTGTATGTTGATGGTATCACGGCAGTTTGTTCAACGCATCATTGATTGGCACGCATTTTCAACGGACAGGATTCGGGTCGTATTGTAGTCAAACATCTCCACTTCATTGTACGAAGAAAACCAAAAAGGTATAATCAGCTTTTGTCCTTTTACGGAAAGTGGTAATTGTACACCGCAGGATACGGTCAGTTGCACTTATTTATTTCTTACAAGTATATTTATATATTAATACAACTTTCAAATGTTGTCGTTGACCATCTGTGAGGGCGTTTTGGTAATTGTAAATTGTGCTGCCTTCCACCAACTTTAATTCCAGGGTCCCACTTTCATATCCACGTAAGCTCAAAATTAAAAGTGATAACAAATAACACCAACCTAGTATGACCCATGTTGATATATAAAATTTGAAAAGGTCCAATAATATACAACTTTATTCGTAATTAGTAAGAAAATTATTTCTAAAATAACCCACATCAAGAAAGAGAATGAGAGAAATGAAAAGAGAGAGAGAGAGAGAGAGCTACAAAGAGATAATTAATAATAATAGTATTAACAATAACAAGAACAGCAGCAGCTACAGTAACAGTAGCAGCAGCAACAACAACAATAATAATAATAATAATAGCGTAATGGCAACAATGGTGGTGACTGTGGTGGTAACAGTAATAATAATAGTAGTAGTAGTAGTATTAGTGACAATAATCGTAGTTATAATAATAATAATAATAATAATAATAATAATAATAATAATAATGATGATGATAATAACAAATTAAAAATGACAATAAGATCAAAATTAAAAAATTAAAAAAGTTGTTCTAAATTTTAAGTTGATTTATTATATTTTTAAAGTTCAAGTTAAAAATATTAAATTTGATTTAAATTCAAGTAGAATTTCTTTAATTTAAATATTTTATTAATTTAAAATTTTATTTAATAAAACAATTTTAAAAATAGATATCTAATGATAGACTTGCGGTTTAAATTCTTTTAAAATATACAAGTTTAATTTGATTTAATAACTAAAAATTCTAATTTTATTAAATTTGGAATTCTTTATCGAGTTACATCTTTTAAATTTTGAATAAAAAATTTTAATTTAAGTCATAGTAAAATAAAAATAAAAATTTTAAACTATAAATTATAAATTAAAAGAGTTAGTAGTATCCTACATTTCTTATTGTATCACACCCAATTTAAGTCTCACATTAAAGTGGGGCCTTAAAAAATTTAATATTACGCAATTTTATTCTTACATAAAATAGTAGAAAAATTCTTTATGGTATTCTGCATTCCTTAATCATCTCACTTAAAACATAGAATGTTTGATGTGAAGAAGGTAACAGATGGAAGAATTGGATAAGACTCTCCGTCACTCTCAAATCATCTTTTTGTCAATGGTGGCTTTTCTGTTCACAAACAAGTCAATTATTGGTGTGTTGTCAAATTTTCAAAGAGAAATTGATGTTTAGGATCGAAATTTGAAGTAAGATGCTCATGCTCGTTTAGACCCCATTCGATCTAATCCATTCACAGAGTTTAAGATCGAATTCGATTGATTTGAATTATTTTCAAAAATATACAGGAAGGTACAGCTGTGATGTGAAGAGCGAAGCACCAAGTGACTGCAATGTCAAAAGTTGGAATCGATTGCTAGGTCCCCCAGCAATCATCAACAAGTTGATTATCTTTTAGTTGCCACCTTTTTTCTGTGATTGCAGTGAGCAAAGTTTGAATCTTTATGCTTATACCTTGCCCATTCATGCCTTTATAGAAAGTGGTTTCTGTTTGCTTCTGATATGTGTGTGTGATTGCAGTGAGCAAAGTTTGAATCTTTATGCTTATGCCTTGCGCATTCATGCCTTTATAGAAAGTGGTGTCTGTTTGCTTCTGATATGTGTCCTGTCTACTTTTTTAGATCATTGGGTCAATCATGCAATGTTTTTAACATTTTGATAAGAATAGTGATAATTGAATTGAAATTATTATTTAGTTGTAATAATTATTATATAAATTATTACTTCATTACATGATTTAATCATTACGTGAACTCATAATGTATCCAATGTGAGTAACTTGCATACATATATAAGAAATTCAATCTCAATAACCCTATTTGCCTCCAACATTGGTCCATAATTTTGGCAAACCTGGAACTAATAACTTGTCTTGGTCACGACTCCATTCATAAGCCCTTACCAAGGATAATCATTTTTCATATCCATCATTCACAGATGATAATTTTGCAAAGCTTCAGGTATTCAAGATCCCAGAAAGACACCAAAAGCTATAAAATGAAAGTTCAGAGCCTTGGCATCTTCTCCGTCACTTAATTTGATTCTAGCCATTCTTAGAACATCAACATGTTAACTATTACATGCTCTAGCACATAGTCTAGATAATGTCTCTTATAATTCAGTCTTTCAACAATCACTGGATATATGCACACAAGAATCACACAATCGTTCTGTATTTGAAGTATTTCACTTGCTAGTGCAGAACATTAGCATAGACATAAAGTATAAACAGAATACAACTCTTTCTGTTTCAAAGTGCTCTTTTCCTTTTTCTAAATCTTCAATTTGTTATTTCTCCATTTTTAATGATTCTGATCATATTAGCTGTAAGAACTCACAATGGCTTCCTAGTACAAAGAGGAATACTGGCTGAAGTGGTTTGTACAAAGTAGGAGAAAGAAGACCAACAATGTGTGACTTTTCAATCTTTTGACTCATCTCTTTTTCTGGAAAAAGACAAAAATCTATCCCCATTTCATTTACATGTAAAAATTCTAAGAACTGCAAACGAGATGCATGTAAATTTCAATTGATGTCCCTCTATCCCTCTCATATTTGTGAAAGCATATGTACAGAGATTATTTGAGCTTCCTTTTCCCCTGTGGTGTATGTTTCTAACTAAAGGAGGCAGTAAACTACATATCTGTTGCTCTAGATGGAGAGCACTTTGTTGAATCCCTTCCAGATTGCACGCAGACGTCATGATTAATGGATGCCAATTGGGACAAGTTCTGCAAGAGATGTTTATATTTAACAAACCGAATTATGTTGCCAACATAAAAGTGACTATAAGTTAATGGAAATCATCCCAAGACTTTATCACTATACCATTGACAAGAAACCTTACCTTGAAAGAGAAATTTATCAATGAGAGATTAACCGGTACAGAGCCGAATTCTGCCAAGTCACCACATTCATCCATCTAACACACAAGGAAACAGAAAATGTAACACTTCAAAACTCAAATCACCACATTCATCAATACGACAAAATCTCAACCACAGCATGTGTGACAAGAAAAAAAATGAACGTGAACAAGTCTATCTACTTCCCTTAGCTCCGCCTTCCCTCCACTTCGTCATCACATGCTAACCTCAGAGGAGGTAAATATAAGAGCTTTTTCACTCCCCAGTTTCCACCTACCTCAGAATTAGTCCCAGGAAAGAAAATGCAATGATTAACTAAACCTTTTTTCGGAGCTTTTATATTAATTTCCAACCACAAGGTGGTCAAAAACGCCATATATACCGAAAGAAAGTTTCAGTTGCACATTGCATTGGTTTCTTACGAAAAGGAGCAAAATGTGACCGACGGTAGAACTAAAGAATTTAATCACAAAGGTGTGTATTAGTGCACCCACCTCATCTCCAGAGTCTGAGGATGAGTCGCAGCTTTCACTATCAGAATTGCTACTATTTTGATCATTTGGTATGCCGGTAGAAAATTGAGAAAATCGTGAAACAAAATAGCTTGTGTCATCTACAGTGTCGGGACTTGGTATAAAAGCAGCCTGTGCATAGACGAAAAGAATCAGAAAGCAGTGACTAGAATTAGTTTCACATATATAATTGCTTATCATTGACATGAGATGGTGCAAAACATTCCAACTAAGGAAAACATTCTCAACTGATTGCAATGTTTAAGGTTCTTTCATGAAAATACACCAAATGCAATCTTGATAGGCACAATGGATATCAGTCACTGCTTCTGGTTATTCAGTGACTAGTTTTACAAAATGAAGCTGGGGAAGGATGTCATTCAACACCGAAATGGTTGGTGAAAGCTAAGAAGTTGGCAACACTAAGCAAAATAAGGGCACAAATATGAAATACAGTTCTAGCAGAGTGCCTGTTAACTAGGAAATTATAAATCCAAATCTGCGGCATGATTGTACCTTTTGCAAGGCAAGGTTGTTCCAGTCAATTCCTTCAAAAAATAGATGTGCTTTAACCTATAAAGTAAATATAATTAATTCAGAAAACCCAAACTGAAGATTGTAATTCTTAATCAAAACTAAGATAGTGAAATGCTGCCCACCTCCATTGATCCCTTTGCTCCCAACCTCCGGTCTGGATCAAGAATAAGCAACCTAAAAGGTGAAAGGTGACAAATGATTGATAAAGTTGAAGTATGTTTCCTTCTAAAGAAGGCCATAAATACCATGCAGATGAAGAGTTCACCGCCCACCTCTTAATCAAGTCTTGGGCGTCATAAGACATGTCATCAGGAACAGATGGCCATGGGATTTTTCCATTAAGAATGTTGTCAAATATTAACTGCAAACATGAAAAGCCATAAGAGTTAATGACTGCCCACACTACAGTTAATCCGGACTCATTCCATGCTACTGGATCCACCAATTTCAGTCAAAACCCATTAGTTCCATGTTAAAGAGTGTTCACTTTAATACACACAATCTTTGCTTCCCACCAGAACCACTACAATTTATGAGATAAACATAAGAGTTAAATATACCTCAGGCCGGTCAGCATTAAAAGGTGGAATACCAGTTATCAACTCAAAGAGGATTATTCCCACAGACCACCAGTCAGCAGCATAACCTGCAGGACACTCGAGAGGTAAATTGAAGTGGTACATAAGCTTTACATAAGGCCAACTTCAGGTTATGAACCAAACCATGCTCAGTTCCAAGAAGAATTTCAGGGGCCAGATAGTCAGGTGTTCCCACAGCTGAATGCTGATTTCTACTTTCAGAATGTTGATTGCATGGAGTAAGCGCATCTAGAGATATATCCCCTTTTGTCTCAGATCCTGATAAATCCATTGTACTGTTTATAAGGCCAATTTTTGAAAGCCCAAAGTCTGTAAGCTGGTAATATAAGGAATCGTTAATACAGGGAGGACTAAAGACAACATAAATATTAAAGGTGTCAAGATATGCAGGAAATAGCCTGAAATGCCCAAAATATTCAATCCAAAGAAGAAAACTAACGTTTCAATAGTCTTACAGTAGGAGAAGACAGACAACTTTCTAAACAGTTACTGATGAAGTACTTTGTAGAACACACGAGTTTTCCCGTCGAATTTTGGCACGATTAAGTATCTTGAAAAATAATATTGATTTATTACTTGAAGTAGATTTCACATTTGGATAGACGAACATAGAGATATGGAGCATTAGGCCCTTTCAAGTAAATGCTCGAAAGGCGAGGCCACCCATATGTATGCATGCACACAAGTGCTCATTAACAAACAGGTAACAAACTCCTAGAACATAAGTTTAATAATTTGTATAACACTCAATAAATCACATCAAACCTTAATGTGCCCATCATGTGCAATCAATATGTTGTCTGGCTTGAGATCACGATGCACTATTCCCATAGAATGGAGATATTCCAATGCAAGAACCTGGAAAATACAAGAACCAACTTTCTGATGAGCACTGAGAATTCATGGTTTCTTTTACTCTAAACAAAAAATACAAACCAGTTCTGCAATGTATATCCGAGCCACTTCTTCCTCAAGGCAACCAACTTTTCTCAGCAGAGAGTACAAGTCACCACCATTGAGATATTCCATTACCAGATATAGATTATCTCTACAAGTAAATGAGTAGAAGAAACGAACCTGTGGTCACAAGAAGAAGTATTAGACCCACAGAAAGCAAAGTTAGTAATTCAATAAGCACGGTCAAAAGAAATGAAGTTGCTCAAGCAAGGAGAAGAAGCTGAAGCAGATCAAATCCTAAATTGAGAGTATCTGATCTTTTTACTTAAACCTAAAGCATTTCTTATCTGAGAGTAATTTAGACAGATATACCACAAATGGATTTCGAACTGTTATCAGTATGTTACGCTCTTCTACTATTCGCTGAATATCATTCTTCCGCAACATATCCATCTTTTTCACTGCCTGCTCGATAACATCGATAAAATTACATTAGGTGAACGTAGGAAAACACCACTGTCAGAAAGTTCAACACAAAAATTATTAAATTATCAAAATAAGATTCGAACTGTTGATTCTCTGTGAAAGAAAATGCATTTGTTCTTTTCACCTCAGTTGACTATATTAGAAGTACCAATCACATCCCGATACTGAAATCTAGACAAGCCAATGACTTAGCTATCACCGACCCTGTTTTTGATGTCTTAACTCTAACACCTTTTTAAGCAAGTAGACTTCCCAGTTTCATTGCCCATAAAGATTGCCAGGATAAATTAAGAAAATGAACTAAAAAACTGGCATTTGTAAACTAGTAAAATCTAACTTAAAGAACATGACCAGTTTTCATTTCAATGTTGCTATTATCATCTTAGCTTCACAACTAAAATATTCCACAAAACAAGTCAATAAAAAATCATTGAAGTGACTAAGGATGTTTCAAGAACTATATAACAAGGAAAAGTCAAGATAGCTCTCTGGAAGGCTATATTTTCAGTCACCAAAATTGGGAAAAGTGAATTGATACATACCTTTATTGCAAATAAGTCTCCTGTTATCCGTTTGCGAGCAAGAAAGACTTTTCCAAAAGCACCTCTGCTAATTGGTTTGATTATTTCAAAATCATCAATACTTGTTCGCTCTCTTTGTGAAGAGTTTCTAGGAGTTGATGCTCCACTACTATGAGATGCACAATCCAGGAGAAGTTTAGGAAATTCCAAGTGTTTGCCATCGCCTTTTGGACTTCTGCTATCCGTTAGGTCACAAGCAAGTATATACTTCTCCCTGCAAATGTTGCAAAGAGACGTCATGAATAATCAACAAGAGTGTCCAGTCCTTTTACTTAAGAGAACTAGTGTGATTAATAGTGTACCGCAGAAGTTTCTCCACCCGGCTCCCAAAAGTATCTATTACCAAAGCTTTTAGCTTGCTTTGCTGTAAAACATCCCGCAAATCTTGCAAATAAGCTAGCAGAACATCATGTGCCCCTTCCTTGGAAATATCAGTGCTAGCTACACAACGTGATATGTTTGCAAGGTCTGTCATCTGAAAATAACATTACAAAATATGTACCTGCCATTACCTCCAGCAAGCTAACATTTTCAATAATTATAGCATGCAACAATAGTTTGCAACAAACGCTTCCAAACAAATTAAACAAGCCAGTGATATATAACATGAAGCACTAGTGTAGTTTTACAATAAAACATTAAAATGGACGCTACAACATACTAAACTGCAGAAGAAAGTTTTCAAGACATTGATTTGTGTCACATAATTACCCACATGGTATCTGGGGGCTCAATAGGACTAATACGGCATTTCTATAGATAAAGTTTTTCAAGCTGATTCAAGAAACTTTTAATGTTGCTAATCAAACATTTTAATATGATATGCAATTGTAAAATCAGATTACAAACAAATAGCTACAGATGGTCGCCTTCAGGAAGCCACCACAAAGCTGATTCTAGCATCATATCATAAGGATTGTTATACCATAATGACACTAGTAACAGAAAAATCCTATATACCATAGTTTTACCAACAAGAATGACTAACCTGTTGGGTATCCTCCAGCTCAGAAGGATTGTTATGTTCTAACCAGAAAGAATCGAAGTGACCAGCCCTGGGAGTATTTGTGGATGAAACGGAAGTCATGCTCCCAGCCGAGGAGGAAGCACCATAGTTACATAACTTCATAGCCATGTGGCCCTTCAAGCTAAAAGATGGTAGGAGAAAATCATCTATGCTGGCAATATCCATTTCATGTATCTCTTCAACCATTCCTTCAACACCTTTGTTCCTCCATTCACATACTCTGGGAGAGTAAACTTCAGTTGTGGCAGAACCAGAATTTTGCATCTTTGAATTCTCAGGGCTGTCATATGAAGAATGGCCATTCGTATTTCGAGACTCTATAATCTGTTCCAATATCTCTGCAAAGTTTGAAAGCCGTTCATCTACATTTACAGAATTCAAGTCACACTTATCCGCATATGCACAAATATAAGAATGTGATTCTAGTCGTGAAATTGGAACAATTTCTTCGCATATCCTACATATTTCCGAATCAGATTCATCCAAAACCTGTCCTCGGTCATTGTGATAATCATCAAAGTTTTCTGCCTCCTCAAGAAGCGAATCAAAACTAGATACATTCACCAAGTTTCCAGCAAACCTGCTATCAGCTTCTTGCAAAGTAATGCCATTTTTTGACTTTTGAGCAAGCAAATTTTGTCCACATGTCTGATAACTGTTTCTGGTAGTTACATCAGCTGCCTCTTCAAGCCCAGTACACATTGCCTCAGGGGGCTTAGAGTAATTACTCTGTCCCAGCGGCTGTTTTTTGGCCTCACTACTATGATTTAAAGCACAATCTGGATCAGACTCGGCAATCCCACGATTGGCAACCCAACTCATATCAACTGAAGGAATTCTTTCCAGACATCTTTTGAATTTTCTAAGAGATTTCTTATCAATTGGTTCACTGTCTTTCTGAAATTGCAACAACCTCGTGCAACGTGTCAATATAAAAAGCATTCGAGTAATTAGCCACTTCAAAAGTCCTGTTTGGCACTGACTTCTTTTCTCAGTTAGATCTTGAACAATTATTTCACATTTGGAACGAAACTGAACACAGGTCATTTTCATACAGATTTGAGCAAGAATCAGGAGATCCTCTGCCATTGTCTGCTCTTCTTCCAGTGAAGCATCAATATTTTCAAGAACATCAATCACTTCTCCAGCAAAACTAGCCAGCTCTACATTGACCACTTCTTTAGCAGCATCAAATCTCGCCCGCAATGAACCCAATAATTCCTGATTTGACATAAAAGATAGAAAGACTACTCATTTTAGTTTACCTCTACAATCAGAAGGCTCAACAAACTAATTATATTTTCTTGACAATCAAATGCATACACATCGAACATTGTTGCACTCAGATTATTAAATAGTGCACCAAACCATAACATTTATACGCGAGTTAGTCAAAGTAGGATTTTTACCATATTCAAGAGAAGCAGTCTGCTTCCCAAGATGCTGTTAATTAAAGAATTTGGTCAATGTAAGAGAAACTGGGTTGTGGGAGGAAGGGGGGAGGAATGAAAAAATAAGCCAATCAAATGAAGTAGTATGGAATGCCAATGCACCCTTTTCTACTACCTTGTTAAAAATTCCCAAATAAATCCTACAATAAAAACAACAAAGTTTACCTCTAGATAGCTGTAACTATGAGCCCGTGATTGCACTGGTTGAATGCCACCTTTTGGTCCTATCTCATGTGAGAAACTTTTCAAACATTTTGATGGTTTACTCCGCCTTACATTCTCAAAATAAGACTGTTTTGCGTTTAGGTTATCATTTCCATTGCAAAATTTGCTTCCCACATGTTCCCTTATTTCTGATGTCTTATTGTCCATGCTTCTCTCCTGTCAAATAGATGCATTGCTATTTCAGCACTTCTAGTAAAGCAAAAAGTATCATTAAGCATCGGCATAGGCGTAAGCAATTGAATAGCAGTCCAAACAAATGATCACCTCAGTATTTGGAGTGACATCACTGACAACTTGCCGAGCATCCCTGGAAAAGTAAGATGTGAGCCATCGGGATATCTTCTTTCCTTTACGCGTTTCATCTAGAAATATGAACAAAAAATCAGATATTTTGGGAATAAATGGATCCTACCATCCAAAATAAACAAAGGTACATAAAACGATTTTCCAGTAATGGAATTTTCAATTAAGAAGATTGGTGAAGGAAACAAAAGCAACATTTAAGTGAGTCCCCCTGGATATTAATACCAATATTTGACAGCAAATGAGAAGACACCGAGCGATTCACATTCTTCACACTAATAGTAATTAAAAAAGGCACTCAATGCTGCAGGCCAACTGAAGTATGCACTCCAAAATGTTAGGCAACAAAAAACTCCACTTTTCAAGGTATTGGCTTTCTACTTATCTTCATGACATATTTTAGTTAAATAGAGACAATATTCTTCCTCCTAAAGATACATAAAAGGCTTCAAAATGAAATATAAATTACTTAGCATGAAAAATAAAAAACAAAGGCTCACCCAAGATTTCTATATTCTAATCCAAACTGACTGCCAGGAACGGAAGTCATCTGCAAACCACAAGTTCAAGCTTTGAATGGCTGAATGCAAGAATATATAGTACCTTTTCTAAGCCCCATTAAGAAGAGAACTGACGATCTCAGCTTTTTAGGACCCATGCCTATGCAATAACTAGTTGTTTTAACACTTCTCACAAGGCTCAAGTAATTAGGCAGTAGGATGAAAACTAAAAGTAAGAAGGCAGGTTTTCTAAAACAATGTAGACGGAAAAGATCGCAACAAGTGAGTAAAAAATTTTAGCCGTAATCCATAATGGAAAAAGTTTGCACAAATATTACAGCAACTGTACGAGAATGTTGTAGCAACGCCAAAACAATAACATTGCAGGTGAAATAGAGCGTACACTCATTGAAAGGGTATAGTAAACAAGATGGTGGGCTATTCCACAAAAGTACAAAGATTCTCAGGCGATGATGGTTTTCTATATATGAATAATGACATGGACAGGTTTTGCTGCATGATAAGAAGAAAGCTAGAGACTTTTCATCAAAAATCAAATGGAAGCTTCAGAAACACAATGCCAATTCAAGATATTTACAATCTGAGCAAAAATATCCACATCTAGCTTAGTTCCAAACTGCCCCAAGTCGACAAATCGTAAGTTATGAAACAACTAGTCCCGCAAAATCCTGTTTAACCCGAAGAAACTGAAAAGGGTGAGTGAAAAAGACAATGGCAGGGAAGCCATAATAGTGACGAATCTATGTCTCGTCCTCAGCTTCAACCACCAATCTAAAACAGTTCGGGCGAAACAAAAGTAGTAAAAAATAAACAAACAAACCTGACAAGTCAATTCTATTTCTAGAATTTCCAAACCCAAACAAAATCACAGACAACGAAAACACAAAACCGAAACCCCAACAAACAAAAGTGAAAAGAAAACGATAACGTTAAATTAAAGAAGAGCACATGAAACAACCTTGTTTTGAAGAACCACTAACGCTACGTCCCTGAGCCATAACGTTCGGTTTAGGCCTTCCTTTCACGGGAGGCCTTGACAAACCTCCACAGTTCTTGGATTCCGTAAACTCCTCAAGTCTCGAACTCGGTTGCTCGACCCGACTTGTTCTAATCCGATTCAACCCGCTCGGAATACCCACCTCCGACGAACCTCCACTGCTTCCACTTGATTCAGTCATCATTAAGAATTTTTCTTTTTTTTTTTAACAAAAGAAACTCCTAACAAATTGAACTAGGTTTGCTCTTGCTTATTATTTTCTCGGCAACCAAAGATGAAAAAGATCAACAAATCCCTGAACTAATTCAGTCTTCATAACCAGAATCGCTAAAAACCAGGGTACGAGCCGAGTTAGTTGGGATCAAATCAAACAAACAAAAAACTTGCGAGTAAAATAGAGTTTTCAGAATTTGTCTTCTAGCAGTAGATAGAGACGAGGAAACGAGCCCCGTTGTCTGGTGGTGGTTAAACTTCTCAAACAGATGAGAAAAGAAACACATATACGCCCAAGGCCTTGGTTAAACCAACGAAAGGAGGCTTTTTTTTTTCACCTTCTTGTTTATTAGTTATTACGCAGAGTTCGGTACCTGATAGCGACATCAACTTAACCTAAACAATTCATCAAAATTCAAAACTCTACTTTTAAAAGGTAAGCGCCCACAATGACATAGATTTTTTAAAAAATCTACGAAATATCCGTTACAAAAATTAAATCTTGGAGTAAACCCAATTTCTGATTCAACAAGAACGAGTCAGAACAGAACTTAGACTAAAATTAAAAATTAAAAGTGGAAGAAGAAGAAGATAAGTGGTCCTTTCGATGGCTTACCATGTCAAGAATCGTCCAAAACACGTGCACGTTCCTTCTCCGCCATAGCCACAGTACGACACACAATCTTACAAAATTTTCTATTTTGGATTCTGATTCTGATAATCTGTTTTCAAGAGTTTCTCTCCTCTACGTCGATGAAAGTGGGAAAATTTCATCACGTAGAAGAGAGAAACTTGGAGAAATGTTCATCAAGATTCTCACAAATCAAAATTAATCACTTTTATATGCACACCAAAAAAAAATTAATAAAATCTCCAATTTATCAATTTTATTTCCTTTTTCTAAGCAAATTAAGGTTAATCAATCGAAAGATTTGTGCTTTTTTTAAATTTTCCTTTTAATCTCTGATGGGATTATTTTGGAAATTAATTGCTGATTATTAACGACCTTTTTGTCGGATTGTGCCTGAATATGAAATGCGAATGGAATTTCAACACGTGGCTTTTGATTGGTTAGATGCGAATATTAAAAGAATGTAAGGACCAAAAGGGAAAAAGATAGGAATCTTATCTTTTGGAGGCTCTCCTCTCCCGTCAATTTTGAACATTAGTTATAATGCTGTTTGATCTTTTTGACTAATTTAGTATTAGGAAATTGGATAATGTAGCACTAGCACGCCTTGTTCTAATATATTTTACAAAATAAACCGGTTTATTTTTTAGTTCGACTTTTAATTTTTTAGTTTCATTTAGTTTAATAATATTTAATATTAAAAACTAACAAGTTTATTATTTAATAGTCTAGTTTTTGTAATTAATTAATTTTTATAAACTAAAATAAACCAATTAATTTTTATTTAACAATCTCTTTTTTTAACTAAATTTTAAATTTTTCTATAGATAAGAATATTATTCTTCAATCGTTTTTAAATGATTTTAATTTTATCCAATCTCTAACCAGTTTTATGATAATCCAATATTTATTGAGCCTTTTAAACCTTCAAACTCTTATCTTATAGGTTTAATTTTCAGTTTAATTTTAACACAATGTGTTGTTTAATACTTTGGACCGATTTTGATTTTTAATTAATTTAGTTTTTAAAATTATCTTTGTTAAACGGTAGTTGATTTTTTTTTATCAAATAGAATGTTACAATAACCTTGCAAGCAACTTTTTGTTATTTAAATTATTATATTTTAAAAATTATTACTTATTATAATATTATTTAATTATCCATTAGTTTCTTATCTTATAGGTTAGTTTCTTCTCTACTTAAAAGATAAAAACAACCTGGTAATAAAATTTTAGATTAAAGATCATAAAATAAATAATACTTTTTGAAATTAGTATTTTTTGACTAATTTAGTATTTGCAAATTGGATAACTTAGCATTAGCATTTATTGTTTTAAGTCCCTAAGGATGGTCGAGTTAGTGGAGTGAGAGGTATGAGGTCAAAAAGTCCTATGTTCGAATCTCTTTACCTACACTTTCTCGATCAAGCCTGACATACAGGACTTGTCTAGTGCGGAGTACCTAGTTGACATGATTTACAGGCAATTGTATTAATTTGGAGGTTTATCCAGTACGCATCTAAAGGATAACAGCTGTAGGTTCTTCCGTTTCAAAAAAAATTATTGTTTTGACCTGATTTTGTTTTCTTTAATTAATTTTAATTTTTTAATACAAAGGAAAGAAAGAAACAGAACTTACAACACTACAATATAAAACTCTTTGACTATCCTGTTATATAAAAGGCAGCGTTTTTGTCGGAAGTTCAATACATGCAGTCCTGAACTTGCTAGCAAGGCTAAATTAGCCAGTCCGTCAGTGCTCTGATTTTCTTCTTGATAGAGGTGTTGAAGCTGAACATCTCAATCTGGATATTAGCCTGCCCAAAAAATTAGCCTCAGTCAACATTCATTGAGAAGATGAAAAGAATATTAATTACCTCCAGCAAATTCAATTCGATGATGACTTTTCGATAACCAAGATTCTAAGTCAATTTAAGAATAGTTGAAATTTTATTTTTTATCAAATAGAATGTTAGTGTAATGAAAAGATAGGGATATATGATTAATTACCTTGAAATTAACAGTAAGGCTGCTTACTACTGGACTTTTATAAATCTTGCGCCTCAGTGAAATTTCTATTGTCATTGTTGTTTTACTTGTAAGCTGACATTTTATTATTTAAATTATTATATTTAAGATGATTATTAGTTTTAATATAATATTTACTATTTTTTGTCAAGTTAGAAGATAAAAACAACATCGTATTAAAATTTAAATTTTAAATAAAAATGAAAATTAACGATAAAAAGAATTTCGATATACTTAAAACAATATAAAAGAAAATAATATTTTTTTTAAATATAAGGACTAAAATAAAAAAAGACTAGACGAGTAAATGGATATGGGCTTATCTCTGTCTCAAAGTCAGTATCTTGGAGAGGTAAAATGAACTTGGAAGCTACAGAGGAATCACTAAAAATTAAGGGTATGTTTGGTTATATGTAAATTGATATAACGGAATAGAATAAAATAGGAAAAAACTGAATGGTTTATAATAAAATGGAATATAATATAATGAAAAGTTGTTAGGTAATGATGGAAAAATTTATAAAGTAATATAGTGAAACATTATTTAGAAGATAAATGGAATGGACTGAAATGTAGTGTAAATAATTATTATATCTCTGATAATAAAATAGTTGTTGCAAGAGATTTAACGCTATGATTTTAAAACAGAAATCATGTCCAATTAAAAACTCACGTATAATCTTGACAAATAATTTTTTATATATTTTTATTTTAAAATATTAAAATATTTATTATTTTATTATTAGTTATATACAATTTATTATTAAATATATAAATTTTATTATTTATTACTTAACAAATTTTATTCTATCATACGTGATATATATTTAAAAATTATTTATTTTTTATATATATATATAAACAATTAAAGAATAATTTTTTATATATTTTCTATTTTTATTGATAAAAATTTTATTGATTTTTTTATTTTATTATTAATTATATATAATTTTTATTAATAATATAAAAATATTATTATTAAAGTAAAGAGAAATACTATAAAAATATTATTAATTATATAAAAAAAGGTTAGGATTAGAAGAAATAATTGTTATTAAAAAAAATGATTGAAAGTATATCAGGTAGTATCTATTTATTAGTTTACGTTATATCCTAAACTCCCAAATTATAATTTTTTATTTTTAATGTTTAGGATGGAATGGAACGTAACATGAAATCCTCCGCTTCCATCCCATTTCGTTTCATTCCATTATGAAACTCTTAACCAAACGATAGAAGTGCATTCCGTTCTATTACTAAATCTCCAACCAAACATCTCCAACCAAACATAGCCTAAAATATAGTAAAGATACGATTTTCAAAAGGTTGAAGCAGGCAGGATTCATGTTATTAGTTTCTTAAACAACTAGGAAGTAAGGTAGTAAGGACTTTCGACCAAAAGAAAAAAAACTAGGAATTAAGGTACAACAATGGCAGCCCAAAGGATCTGTAATTCCAACACATGAAAATGGTGGAACTGATGTTAATTGCCATCATCAACTTGACTGTTTCCATACAGGCTCTCCCTTCTTTTGGGAAAACCTGTGGACTCCAGGGTTGGACCCCTATATTTAAGCTCTGCAGGTGCTCTGTAATTAGGATCGACAGAAGTCGATCTCGCGTTGGCGTCAGTGGAACTCGGTCTAAAAGAAGCCGTGTTGTTGTCGGCCGAACTCGGTCTAAAAGGAGCAGTTGCTCCTCCAGGATACCGTGATGGAGAAAGGTACCTCCTCGGTGGACCTCTCAAACCACCCGCTCTTAAGTCCATAACATCAGCATTTCTCGAAGATGATTCGACAAATGATGAAGCTGAACCCAGTGGAACTCCAGTTCTAGCAGGATTGGAGGTAAAGGGATCATCTGGTCCCCATGATGTGAGTGCTTCCCTCTTTTTAGCAAAGAATTGCCAGGCTCCAAACAGGAAGATTAAGAAGAAAATCACAGGGCTTGTCCACAGCATTGTGTTGAACTCTCCTTTAAATATGGGGAGGTTAGAGCGGTATATACCCACAAACCCGTTCCCGAGTCCGAGAATAATCAGCTTTTCATGATCACCTGCTATCAAGGGTATCAGATTTTTCCCATTAAAATCATCTTCTGTTGCTTGGTAATTAAGAAATGAAGATCTGATCTCATCCAAACCAGCAGAAAAGAGTAGGCGAGGTCCACCAGCCCTTACATAATGATGAGAAGAAACATTATATACTAAAAGCTTCTCTTGATTCACGACAAGTAAGTACCCTTTAATCGATTTAAACGCAATCGGTTCGATCAAGTCGACTTTTCTTTTGGATTTCACCCTGCATTTGAAGTTCATCACATCCCCTAATAACAACACATGAATCAGATCACCCTCTGATGTAAATCCATATGCTTTAGACCGCTCAGTAGTATCAAAAGCAAAACTCCGAACAAGCGAATGATTCGATCCTTCACATTCGGATTCTCTGACCGTCATGGTCCTCAAATCCAAAGAACCCGCACCACTCTCCGTCAAGAACAAAAGCTTTTGCTTCAAGAACGCCAATGGTTTGCTAGCTGGCTTAGCAGAGCCATGAATGGTCCCATTTTCTCTGAAAACCCGGATCATCCCATTAGCATCCGACGACAAAACGTATTTCAATCTCCCGACATGATGCATCTCCAAGATAGTAATACCATAACCTTCATCCCCATTTTTATTCAAGGCAAATTTACTAACACTTACCATAAAGAGTGATGTTAACTCTTCCCCATTTGAACTCTCATAAACTTTGTGCATCAGAATCTCACCATTTTGATGCCCAGTCACCACAAAACTCTCGTTCTTATACACAGACAAGTAGGAAGTCATAGCCGTAATCGGTGATTCGCATTTCGTGTCAAACTCGACCAAAACATCCCCACTGCTTGAGAAAACATAAACCCTCCCTTTATCATCCCCAACAGCAACATACTTGTTAAGCCCCTCATAGTCTCGAAATGGCAAAACATCAATACAAGTTGCATCAGAATCCAATTTCACCGCAGACACAAAATGGAATCTCTCAGACCAAAAAGGACTAAACTTGGTGACCGAAACAGCTCTCACCTTCTCTCCATCTCTGTTTTTGCTCTCTCCTTTCATTTCGTCACCAATCACTTTCCTTCTCCTATCAATCTTATCCCGTTCTTGACTCTCTTTCCTATCTAAAGTCACCGTCTTAGGATCCTCCAACAATTTGGGTTCTAATTTAGCAACTAAATCACTTAGGTTCCTCACTAACTCCTCAAGTCTCTGTAATAAAATCTCTTGTGGGTTGGATTCGTTTGCAGACTCCTCCGGTTCTTGATGGGTTGGGACTGAACTAGAGTTTGCCAAAGCTCCAAGTGGTTGAGAAGCCAAAATGAAGAGAAAACAAACCAAAATGAAGAACTTGCCTTGATGGGGTTTTGCAGCCATTGAAGAGAAGCTCCAAGTCGAAGACCGTCGAATTCCAGTGTCTGATCGTTGGCATATAATTCTTCGAACGTGGCACGCGTGGAATCGTAGATCTTTCGTAATCGGATCCGAAGATTTAGAAGGAATGTTTTGTTAGATTTAACGCATCTAATTTACGAAAAATGGGGATTTTGGATCAGGTTGATGTTGTGTTTGAGGATTTATTGACTTAGGTCCGCACAGTAAAATGTGTCTTAGGGCAAGAAACCAGGTTTCGTCAGGCGAAACTCGTGTGCTGTATATCTAAAAGCGGTTCTTCTTGTCTGCTGAAACTAAAGGAAGTTATCCTCTACACTCGGTTCTAACCTGACGCATTTTGGTGGCCTTTTATAGTCTACCGGTTGAGAATTTTATAACTGAAATGGAGAGGATTAGATCTCCGGTTTGAATTATGATAATTTTATTATATTTTATTAAATATTATTCACATATTTATGTGAATTTTATATAAATATACGAATGAGATGTAACAGAATAAAATTGTAACTAAATAATTAAAAGAAAAGATTTGACGTGTAATTTTAAATCATAATTTTATTAAAAATACTTCTTGTAACACGAACACAATGGTTAAACATAAATCTATTATTGTCATTAATATGTCTCTTTAGTAGAGGAAAGTCTTCTTCGTACGATTTAACGATCATGCAACGAATGAGATTTGGAGTAGAAACAATAAAAATAGAAGAAATAATAGGCTAAAGATGTTTGGAGGTTGACTTTGGTTGGAACAAATGTTCTTTATTAACAATTTAGAGTAATTCTTGTATATTTCCAAGTCATGATCTTAAATTCTTAATCCTAATCCAAGATTGAGAATCAAGATCATCATTATTTTGAGTCCTTAGATGTGGATACGATTTTGTATCGGCTAAAAAATAGAATAGTACCGACATCTTTAATATCGGACTTAAATACTAGTCGATACTTACCGATAAGTTAGTACTGAAAATTTTGAAAAATATATACTTTTTATAAAATTTTAATTTTTTTTAAAATACTCTTCTGCCTCTTTCTCCCTTTCCTTCTTCTTCCTTTTTTCAAAGTTTTTATAATTAATTATTTAACTAAACTTTTATTATGATTTTTTAGTTTTAAATTTTAAAATAAAATAAATAATTTTATTACTAATAATAATTATACGGTAAATTAAACTTAAAAATAAATTATTTCATTTAAATTTATTTTAATCTTTTATATACTATTTATTAATAAAGTATTAATAAAATTTTTAAAAAATAAATAATTTAAAAATTAATATTTATAAACTAATATTATTTTACACATTTTTACTTATTAAATCAAATTTTATTTGAAATATATAATTTAAAAATATTTTTAAATTTTTTTATTTATTAATAATTATTAAATTAATTTTATAAATTAAATTTAATTAGGATATTTATAATTTTGGTAATAGTTAATTTTAATTAACTCAATATATAATATATTTAATTAATAGTAATTTAAATAATATACATTTTTGTTTCATGTTTTAATTTTACTTAATTATTTCCTTATCACAACTCTTGTTAATATAATAATAGACTATTTTATAATTTTTAAAAAATTCACGAATCATTTCATAAATTTAAAAAATTAGTAAAAATGGTATCTAGTGTTAACCGTTACTAATACAATACTGTATTAGAAATTAATCCAATACTAAAATCAGTACGATATTCGTAAATATTGACTTTGATAGTGAAATTAGGGAATAGGTTGGCAACAATGATTTTTCTTTTGTTATTTTTTATTTTTTCTTCATCCGTCAATTATAAAGCTCATTATCATCACTGTCTGAGGCATAACTCAGACAAATCTTATAATCTAGAAGAATCGACATCCCTAACAAAATATCTACAATGATAGCTAACATAAACGAGTTCTCCGTCAAGTCTAAAGTAATGTATTAGAGGTCTATCTTTACTTTTTGAATCTAAGAATACCGGTTGAAGCATCAAAATATGATCAAATATAGTTGAGGATCCAGGTTAATCTTCGTTGAGCCAACAAATAAAATGTGATAATTATGTGACAAAAATATTAATCTAACATGATTTATCACATCATTCACATTAACAAATAACTTAATGCCAATATATTTTTGTTAAAAATTAAAAGTAAAAATATTTTATAACTACTTCAAACTAGTATTATAAAATTAAGTAAATTTTAAATTTTTATTAAACCTTTTTAATTCAAGTAAATTTATTTAAATTCTAAATTATTAAAGATGCTTTTCACATCATTTATGTTAATAAAGAATTTAACATCAATCCATTTTTATTAAAAATTAATAATTAAAACAATTTATGACTATTTTTTAAAATTCAAATTAGTATTATAGAGTAAAATTTAAAATTTTTTACTATTAATCCTTTTTAATTTCAATAAATTACTTGAATTCTAAATTATTTAGAAAAATTTAAACTAACTAGTATTACATAAACACAAATAAGTCTTCAATTAATTCAATACTTAGTTAAACATATTTTTAAATATGTTTTCCTGAACTCATAAAGTGTGCAAGAAGTAACTAAAATTGTTTCATTTAATTATAAGAATAATGTTAGATTCAAGTCTAACTAAAATTAATAAATTAAATTAAAATTCTTCAAGTTTTAAGTAAAATTTTAACTTGAAGGATTAATTCAAAATTTAATTTAAGACTACGCAAACAACAAACTAACTCATTAATATCCTCAATTCAATAATATCAATAATTTATTAAATAAATATATCTGATCAAAGAAATTATGAATTATTATATAATAATAAGAATTTATCTAACATAGCATTTGCTAGTTAAGTACGCCTAAGAGCAATCCACACCACCATGTATAACGTTAGTGATATAGAATCTCATAATCCGAAAGACAACCGACTTCGAGTCACTAGCATGGACCGAGGGACGTCAGAAAGCAATTTCATGCTTCTTGAACGTATAGCGACTATTTTTTTCATACGACCAGGGACAATCAGGTTGGTATTTACTAGCCCTAATGCAGGCATTACGTCTTATTATTGTACATAAATAAAATTAAGAAAACAAACACCACCATGAATGAGATTTAAGTAATGAACCTGAGGTCCTGAGCAGCAGGAGCAACGCTACATGGTTCTAATAGATACGCTAGAATCTTTCTTCGGGAGATTCTTATCCAACTTGAAAGCAGCATATATGGCTTCGACATGGCCAATCACTGTGCCACGATTGAAATTGCTCGATTTTAGAGAAGGGCATCTTAATATCTCGTGTAAAGAGGGACCCGATTTTGTCTGTCGGCCATTTTTGGGGTTTTGAGTACCGTCGGATCCAAGTTGTGTACCACTAAACTTGGCCGAAGTAGTTTTTCTCGATCTATTCTGTGTCTGGATCTGCAAGGAAGAAGAAAAAGCAACGAATTTGGCACTTGTTACGCAGACAAATGACTTTTTAGTGATGAAAAATATTCATCAACGCATATTCCAGTCAAATTCACATAATTTTCCTTTGACTCGGCCACAAGCAATGACTTAAATGAATGGAGAAAACTTCCATCTCTACTGTGCAATGGGTAGAGGAAAGCTCGTGGAAGGACCAACATAACTGGGGCAGATCTCTCAAACTTGCACAAACTTGGCTAGTTAAATATCTTTTACAGAAAGCTTACCTCAACTGAAGATTCCTCTGATGGTGACGCCGAGCTTCTGCTATCATCTCTTTCAAACACAAATGAACGTACATTGCCTGATCCATGCTTGTTGAGTGACGGCATAGAACTTTTGTTGGACCGACTAAGAAAAGATGCCTGCTCCATTTGCAAAATTCTGGTTAATGACATCAAATAAATTAACAAATTTTCTTCGTGCCAACATACCAATTCAAATATTTAAATTCAAGTTTAATTAAGGGCAATTTAGTTCATTAATTTTAAATTAAAATTATTTTAATTTAAATTCAAATAAATAAATTTTAATCTATTAAATTTAAAATAAAACCATTTTTTTTTACCTCTATGAATATGTATTAAATTAAAAGTTAATACTTGCATGCATAATAAGCCTAGTTACCTTTACCAAAATATAAATTTAGAAAGTCACAAAGTTATAGATAGATACATGAGCCGACTGATTCTTCCAACTTAAATGTTACATTACCTTGGAGGATGAGATTCTGCTTCCTCCTATAGATAACATATGAAAAGAGGCTGCAAAACAGAAGTTAACAGCACTCAGCATTAGGAGTCATAAATATGTTTACATTACTAGGTCCTCCGGAGACAATATGCATCGAAATAGTTTCTAGTATTAGTAAGTGGGTGAAATTTGCGGTACATCATACATGTTATTCTGGCTCGCTTCCTAGTATCAGGCGCATCATTCAGTTTCTTTATAAGACCAAAGATTTCTCTAGAGCCACGATCCTCTGCTGGTGATAAAAAAGTAGCTTGATCTTCCTGTTTTCAGATGAAATTTGCAGTAAGCATCTAGCAAACGAAGATTTACGAATAAGAGACATAATAACACAAGTATCATGTAGGACAATCTGCTAACAACTCACAGCTTCATTAGAGAGGCGCTCCTTAACAAGCCTGTTTTCAGTCTCCTCATCATCGGATGATTCGTAAGTATCATTCTTATCTGTAAACATCTGGGAAATCATTTCCTTCGCCCTTTTCATATTCATTCGCACAATATTTCTTGGAACAACAGATTCTGGCTCATTATCAAAAAGATCTTCATCCTCTTCTCTTTCCTCATTCTCTGTGTCTTCAAGAAGGGTTTTATATCCCTGTTTAGAACCACATCTCAATTTCTGTAAAAGGTTTTCTGTTCCAGCAGCATCCTGTTGTTCAAGCCATTTCTGATGAAGCTCATTACGCATTTCCTCGTCAGTTGGTTTTTCTTCATATTGAGTTATCATATCTTTAAGTTCTTCAGAATCTGTGTTGTCCTCATCTTCCTCGTCATCTTGGAATCGACCTAAGTCGTTATCACTGTCATCTTCTTCCTCAGCTTCTTCATCAACAAAAGCTTTGACAGGATCACCTACCGGAGTTGAGCAAAAACCGACAGACCCATGAAGGAGGGGATCAACATTCTCTTTGTCGTTATCCTCTTCATCATAACTATATAGCAACAAAGCAATAACTTCACCTTTAGAACAGTAAGTTGAACTACAGAGTAATCATATCTATGCACGCTATTAATAACCATGGGACCAACTCCGCATGATTCCACAGGTCATCCCTGTAACTGAGTTGATGTCAGTAAAGGATATGTCAAGAGAAAATGATATAGAGCCAATCGATGGCTTCTATAACTTGAAACGGCAGACGACCAAAGTCATAAATGACAGATTACTCAAATTATGCTCTTGATAAAAGATTGGAATGCAACAGAACAATATCATTCTCATAGCTAGAAGGAGACTTTCTAAACAACTTACAGTTCATGAACGGAAGCAGAATCAACCTTTAAGTTCATTGCAAGCACGGAAGGAGCCATTTCTTCTTCCAGAGGACTGCTGGGTGTCTCATCTGGCAGCTTCTCTAGAGAATCATCTTTTTCGGAATCAAGAGCTAAATCCTATAAAAGGTGTCAAAAAAAATAATTATCTTCTGATTATCATGCAATCCAAGAATGAAAATGACAAGTTGAACATATTAAATAAAACCTGAGTATCATCAATAGGAGCTCGAAACTTTTGCTTTGATTCCTCTACCGGAGCCTGAAATTAGCAGAAGCAATTACTGGACAATATTATATACCAATTTTCCAATATTTAAACAACAGGATAAAACTGTAAAAACTTAAAACCTAGTTTTTATGTCAAATTGAATAATCTCAAGCAATAACCAAGACATCAAACGATTGGCCAAGCAGTAGCTTTTTCTATACCTCATATTCACTCGCTGTTGTTCAGAATGTGCATGAAATCAGATACAGTTCCTAAATTACTTACAAACTACAAGCAATCCAGAAACTTGATGGGTATCCATTTCAGGATTCATGACTATGGAGTCACTGAAGCACATAGATATAAGCACACCTGATATTCGTAAATATTAAAGAAAAGAAAGAACGACTCAATTACCCTCTGAGAAGCTGCGTTTTCATGTCGACTCTCATCTAAGTCATCCTTGGATCCACTGCTTTTGCTCTCACCAGTACAAACTTTTTTGTTTACATTATCTGTCCTTGCAACTTTATGATATTCTATCTCAACATCAAAATCCACCGTATCCTCTATAGAAAATGCATCATTGTCATCAAGCAAAGAGCTTCGACTTTCGACAATTGATCTGCCAACCAAAATATTCCAGCAAAATCACAGAATGTCTAAAGACAAACAAAACTCACAGTGAATACAATTAATTTAGGGTCACCCACTTTTTTCCAACCTCAAGTTTCCTTTTCCGGATCTTCTCCAAGATACTGGATATGGGCTTTTGAACAAGAGGGACAGGTTTAAACGACGCATCTCTCGTTTCTAACAGAAGGGAAAAGGAAATTCAAATATTTATAAAAGCGTTCGTATAGCATGTAAGATTTAACATCATTTTTTTAATGATTTTAACAACATTTACCTCTCAACAATCTCTGAGATTCAACACGCAGCTCCTTAAGACGGTTTCTTCTTTCCAGCTTAATGAAAAAGTTTATAAAAAAAAAAAAGCAACTCCGAAAATCAGACAAACTAAACATTCCAAATCAATGTCATTGTAGCATTTTAGTATAGAAACAAGCATAGATTTACCTTCTCTCCCCTTTTTCCGGAGGAAGCAGTTGAATTATCATCAAATCGAGAATTCTCTGGTCTTCTCTTCTTGTTATGCGTCTCTTCCTCACCGATTATCTCACCAGATTCGTTCTCCACAGAGAAACCATTGCTCTCCTCCTCCGATTCAAACACATTCCTTTGGTCTTCTTCACAAGATTTGTCAAATTCCTCAAATTCCAGCACTCTCTTAACCCCAATCCTACCTTCACCGTTAATTTCCTTCAAACTGGAATTCACCTCATTAACTGCTTCAAATTCATCAAAATCCTTCTCCACTGAATCTCCTGTTTGAGATACAGGAGAACTAGTAGCGTGCAGCGAAGGAGCATCACCATCCGATGGACTTACGAGAGGATCTACAGTGATCTGAGCAGTGGATTTTCTCAAACGTTTTAGCTTTCTTGCGGGAACCGGAGGCGGAGACTTTTCTGCGTCAGAGAACAGTGGAAATTCCTCTTCGCTATCCATCTTCTCCGATAAGACGTGCTTCTCCGACGACGAGGAAATGAAAATCTAGAGTTTCGCCGGTTAAAGCATTGGACTTAGATGGCGATATTTACAGGTCGGGGAAGAGAGGATTTAGGCGCCAAATATTTCAAAATGTTTGAAGGCGGTTTACATTACGTATTTGCGACTTTGAACCGCCAAAACGCGATTGGAATATGAGCTGAGATGCAGGCGAGGCTACAGTTTGATCCGCGTGATCAATGAATAATGATATCTGATCCCCCAATGTCCCGTGCGTGATCGAGGAGTGCATTATTAAAGACATATTTAATTCTAATTATGTTTTTAATTTTTATATCTTATTTTATAATTATAAAACTATAAAAATGAAATTTTCATTTTTCTATTTTATTTTTTCACCATAAAATTATATATAATAAAAGTGTAGTAATAACTAAAAAATATATTTCTTAAAAATAAACTAAAACTAAAATCATAAATAAGTTTAGAATGTAATGTTTCTTTCAAAATTACTTGGTAAATAAATTTCATATGATAAATAAGATTTATAAAATATTTAGATACTGGGCTTGTATCTCCATCTTTAAAAGCCCAACTTGTTATTCACCAAATGGGCTTAAACTTTTTAGGTATATTTTGAAGCCCGAATAAATTCAGGCCCATCTATCGAGCCCAAATAGGTTTGAATCTGCTTATCCCTTCTAGACTCAGCTGGCTGATTGTCATCCCCACGTTCAACAAGCTAGCTGTGCCTACCACTTCCATAAAACCTAATTAAGAACGTAAGGTACGTAGCTGAATTGATTAAACTACTTGGCCTTACATAAAGGAAGCAAAGTTCAAGCCACAAAGGTCACACATTAAATGATTAAATCCTCTATTCCAATTATTATATTCTAACCTTATTTATTAGATCTTATCCATACATTTATATGAGGCCTACGTAAATATGTTAATAGAATTTAATAGAACATGATAAGAACAACATAACCAAAACAACAAATCTGATCCCCATCAGAGTAATCTCGCTTACAATTTCAAAATAAACACTTGGAAATAACATTAAGCTCAACGTTCCATTAAGCTGTTTGTAAAAATTTCATGAAATTCCAAAGGTAATATTGAAGTTGCAGTAAAATGCTAGAAGTATGATGGAACTATCAAATCTCCAAGTCCCATGAAGTCTCGGCAGTTAATTTCGGTGGTTTCGATCTGTCAGCCAGATCGACGGATGCAGAAATCTGTAATAGCAAAAATTCACCACCATCAGAATGTCTTTTGAATGAAGAGTTGAAATGTTTTGTAATTAGAAAAGTAAGAGCAAGTATTTAGAATCTTAGAAGTATTTAACCACAAACAGCTGAAATATGCTGCCCGTAGATTACAGCCATTGTTACCTGTCCTAAATGCTGTTATACAGTAGGATCAGGCTTGAAATGTCGTCCATCTTACCAGGAACATGATTTTGATACTCAACAACAGTGAGACAAAAGATTTGTGCCATAATAACACATGCCAAAAAGAGCAAACGACCTTGGACAGGTAATGGGTCTTGAAGTACTGACCACAGTCACCCACATCAGGATTACTCGTTAATGGCTGATCAAGTTTGACGGATTCACCTCTCAACTCTTTTCGAGCACTAAGATGCTCAACTATCCTATATCACATCTAATGGCATCAAAAAAACAATCTAAGTAGACCAGCGTAACAACAAACATGACGAAACATCAACTTTGTCTCTAACCCTTTCCACAATATCATAAAAAGTACTATCGCTACAAAACCTCCACCTCCTCCTCCTCCTCCTGCTGATGTTAGCAACACAAAAGTCATATCTAACAAGTTTCAAACTAGTCAATTATTCTGCAAAAGTGAACATTTGGAACTTCTTCAACATTTAAATCATTCATTTCCTTCACAACTCGTCTGTTAATCCTAAATGAGACAAATAGTCTGCAAATGAACGGCCAGAAAACTCAGACAAAGAACAATCAGATTATACTATTAAGAGGTCACTAGTCTCAAAACCTTACATCTGCCTTAGACAGATCAAGCTCATAAGCATCTATCAAAGTACAATTCATGCTTCACTGTACAATTCAATTTACTGCAGCGCAGAGAAAGACAGGAAGAGTGTGTTTATGAGATAAATGAGAATGAACCTTAAAACTTCCGTTGAACTTTGAATTCCTCGACCACTCCAAACCCAATGCCTTACTCGATGTCTGATATGTTCCTCTCAAAACGTCATCACCATAAACCCTGTGCGAGACCGCAAAATCCCAAGAATTCTTTGTCAAATCATAACAAGGTTCAAACGTTGTCAACTCTTGATGAACATAAGTATACTTCAACTTGCAATTCCCAGTGCCCAGCCCGTAATTAGCCGACACCTTATTAGCAGAATCAAACACAAGATTTCCATCCAGAATAGTCCTGTTATCACCTCTGTGATGAATGTACGTCAGATTCAATGGCTTATTCGCAACCCTCACACTGTTCATAAACTGAAACCGAAAATCCTACGGAACAAGACAAACAAGCAATTGAAAAAAACAAACATGAAAAAGAAATTAGAAAGCTGCAACTTCATGTTTATCTCAAATCCTACAACAAACCCTAGCTCAAAATCTTTACAAAAATTAGCTGCTAATAACAGTAACCCGGTCAAAATTTTCAGGAGAATTGAAGTCAAACTTGCAGTATGCAGTACAAGCTAACTTCGGGTAAAGAAACGAAACTTTTTGGAAGGTACCATTTTGGGGACGTCGTAGTCGATGATGAAAAAGCCGGGTTTCTCGAGGGCAAGAGCCAGGCCGTTCAAGTTGGGATTGTTGGCGACGGTGGCGTCGGTGAGAGAAGCACGGAGTTTGACATCGGCGGCGTTGAAGGAGAAACTAGCAGCCGCGGTGCTCTTGTCGTCTTGGTACCGACCCTTCAAAGAGGCCTTCATTTTCGCTCGCCAGAAACAAAGAGAGAGGCAAAGGCGTTGGTTACAACAATCCAACTCAAGCCTAAGAAGGCCTTGAGCTGCCTTGTACTTATCGGAGTTGTTGCACAACCGCCGCTTAGTTTATATAAACATTTTAATTACAACTCTATAAAACTTTAATATTATTTTTATAACTTATTATAACATTTATTATAATTTAGAACTTTTTTTCATACAATGTGAAATGATTTCAACGAACAAAAAAGTCAAAGGTTTGGTTTGAAAGATACGTAGATAGTATGCTGAAATTAACTTGTTAAAATGGTAAATATTTATTTTTAATAAGTACTTATATGCTTAAGATTATTGTTTTGGTAGTCGGTGAAAAGTCAAAAAAAAAGTATTTAGTAAATATGTTTGTATTTATTAAAAAGAGATAAAATGACTAAAAAGACTATTGATTTAATAAACTATTAATTGTTATATAAATAATTAAAAAATATATTATTAATCATATAAATTTAAAGTTATAAATAATAAAATATTAAATTAAATTAAAATAAATATAAATAAAATATTTTATAAAAATATTATTAATCATATAAATTTAAATTATAAATTAAAATATTAAATTAAAATAAGAAAATATAAATAAAATAAATTTATTAAATTAAATATTTTATAAAAATATTATTAGTCATATAAATTCAAATTATAAATATTAAATTATTAAATTAAAATAATATATATATATATATAAGTTGAGGGTATAATGAAAAATAATAATTATCATAAAGTTATTAATGGAAAGAAAAAATTTTACCACAAAAATACTTTCTTATCGCAACTCTCTTTCTACCTATTGATTTCTGCGGTAGTATCATACTTTCCTCCGACTTTCAATTGTTCATTCGCTGATCCAAACATGTTACTGCTTTTGAAAACTGCGGTAAATAAGTACTTATACCTACCGCACTTCAAATCCAAACACAATCAAAGAGGAGACTTCATAGGGTTCATACTAATTATTTTTACATCACAAAACACTGGATGGTTTTATTTATAATAATAATAATAATAACAACAATAATAATAAAATGTTAATAATTAATTTTTTTATTCGTACATAAATAAATTTTAAAATAAAACTAAAATGTAATTTTATTTTTAAAAGATATTTTATTATTTATTTTGTGTTAATAAGGTCGTGATGACCTTTAATTTTTTAATTAATAATTATAGATTATTACTTATATTATAATTAGAGTTAGCAATTTAAATTAAATTTGTATGAAATAAACATATTAATTTATTTTATTTTATTTTATTTTATTTTTGAATTTGAGATGGATAAATTGATTTAAATGATATAGTTTTTTTAATAAATAAATAAAGTATAAATTACAATAATCTTAGTTTATTACTCTTATTTTATTTAATAACTAAAGAGTTAATGACAAAAAAAATTATCAATTATTTTTTATTAAATAATAATTTTATTTAATTATAATGTATATCAATAATTATTAAAAATTAATCTTATAATTAAACTTTAACTGAAAATTTGTCATTTCAATTAATGATTTAAAAATGGAACTGGCAATTAAACCTGTAAGACAAAAAATTTAAGGTTTAATCGGTATTAGACTATTCTAAAAATAGTTAGAGATTAAATAAAATTTATGAATTTGAAATATAATTAAAAGAGAATATTCTTAATTTAAATTTTAATTAAAAAGGAAACTTTAAATGAAAATTAATTTATTTATTTTAATTTATAAAAATTGATTATTTTATGGAAATCAATCAATTAATAAATAAATTGATTTATTTTACAAAAATTAGAGTTATTAAAGTAAATCGAATTGAAAAAGTTAAAAACTGAATCGAAAAGTTAACCGATTTAACAGGCTGAATTGATTAAATTTTTTAATCATAGAATTTTTAACCGATATCTATAACATTTTGAGTTTGATGAATAATAAATAAATTGATCTGAATATTAGAAGAGATTAAATATTTCAATTGTGGATTTAAACCATATTCTATAACCAAAAAAAAAAGGAAACTAAAAAGGAGAGAAGAATATACATGTCTTCTTTATTGGAGATATAATTCAAAGTTGGTTGTAGCAAATGTCTAAAGAATATGCTGCGCTATCTGCTCAATATTAGTTAGCAAATCTTGAGATATATTTCAGTTTTGTTAGCGAACGGTTATTTTCCTTTTTTTTTCTATGTTTAGTTATTTGCAAGCTTTATTCTGCTCTTTGTAATTAAAAAAATACTTTCTGTTGTAAAATAGAAGAATACTTTTTAGAGTTCTTGAAGGTAGATGACACGTATAGATTGAGACTTTTTAATGAATTATTGAATGCATTTAATTCTCTTGATCTTAATGTTTATAATGTAAAGGGTCAAGATTATAATAATGGTTCTAATATAAAGGGAAAACACTAAGGGGCTCAAAAGCGATTACTTGAAATAAATCCAAGAACATTATATATGTCATGCTTGTCATAATCTTAATCTTACTCTTAGTGATATGATACATTCTTGTGTTAAAGCTGTTTTATTTTTTGGAGCTGTGCAACGTATATATGCATTATTTTCAAGTTCTCCTAAAAGGTGGAAGGTTTTGCTTGATAATATTTTAGACTTAACTATGAAATCATTGTCTAACATTTGTTGGGAGAGTCGAATAAAAAGTATTAAAGTTATTAGATTTCAAGCTCCTCAAATAAGATTGGCTTTGATAGAATTATCTAGATCTTGTGATGATGCCAAGTCAAAGAGTGAAGCGTAAAGCTTGGTTAGTGTACAGAGTTTGGGTTTTTACTTGGTATGGTTATTTAGTATGGTATTTCATTTACTATTAATATAGTGAGTAAAAAGTTGTAATCTAAATTTATGTGCATTAATGCTACCATTAAGCAATTAGAAGGTGTGGTGGAATTTTTGAGAAATATAGAGACGAAGGATTTAGCTCTGGTATGAATATTGCCAAAAAGTCTTACACTTGAGATGAATATAAAGCCTATATTTTTAACTAGATGTTGTATTATTAGGAAAAGACAATTTGATGAAATTAACCATAATGGAGAAACATAATCAGCTGAGGATCTTTCAGAGTTAATTACTTTCTAGTTGTTGTAAATATGGCAATTGCTTCGTTGAAGAATAGATTTAAACAATTAACGACATTTGATAATATTTTTGGATTCTTATTTGATTCAAAAAACTTGAGGCCATTGGATGATAATGAATTAAGAGAATGTTGCACTAATTTTACGACGACTTTTTATCATGATAATGTGTCAGATATGGATTTAGACGATCTTTTTTCTGAATTAAAAGTGTTGCAAATGACTTTGTCAAATGAGTTAATGTCATCAGTTGAAATTTTAGAATTTGTTAAAACTGCAGATTGTTATCCAAATGTTTCAATTGTTTATCGAATTCTATTGACTATACATGTGACTGTAGCATCAGCTGAGAGAAGTTTTTCAAAGTTAAAATTATTGAAAACCTATTCGAGGTCATCAATGTCACAAGAAAGGCTGAATGGTTTAGCTATGTTATGTGTTGAGAAGGATAAGTTGGACAATATTGATATTGATAATATTATTAATAATTTTGCATCTAGAAATGTACGGAGAAATTGTTTTTCATAAATCACGATCCTCTTTGTATTTGTTAGTGCAATTCTCTTAATATTTACCTTATAAAATTATTGTTTGATTGCTATTATTTCTATTTTGTTGTTCCTGTTATTATTTTTAGTGATTTTATTATTAATAATATTTGTAAGATATTATTAGCTAATGTTATGATTACTTAATATTTGGTTCACTATATAAACTTTAAATTGAGTCATTTATATTTCATACAAATATGTAAACTTTAAGTTTATATATTATATATTGTTGGTTTATTGGAACCTTTTTTTTATTTTACTCCAAACTTATAAAACGATAAGAACGAACTTGTGTGGCTGCGACTGCAGCAGCGTGTCAATGTGCTTTGCTTAAGAGAATGTTGATTGATTTGCAGCAAAAGCAAGCAAAAGGTGCTAAGCTTTACTGTGATAATAAATCAACAATTGTAATGTCAAAGAATCTAGCACTTCATGGAAGGACAAAGCACATAGAGCTGAGGGTCCATTTCATTCGAGAGCTGGTCACTAAAGGAGAAATAATTATGAAGTTCTGTAACACTGAAACTCAAGCGACTGACATCTTCACTAAAGCCTTACCATGTCATAAACGAACTTATCTAAGGACCTTGCTGGGAGTATGTGATTTTGAATTAGTTAACAAATCTTGGGATATTTTTCTATTTTATTTTATTTTTGTATGTTTAGTTATTTGTAAGCCTATAAATAGGCAAGCTTTGTTATGCTATTTGTAATATAAAACGACACGTTTTTCGCTATTAATTATTTCTCTTTAATCTTGTGCTGCAGATTTTATCCTCTCAAATTCAACTCTAACATTCTTCACCCTATCTTAATCCAAAAGTACTTCTCTGGTTTTTGTTTTTGATCTGAAAATGATAATTATAGACTAACAGTTCTTTAAGAAAGACTCACAGAACAACAAATCCCATATCTCAGAGAACACATCGACGATGATTTCATGGTGTTGCTTGGAATTCAAGCACAAGAAACACTCCAAAAGTTCCTCCAAATCTCGAACCTCGTACATTTGTTTCTCTAATATCATCTCCAACATTGACTTCTTAAAATCCTCGTATGGGTTCTCCGATTTCTTCACCACTGCCACGCTCTCGCTTATCTTCCCTGAATCACTGGACTCTTCGTTAATCCTCTGCACAAATGACATCCTCGCCCGTGACAGAATCTCCAGCTGCGATGACCCTTTTCTTGTTCTCGTAACCTGACTTCTCATTCCTAAGACTTTCTGTATGTTGTTGTTGATAGCTTTCTTCATTGTCGGGTTGATAACTTCGTTAACCGAGCTGTTGGCTTCGCTTTCCGGTGAACATTCATGCGACGAATCGTACGAGAAGCTTCTGGACGAAAACAGAAGCGCTTCAGTCTCTTCGGTAGTTTCTTCGATTTCTTCAGATTCCTGAATGAAACTAAACCCGTCTTCGGTAGACAAAGAACTTCTTCTTCTCGTGTGTTTGTTACTAATATAACTGCTCTTGATCGGAGTTACTATAACCGGGGAAGTATCACCGTCACTCCGATCACCAAACGATGTACAGGGCATATTAAGATAATTGCCTATTTTCTTCCCCGGAAAGTACTCCGGCGATCGTGAACGTGACCAAGAACAGTATCCCGCGACAGAATTGACCTTCCTCAATGGATGGCGTTTGAAAAGCCGCCGGTCCACCGCTCCCGGACGATTGAAGCCGTCTACTGATGATTTAGGTTTACTGCTACTTGGACATCGTGATACCGGCTTTACAACAGAAGATTGAATTTTCTCACGTCGACATAACTGGAATGAAGTTATGACGCGTGAAATCTTGAGCTTTAGTCGTTTAGACATTGTTGTTACTGAGTTTTGGTGTTTGAGACCTTCGGTTATGTACATACACAATACACATATATAATCGAAACCGGCCATGAAACTTCAGGACCTGACATAGAAGCTCGTGAGAGTTTATGACCGAATCCAGGAGATGTCACACGTCAGATTCCTGTTGCGAATGCTCTGGAACCTTTGTTCGAATACGTGTCTCAAGCGAAGATGATGTTCTACGTCATATTTTTCGATGGTGTTAAGAATATTTAAGGTTTTAGCTAAGTTATTATCCAGCTTTGGCAAATAATTAATATATTTAACCATCCGGGTTAGTCCCAGTGGTAAGCGGCTCGATTCAGTTTAAGTAGAGTTTCGAGTTCGAGCCTTAATATATACAGAAATTTCCGTTCGGACACTCACCCTTCACATTCAGGTGCATGCACGATGCGGGTTAAATTTGGATATAATCGGGGCAAAAAGTTTCGGTGAATCGAGTAGGTCAGAAAAAATATATTTATATAAAAAATGATTTATGAGATTCAAATAAAAAAAATTTATTTAAATTTGTTTCAAGCCTTATATACATTAGATAATTTATTGGGATGACAATTTGTCAAGTTGGGTCAGTGACTATCTTTTTAATTAAAAATACAAAATAACATCGTTTTGTTTAGGAGTGTTGGTTGCAGGCTAGATCAGGCCTGGATAGCTAGAGCTCGAGTCCAACTCGAGGCTCAATCGAACCTAAAAAATATAGTTTGAGATTCGATCAACTAAAGTCTAGCTTGTTGACTTCGAGCAGCTCCGAGCCACCCTGACCCGGGCTCTTTTGCAATCCCTAATCTCGCCCTTTTATCCTGATATTTGACTAATATTTCTATGCTCAAACATATTTAATGAAAAAATAAGTAATTTGCAACTCTTTTACTACGGCTTAGTTTGGGAAGTGGTAGCGGCTGGCAATCTACTTAAATCAACATGCTCAAATACTTATGTGTTTGAAATTGCTGTTTTGGTAACTGCTGAAACATGAAAATAAGTATTTGATAAATGCGGTTGCGGTTGCTGAAAAGAGATAAAATCATTAAAAAATCTATTGATTTAATAAACTATTAATTGTTGTATAAATAATTAAAAAATATATTATTAGCCATATAAATTTAAAATTATAATTAATAAAATAAGAAAATATAAATAAAATAAACTTAGTAAATAAATATTTTTATAAAATATATTATTAATCATATTAATTAAATGTATAATAGAAAATAATACTTGTAGTGAAGGTTATTAATGAAAAGTAAAATTTTCACCACAAAAGTAATTTCCTACCGGAACCTTCTTTCTGCTTATTGATTTCTGCAGTAGTACCGCAGTTTTCTCTAACTTACGGTTATTCACCTCAGATCTAAACATGTGATTGCGTTTGAAAACTGTCATGAATAAGTACTTATTCCTACATCACCGCAGATTCACACGCAGCCCACGTCTCAAACAAACTTCTTAAATTTACTTTAGGGCTTGTTTGGTTGCATGTTAATTAATGAAACGGAAGGGAACGATTTATAATGGAAGGAAATGTAATATAGTGATACGTTGTTTGGGAAGGATTGAAGGGTTCATAATGTAATGTAATGAAATATTGTTTGGATGGTGGATGGAATGGAATGTAATGTATAATAAATAACTATTATACTCCTTATATTAAAATGATTATTCCAGAAAGTTTATTATTTTTATTATTAATTATATAAAATATTTTTATTAATTAATTAATTAATTTTATTTTATTTTATTTTATTTTATTCTATATGATTTATATTTAAAAATACTTTATTTATATAGAAATATATAAAAACAATTAAAGAATAATTTATATATATTTATTTTCATTAATAAAAATTTTATTAATTTTATTAAATTTTATTAATTATAAACAATTTATTATTAATTACATACAATATTTTTATTAATTATTTAATATATTTTATTTTACTAAATTTTATTTTATTTTATTCTATGTAATTTATATATAAAATAATTTATTTATATTTTTATTTATAAAGAAAAATATATAAATAATTAAAGAATAATTTTTATATATTTTCTATTTGTTATTAATAAATTTTTATTAATTTTAATTTTACAATTAATTATATACAATTTATAATTAATTATATAAAAGTATTATTATTAATTATTTAATATATTTTATTTTATTTTATTTAATATATTTATTTTATTTCATATAATATTATGACTTGATCATAGTTGGTATTATGAAGAATTATTGAGGGTATATTAGGTAGCATATATTTATTATTTTACGTTTCATCCTAAACCCTCCGAATTGGAGGTTTCTTATTTTCACTGTTTAGGATGGAATGGAACGTAACATAAAACCCTCCGCTTCTATCCAATCTCATTCCATTCCATTCCATTATGAAACCTTCAACTAAGCAATACAAGCGTGTTACGTTACATCTCCTTCCATCTTCAACTCCTCAACCAAACAAAGCCTTAAAGTACTTGTTCTGTCTATTTGACCATTGCCAAAAAAACAATTAAAGCTAAGTAAGTGGTGAAAACATGAGGGGATATTAAAATTAGGGTTAGATTGAAATTATTACAGTAAAAATAATTTCCAATGACTGAGGATGAATCAATACATTGTAATTGAAAATGACTAATTACAACAAGACATACATTGAAGACCATATCTTGAAAGAGTATCAGATCCCGTGGAAAGTGAGAAACAAAAACAAAGTAGTATACGTACACTCGACCAAATAGAAAGCAACAATGCATATGTGAAAAAAAAAAACTATTATTGACATTATCAGATAATTAAAAAATATAAGATATGTTATATAATGGATTATAAATAATTTAATAACTATCCAAGTTTTCTCATGTCAAAATTATCATAAACAAGTATGTTAATAATACACATTACATCACAGTCATATAATAAATATATAAATTTAATATGATTCATTACATCGTTTAGTTTAACGCAGATGAATAAATAAAATGACTAAATAAATAATATATAAATATAAAATAAAATGAAAATGAAAATAAAAAAAACTCATTAAAATGATAAAGTAATAAAAATAAAAAAGATATAAAAGATAATAATAATAAAAATAGAAACAAAAGATAATTAATAAATGCTTTGACAAGTTCCGTCAGAAAGGGCCAAACTGCAAAATAACAAAGTTGGGTCATCAAATAGTAAAATAAACAAAGTTGTAATATTTTTCTTTAAAGTTTCATTTCGGAGTAGATGCGATTTGAAACAAGATCCAAGAGTTACAGAACAGAGTGAGCACGACAATGGAATATCTGAAGAGAAAAGTACTTCGAGCATGCTAAGGTCTCAATCAGACCACGTGGTCTTGGATCAAAACTCTATAGTTGATATGAAACTCATTTAATATTAAACCCTTGATTTCTAATATTAGTTGATTTAATTTATATCGAGGGGACGCTTGGTTTACGTTAAGTAATAATAACAAAAACGAGAATGAATATAATCATTGTAATTATATTAGTTAATTAGCACGAATGAATGATTACCATTATTATTAATAGTAGTTGATTTGTTAAAAATTTTGAGAAATAAAAATTTGTTTTATATCAAAATTTAATATATTTTAATTAATTATATTTAATTGCTAAAAAAAAGATTTAAAAAAGTGTTATTTCGTAACACTTTTTTTTCCAATGAAATGACTTTCATCCTTCTTATAATCAAAGGTACAGAGTACTACTAAATTCGAATATAGAAATATTATTCATCCAATAATAATATATTATTATAGGTTGTTTTTATTTTTTACCCATACTTCCCTTTTCATACTAAATGTCAATAAATAGGATCGAACTCGGGCAATCCTTAGCTTAGCTCCGCTCGACCTCGAACGTCAGGTTACGAGTGAGCCTGGCTAATCTAACCTGTCATTTTTTTTAAATGAAAATTTAAAAAACGAAGACGTTTTGCACGTTATTTTTAATAAAATAATGTAATTTTAGAAGTAATGATATCGATTTATCCAGACGTCGTTTTTGACCAAATTTAAGTTTGATTCATTGATTTCAAACTCGAACCGGACTGGTAAGTTTGAGCGAGATTAAAAGATGCCAATTGATCAAGTTGTTACATTCCATATTTGTCAAAATGACAGTGAATTTGCAAGCTAATCTTATGTGTTTCTAACTACCCTAAACTAAAAAACTAACCATGGAATCTTATCATCAACTCGCAATTCGTAAAGCATTTAAACCGAAAGCCCGACGTGCCCAAGTGTTACAGTCTGTTGAAACTAAAACCTTAAAAAACAAGAAGACAACCTTCAACTCCTTTTCATCCAATAGAATCCTAAAATCGTGCGTCCACATTACCTACGGACAAGGACAACCTTGGAAGGTGAAGATCATCTGCTCTTCTCAGATTGAAAAAAGTTTGGTGCTTGGTCCTTCAATCCCAGTTCGGAGGGGAAGAGGGAGGTTTATTCTCCGACGACCCATTCAAAATATACATTCTTGAGGTCGGTTGCTTTCTCCGATCTTCAATGAGGAAACTTTGTCCAAATTACGACAAAGAGGACGGTCTGGACACCGTCTTGGAGGTGCCGATACCTGAAGAAATGTTCGATAGTATGGGAAGCAATGTCGCTTCACGGTGGCATAACATGCGCGCGTTGATGAGAGCTCAGACAGCGACGACGCAGACATGTCTTCTTCAGACTATTTCAGATACCGAGTTCATGGCATTGCTCAAGCTTGTTTGTTCACCTCTTATACCTTTCCAGTTACAACCTGATCAGCCTCTTACTCGGCCTATTCGACATTGCCCCACTGTACGTATGATTCCAGGAAGATTGGTTTAAGCTGTTTCTGTTTCTGTTTCTGTTCTAATCACCACGTGCTTGCTTTTAATCTCCATGGAGAACGAACTACATATATTGACCTTATTCCTAAGTAATATTCTGCAAGAAGAGGCTTGGAACCTCAATACGTAGAAAATTCAGATCACTTGGTATGAATTATTAACAATTTCTTACATGAACAGGGAGCTTCCATTGCGACTTACATAGTACAACAATATGTGGCGGCGGTGGGAGGACAAGATGCCTTGAACTCGGTGAGCAACATGTGTGCAGTGGGGCAAGTGAAGATGGCTGGCTCTGAAATGCACCAAGGTGATGACAGCATCCACACAGCTGGGAAGTCCGAGGTTGGAGGTTTCGTGTTGTGGCAAAAGAATCCTGATTTATGGTACTTAGAGCTAGTTGTTGCAGGTTACAAGGTGAGTGCAGGTAGTGACGGTAAGGTTGCATGGAGCCAATCCACCTATCAACCTGGTCATGCCAATAGAGGCCCTCCACGACTCATGAGACGCTTCTTTCAGGTAACTAACTAACTACCTAGCCAAATACAGATTCTGATGAAACTCTAAACAAGAGATGAATGTGTACGTGACCAATTCCTGTACGTGTTTGTGCGATTCCCATCAGGGACTCCATCCCAGGTGTACTGCAAACTTGTTCTTGGAAGCAGAGTGCACAGGAGACAAGAAAATCAACAACGAAGACTGTTTTGTACTAATGCTTGACACAGACTCGAGTGTCCTCAAAGCACAGAGTTCAGCTAACACCGAGATCATCCACCATAAGGTATGGGGCTACTTCAGCCAGAGAACTGGACTGCTAGTGAAGTTTGAGGATACAAAGTTGGTGAAAATGAAGTCGCCCAAAGGGGATGACACTGTGTTTTGGGAGACGAGCATAGAGTCGGTGCTTGGAGACTATAAATACATTGAAGGCATCAACATAGCACATAGTGGAAAGACCACAGCAACTCTTTTCAGACATGGACAGTCACGACATCACAAGAGGAAGATCGAAGAAGCTTGGAGGATTGAAGAAGTTGATTTCAATATATGTGGACTGTCTACAGATTGCTTTTTACCTCCAGCAGACCTCAAGAGGGAGCAAGAAAATGCAGAACAATGACAAATCACGAAGTTTTGAGTAAATTGCTTGACGGGTTAACAATTCGAAAGCCAATTGACGAGCTAGATCGATCATGTAAATGACCAAATTTACTGTATTTGTTCTTGCTTTTTCTTTTTTGGGTTAGCGGCAAATCAATACTTATTCAAAATGGAAATCTCCAGGTACGTATAGGCTTATTTCTGAACTGCCACTTGTATAATCTTTACCTCTGTTTTTAAAGAAACACACATTTGAGTCTTAGAAGTAATACAGATATAATGGCATAAGATTTGTAGATTATATAATGATAAATATATTGCCATTGGGAGCATTTTTACTCCAGTCACGTTACAATAACAACAACAATGACTTATTTCCTGTACAAACTTTCTCTATAAGATCACTTCCAAGATCTTTGGCGGTTGAAGGAGGTCTTACATTTATTGATTTGTGAGAATCAAGGAGCTTTTATGTGCAACACTGGGGACAATATTCTCCTAGTGCAAGAGTGCTTGAAATGATTCAACCGCAGGAAAAACCCTAAAAATTGTACTATTAAAGTGAATTTATAGAAAGCATTTGATAGTGTGAATTGGAATTTTCTGCTCAGAACCATGGAGGCCATGAATTTCCCCCATAGCTTCGTTGGAGGGATCAAAGAATGCATTGCCACTGTGTCCTACGGATAATTGATAAATGGGAGTCCTACGGAGATTTTTAAAGGCAAGAAAGGACTTAGGCAGGGAGATCCTCTATCCCCTTATCTTTTCCTAATATGTATGAAGGTCCTCACTCAAATGCTGTGCTCAAATGCTGAAACACAACACCTCAAGAGACTCCAAATTCAGATTCCATTCCAAATGTAAGAAACTTTCACTAACTAACTTATGTTTTGCAGATGATCTTATTATTTTAAGCAAGACGGATGTTCACTCAGTCTCTCTTCTAATGAATACTCTTAAGTCTTTTAAGGAGGTTTCGGGTTTGGATATTAATCTCCACAAGAGTTACTTCATTATCTCCAAAAGTGCTTCTCATCTGTCAAATGCCTTAGCCCTAGCTACAGGAATGGATTTTAAGAATCCTCCACTTCATTATCTGGGAATTCCTATTCAATCCAGAAAACTAAGGTTTTGTGAATGCTTTCATTTAATAGAAAAAAAACCAGAAAAGATTGGGATCTTGGACTAATAGAGCTCTATACTACGGTGGGAAACTCCAGCTTCTAAAGTCCGTGATCCTGTCTATGTAAACTTATTGGTGTTCCTATCTTTTCCTCTCAAAGGGCTTATTAAAACTCTAGATAAGCTGATGAATCAGTTTATATGGGGGAATGGAAATGGGGAGAAAGGAATGGCAAAAGTAAGTTGGAAGACTATCTGTAAACTGAAAGAAGAAGGCGGATTAGAGTTAGAGTCAATCAACAAGAAAAACAGATTGCTCATGACAAAGAGGATTTGGAGAATTCTAAGTGAAAAATAATCTTTATGGATCAAATGGATACACACCTATATATTGAAAGGGGAGAGTTTTTGGGCTCTAAAAGTTAAAGACAATTACTCTTGGTTCTTTAACCAAATATTAAGAATGAGGGAAGAGGTGCAACAAAACATCACTTGTCAATTGGGGACAGAAGAAAAATTTTCCTTATGGTATGATAATTGGGTAGGTCAAGGAGCTTTAATTCATAACCAGCTAGCAAGATCCTATTAGAGAGGTTCCCAAAGAAAACCAAGCTCAAAAAAATAGTTGGTAATGGAAGATGGTTGTTAATTTCAGATGAGATTAGACTATTGTCTATTCCACGTTTTAGAAGCTATGGAGAGACAAACATCTACTTATGGAATGGGGTTCCAGTTTTAGAAATTACTATAAAGGAAGCAAAAAAGTTGAGAGATGGGTCAGCTAATAGAGTGGGATGGTTTCCGCTGGTTTGGAACAAGGTCTTTAGACCTCATGTCAGTTTCCTTCTCTGGCTAATTATGTTGAACAAACTCAGCACATTTGATAAACTAAAGTTCCTATCCTCCCCTAAGACATGTATTCTATGCAATCTGGTGGATGAAACTAAAGAACATCTCTTTTTTTAGTGTGATTATTCTAAAGGAATTTAGGCTACAAGCTCTAGCCTATGTATTACTGGGAGTAACCACTACAGAATCTCTGAGATTCTATAGGAATTATCCCATCTAAATAGTTCAAAATATGACAGGGATGTCACACTGGTTTCAATTGCTATAGCTGTGTGGGCTGAGAGAAATAACAGAAGATTCAAAGAGAAAACTAACTCTCAAAAGATTCAAAGAGAAAACTAACTCTCAAATCTCTCTTACAGATCTTACTATTGCTAGCAACATCAAAAGAAGGAGACCAAGGGAGAGATACACCGATAGTTATAAATCGAGACATCTCCCCCCAAAACTTAAGACATCTCTGAAAGATTCGAAACAGTAAGGCTTTGATCTACCTCAAATAGCTAAAAGAAATGGCGATACTAAGCTTGAGAAAGATACTCGTGTGTGGCTTTCCTTAGAGCTGAGTACAAAATGGAAGCACTCGGCGAGACGTACCCATCGTTATAGCATTGTCACCGACATCAGTTGTTCCCTTATGCTAGTAATAGAATAGTAAGATCTGTAAGAGAAATTTGAGATTTAATTTTCTTTTTGAATCTTCTATTATTTCTCTCAACCCACACAGCTTGGACACATGTAGAAACTGAAATCAGTTGAACCTACATTGTAGCAGAGGGTTGGCCTTTGTATGGAGAGTTTAGCCTTGCTGGGTTTTCCTAATCTGTTCCCACACAAGCAAAATCTCTATACATGGAGCCAGATTTGAAACAGATAAGATAGTAGGGTTCCAAGCAATACTCATCTACTTTCGGAAACTACTGAAGCATTTACTCATAAACATGCACATTATTAATCAAGGATCAGATCAGAACAACATCGACAAAAGATTTTGAAGTAGTCTAAAATCAACTTATACATTTTTCGAGAACTTCTATTTTCAGATACTCACCTGATGAAAAGGAAAGAGGTTTCTCGGCAAGTTTCTGGACTGTGGTGCTCTGTTATCCCTTCTTTTCACTGAAACCAACACAAGAATGTTATTTGGTTAAGATTCATATTTAGATAAGAGGAGAAGAAAATATCACCAAAAGCTCACCTGTTCTAAAAATTGACCACTCTGATCTGAAAATTGAGTTATGGAATCCCAGAGAAATCTCTGTAGAATCGGAGGAAATTGTAAAGTCCTAATCACTAAAAGAATAGTAAGAGGAAGTGGAGAAATTACTTGAGATCAAGAACTCAAGGCGCAACGTCAAGAGAAGGAGACTAAGGGGAAGATGCATCGATAGTTATAAATCGAGACATCTCCCCCCAAAACTTGAGACATCTCTGAAAGATTCGAAATAGTAAGGCTTCGATCTACCTCAAATCCCTAAAAGAAATGGCGATACTAAGCCTGAGAAAGATACTCGTATGCGGGTTTCCTTGGAGCAGAGTACAGAATGGAAGCACTCAGGGAAACGTATCCATCGCTATAGCATTGTCACCGACATCAGTTGTTCCCTTATGCTAGCAATGGAATATTAATATCTGTAAGAGAGATTTGAGAGTTAGTTTTCTCTTTGAATCTTCTGTTATTTCTCTCAACCCACAAAGCTTAGACACATGTAGAAACTGAAATCAGTTGAACCTACACTGCAGTAGAGGCTTAGCCTTTGCATGGAGAGTTTAGCCTCGCTGGGTTTTCCTAATCTGTTCCCAAACAAGCAAAATCTCTATACATGGGGCCAGATTCAAAACAATTAAGATAGTAGGGTTCCAAACAATACTCAGCTACTTTCGGAAACTACTGAAGCATTTACTCATAAACATGCACTTTATTAATCAAGGATCATATTAGAACAACATCGACAAAAGATTTTGAAGTAGTCTAAAATCAACTTATACATTTTTCGAGAACTTCTATTTTTAGGTACTCACCTGATGAAAAGGAAAGAGGTTTCTCGGCAAGTTTTTGGACTGTGGTGTGCTATTATCCCTTCTTTTCACTGAAACCAATACAAGAATATTATTTGGTGAAGATTCATATGTAGATAAGAGGAGAAGAAAATATCACGAGAAGCTCACCTAATCTGAAAATTGACCCTTATGATATGAAAATCATGGTATAGAATCCCAGAGAAATCTCTGTAAAATCAGAGGAAATTGTAAAGCTCTAATCGCTAAAAAAAATAGTAAGAGGAAGTGGAGAAGTTACTTACGCTTGAGAACTCAAGGTGCAACGTAAAAAGAAGGAGACCAAGGGGGAGATACACTGACAGTTACAGATCGAGAAATCTCCCCCCCAAACTTGAGACATTTCTTAAAGATTTGAAATAGTAAGACTTCAATCTACCTCAAATCACTAAAAGAAATGACGATACTAAGCCTGAGAAAGATACCTGTGTGCGGGTTTCCTTGGAGCTGAGTACATAATGGAAGCATCCGAGGAGACGCATCCATCGACATAGCATTGTCATCGACATCTCTCCCCCAAATTGAGAAATTTCTGTGAGATGTGAGAAAGCAAAGGTTCGTTATATGTTAAATGATTAAACGATTTCGTGTTTCTCGTAAAGGAACGTCACCGTTTAGTTTATGGCTTTGTTTGAGTCTCACACACGTCGGAGGGAGACCATCTGCTTGTAAACTCTCTTTATTTATTTAATGAATTTTTTAAATTCTTCAAAAAAAAACAACAATGACTACTCAGTAAAAGTCCCGCTGAAATGCAAGATTTATGGAGGTCTAACCGGTAGAAATGTTTTCTTCAATAAACCTACATGACGGAAGAAAAAAAAAGCATATACATATTAAAATATTAAAATAATAATAAAAAATAAAAAGAAAAAGAACAATAAGATAAACTTAACAAATAAATAAATTTGTATAAATAAAAATATAAAATAAATAATACAATAAATATAAAACATAGTCAAGACTCAGAATAAAAAATAAAAAAGTAAATAAATATACAAACAATCAAAGAAGACTGATTAATAAATCCAACGAATCATTACAATAAACCCAAGTCATGTTGATTATGAAAATTAATTAAAACAAAGAAACAATATTTAGTCGGTTTAGCTATAAAATTACATGTTTATGACTTTATTTTTTAAAAAATTATTGTAAAAAATCTTAAATTTAGTTCATACTGTAATGATATTATTGTGTATTTAAAAAATCTTAAAATAATTTAAAAATATAATTACGAAATTCTTAAAATACTTAAAAATTAAAAATCATCATTTAATTTAAATTATTAAATTAAATATATAATTAATACATAATTTGTTATTTTATTATTTAAAATACATAATTTATAAATTTGAAAAAATATAAAAAGCCCAATACTAGTTTGGGCCATGTATCCTAACCCTAATCAATTTACAAAGTTATAGGTGCAATGTGGCTTCGGCTCAAAATCGTACCTCCTCGTGAAACCCTATTTTTCGTTAACCCCTATTTAAAGCAAGCACTCTGCGTCTATAGATTGAGCCGCTGTCTTATGTAACTTTCATACGTTTCGGTGACTTCGAACTCGATTTGACGACTGCAAAGCACAAATATTGAATCTTTACTCGTTAGTTAGTTGATCAAAGATGAGTGTTTTTGTTGTTACTTGTCAGGTTTTGCATCTGTTTACCCACTCCTGATGTGGCAGATTTTTTTTTAGTGCTAGAGGAGATAAAACAGATGCACATAGCTAACGAAGGTTGGCTTACCAGCCCATTGCATTCTTCTTTTCTATTGTTGCTTTGGTGTCAAATGGACCTACCTACATTTTCACCTTCACTTCTCTGTTTTCTTTTATGTTTCTCATCAATCTATGTACAGTTTTGAGTCTCTTCATGTTTTTTGAAATTTATTGATTTTTGGGGGAAAGTGGCAAGTGATGAATAACCTTCTTATCCTACACACTGAATACCTTGTGTTGACTTCTTAACTCCGCTTATTATCTGATGCTACTTTCTTCAATTTTGATTTTGTAGTTGTTTTTTGCTTTCCTCTGCACCTCGGGTTTGATTTGTATATGCTTCCCTTGTTCAAGGAATTACATTCTTTAAGTATTGGAGAATTTGGATTTGTGTGATTCCATTTATGGGACCTCTAGTCTTTACAATGATGAGAAAAAGCAGACGGGCGGTCAGAGACTGATGCCATGTTGAATGTCTGCAATATCCACTTATGGAACACCTCTGAGTCATAATTCATATCCTGAAACTATCTTGGATTTAGACGAATCATAATTTGGAACTTGTCATTCCAATCTCAAGACTGTTTTGTTTAATCCTATGATATAGATTAAGTTGGTCATTAAATTTTGAATCACTACTCACACCAGCAATGATGAAGTTGCTTTACCATATGTCCGGACATATGAGACTTGCTATGATATGATATGCAATCATCTGAGCTGATAAAAGAGCTTTTTTATGTTATGTGAAATTGATGAAAACCTGATATTTAATTTTCTTGAGAATGAAAGCTAGCCATTTTGTCCAACAAAGAATGGTTCTTTGCTCCTGAAGCAAGTATTAGATTGCTAATTAATGTACTGTATGCTTGTATACTTTGAACAGAGAAAGTAAAATGATCTGTTTAAATCTGTTTCATGGATACACATGTCACAAACTGCTTGTAGGTCTTGTATACGGTTTTTCTGGACAAACGTGTGCTACAGGTTGCTCAGCCTTATCAGTCTCAGTTGTCCTGTCTTGATGCAGAACCAGTTGTAGTGAAGGACCAAGAATTGGGATTATATTATGACGATTTTCAGCAACTTTTGTGCAGGAATATTGGGTTGTCGATGTCTTCTTGAATTGTATATTATATATTTATTGTTAACATGTGAAAGACAATCGTCCGTTGGTGTTAAAACTTGTATAGTCCAGCAGGAATTGCTGAAGAATCTTTGTCTGGAACTAGAATCAATCTATATCTAGTTGATTACTGTTATAACAAATTTGTTTGCTCTAATATAATATCTGTTTCTTAAGTTGCATAGAAAAGTGAAGATTGCAAATCCTAGAATGATATGCAAGTAGCTGAAATTAATTGCTCGTGCGATTGTCTGCTGGTTGAACATGGTCATTTCAGCATTTAAAGCCACATTCAAATGCTGTTTCATTCCATAGAAAAGTTGCTAACAAAACTGATACTGAGTTTTGAAGTCTCAGTTCTTGAAGTGAATTAGTATCTGATTTATGGATTATTAGTTTATTACTCAAGCTTATTGATTTCATCCATTCAAATTTCATTGAATACTGTAGAACATTATACAGTTATCAAATCGATCGCCATTGGATTCTTACAAAGAAAGTCTAAAATTATCTCCATCTGAAATTGACAATTAACAGATATTAATACACTTGGTTGCTTCCTACTTACCTTATGACCCACTTCTGTCGGTATTCGGCTAGTCCATGCTTAACCGTATTTCCTTCAATACCACAATAATACAAACCGTGTACTGTTCTATAACAGTAACTCCACCCACCTGCTTTTCAGTACCAAGTTGCATTTTACAAAAGGAATTCTTTAATTCTCTCTGATCATCCTAGTCCTGTGCAAAACAGAGTACCAGGAACCCAGAAAAAATGAGAGGTGACGACGTACGTACAGTCATATCAATTCCGTCCACAACCACCACCAACACAGCTACTACATCGAGTGTAAAGAAAGTGAGCTCAGGTAACAGCTTTTCAACCAGTAAAAATGGCTACAAATTCTGGGTCTTAGCTGCTTTTCTCCTTCTAGCATTATGGTCTATGGTCACCGGCTCTGTTACTCTTAAATGGTCCACCGGTAACCTCACGCGTCTCTCTGACGACCCAGATTTCACTACTCATGATGATCTCGACGTTCTTGTACTCCCTCCACTCTGGAACTCTTGTTGTTTCTTGTGATCTCGTTGGTTTCAGTGCAAAGATTCGATTTTTATGTGCAAATTTACGAACTTTCTGTGTTTATGGCGTGAGTAGGAAGTGGAAGAGAAAGAGAAAGTGGTGAGGCGAATGTGGGATGTGTACACACATAGCACCACTACCAAATTGCCTCGGTTCTGGCAAGAGGCTTTTGAAGCTGCTTATGAGGCTTTGGTAAGCGAAGTTCCTGCTGTAAGGAACGATGCAGTTTCAGAGATAGCCAAGATTGCTCTTCGCTCCGTCAACCTCGAAAGACTACCTTTTGGAACAACCAAGGTTAGTCGCTCATTCTCTGTTTTAATATTGCCAGGAAAGTACTGGGAAATGGGCTTTTTAGTCTGAGTTGTTTTATGTTGATGTTTCAAGTCAGTCAGTGATTGCTTCTTGGCGGTCGATTCTCTCTTTGATTCCTTGTATATATTTTGATTCCATCTTTAAGATCAAACTCCATGAAAGTGTAATTCCTCTGTGAAGGAGGTGATATTCTTTTTTATTTCGTGGCCATTCATATTCTTTATAAAAGATGTCATCTTTCTCTTTTCCTCCAACTTTGAACCGATTCCTACTCAAGATTACGGATCTACATGCCAGTTTGTGTTTCCTTATGATGTGATTCTCTAGTTTTTCTTCTGGCTTTTGTTCATGTGTTTCCAGTTGAGTGAAGATGGACCACTCTTTTAAGTCTTCTTCCATCACGTCCATGTTTCTCTTTCTCCATTTGACAAATTGTCTCACTCAGTGCCAGGGACAGGGATATCTCAATCCAATCAAGATGCCTTGAATTCTTCAAACCAAAGTTTGCCTTTATTTGCTATTGTTGGTCTTATCTTCAAGCATGAGGATTAGGCATTTTGGCTGCCTGAAATCAAGTTGGAAATGTATGTTAAATTGAGTTTAGGTCTAGGAAGGTTGGCTCAAACTGATTAAAGTTAAAATGATATATTTTTCAATGCTCGAAAACCTAATTAATTAAAATAATGCATGACTTAGACATAAATCTGTGAACTGCCCATCAATATATATATACATGAAGCCACATTTTATACGGTGTGTTCAAATTTTTGTTGGGATCTGCAGATGTATTAAAATTTGTGGATTTCCTGACATCATATGCATTCTTTTCCAGGATGGCAAGAACAGGATAGCAAAGAAGATATCAGGAGAAGAAAGTGAAGATAGACATAGCAATTTCCAATAATCTTCTCTACTTATCGCATTTCATTCTTCAGCAGAAAGAAACATCTGATTTCTCCAAGTGGAAAGATAGACCCATAACAACGAATCTAACTTGTGTATTGTAATTTGATGGGGAGGGAAAAAAAAGGATGGCTATACGACTATGTAAACAAACCCGTCGTCTTTAATGATGTTATCCCACCGTCCATTCGCCATGGGTAAGGGTTCTGTTTCTGCTCCATTAAACTGCTTCTTGTCTGAATAAATTGAATAATATTAGCTCCTGGGTCTACTATGTGTGTAAACTTCTTCCTGGTCTTCAAGCTGCTTTGTAGATTAATCATGGAATTCGTGACAGTGAGGTGAAGAGACCTTCCCTTTTCATAACTCTCTTTAGGTAGGCGTCGGTTCTCCTATAATCTAAATCTGATCTCGATTTAAGCTGAAATTAGCAAATCAAATTAAACAAACTCGGGTTTAGATAATAAAATCGATTGGACTTGAGCTTAATAAATTGTTTTAAACCTGAATAATCATGAAAAACTAATGGAATCTAACCTAACTTCGTCCAAAGTCTACAAACCAAACTAAACTTGATTAAACTCAGATTGAGGTTGAAAATTTTCAACTTCAAAGCCAACCCGATTCATTGCCTAACCCTACCATTTACTATGACAATTCAGTTCTCTCTCAGTTTGCAGATATTATCAAAGCTTTAATTTTCGAATAACAGGGGCAATGGAGAACAAAAATCAATGTTTAACTTAATCTCAGAATAGATCAAGGACTCAATACCTCAGGAATACACCTTCAAAACTGCATGAGCAGATTCAACTAGAACTGCTGCTGCTGCTGCAACCTTCCCATTGAGGGAACAAAAATCCTAGAGAGAACAACATGTACAGTGGTTTCAGCTAAATGGTATTTACAAAGTGCCTCCCAAAACTCAGTACTCTTACCTAATCATCCACTGACTGGATCTCTCCCATCATAATCCTGTTACTGACAACATTGAAACCCAAAACTGAAGGGCTAACTTTCTTTCCTTTCTTTCCTTTCCTTTTCCCTCCTCCCTTTGAGGACCCATCTGTCGCACCGGGGATGTTGTTACAGTCAAAATCATCATTGCCCGCATTGTCGAAATTCATGTCTCTGGCAGTGTTTCTAGTCACCTTCTGATCATTCCGACTTAGGAAGGCAATTTCAAGTACATCTGATGGCAATAACTCTTTATAGTTTAAGAATTTGTCAATGAACTGGTGATCAGGATCAAATGACCCAAGGTTCTCTGTCAAAAGCATCTCAGCCTCTGATCTGGATTGCTTCAAGCAGAACTCCAAGAAACTAGTATCTACAGCGATAACATAAGAGTGATGTAAGAAAAGAAATTCAAAAGACTTAAGTTTTAGTGGTCAATGATGAGCAGTGTTTATATGACATTCCAAAGCACGGAACCAGATCTACATTTTTAATCTGAAAGTATTGCCAGACAACTAGGACTCATTCCATTTAATTCAGCTACATTTGAGATTTACACAATTTAAACATGCTTAAAGCATGTTTTTTCTACAGAAAATTGTGACTTTCAAGGTCATAGTTCCTTTTTTTTGTCAATTAAATCTCGTGATTATGTATATGCGACTCTTAATATACCAGTTGGTGCTCTTCAGAAAATGTTAAAAGAAGTAAAAGATACCTTTCGATCCGATCAGTCTCAAACACTCATTTTGACACCAATCTCTGAAGTCCATGGCCTCTGCAAAAGAAACGAAACATTTAAGAGGATTTCACCTTACTACATAAGGAAATATGGCCAATCTAACAGTTACCTGAATGCTTGTTCATCGTATCTCTCTTCCCTCTAATTGATGACTGAGCGGAAGCAGGTGATGATGAGAGAGAAAGGTCAGCAAGCCTACCACTCCCAGACTTCTGTCGGCCTAATAACCCACTAGGAGTTGCTTTAATGGGAGGGTTTTTGGTTCCCCAACTGACCTGGCTTGCAAGATGTGGGAATTTGGCCCTGTTCCAAACAAAGTTAATTAATCACATGAAGCATTAAACATAATACACCAGGCAACCAATTCAAATTCAAGAAACAAGAAACATGACATTTGGTAATAGGGAAAGATAAAGTTCATACTCCTTAGCCTCTTGTTTGGATTGATCAATTGGTCCCCAGAATAGATCATCATCCTGTTTATATTTTGACTGAAAAGTGGTATTAGAATTGATATGGATTGGAGCAGTAGCCTTTGCTGGGGAAGTATTAGAAAGGGACCATGAAGAACCAGTCACATGAGTAGTCTGATTTGGTTGGGGCTTCTGCGGAGTTGGTATTTGATTATGAGGCTGGACTGAAGTAGCCCTTTTCTCCTGCTCTTTCAGGATGTCCCTTAGTGAAGTGGGCTTTGGCGCCCTCTTGGCATCAGTACACCATGCTGGTGAAGGCGAATGGCTTGATGACTCCCCCTTCAAAACAAGAAAATCTCCCAAAGAAGGACCTGATGGGATTGCAGGCAGCACTTCCTTATCCTGTTGCACAGAACGAGAGTTTTTACCTTTCTCAATGGGACTGGAACTGATAGGTACATCAGGCATTGTGACTTTAGCTCCAGAACCCTTCGCTTTTGACGACTTTTTACGACTCTTCTTTGCATCTTTTGCCTCAATGAAGTTTCCATCATCAACAGAATCCACATTCACAGTTTTAACTTGATAAGGCAAGCTAGAGATACCTTCTGCCAACTCCACCTCTCTAACCTTGGACTTCGCTAAAACCTCTTCTGCCAAAAGATCATGTAGCTGGCTTTTCTTGCTCTCTGAAGTTGATGAAATTTCTGCTTTATTCACATTCAATTCAGTTGCATCTCTCTGATGTTCTCTGGAAATTTTCTGTTCTGAGTTGGCAACAACCCCCACCCATGGATTTGACAAGCTCATCGAATTCACAGAGTTGGTGATCTCGGTAACTATTGTTTCTTCCTGTGCCCTCTTCTGTTCTTCCAGCTGAATTTCCAATAAAGATTTTGGCTTGAAACCTGGAGCAGGTTTCCAAGCTCTTTGAACTGGCTGTATCTGTGAATTCCGCACTGTAACAGGCTCAACTAGATGTGGCCCACTCTTGTCATCAGCTGGTTCAATATGATTTCCAGGTATATTTGTAGGCAACACACTTTTGAATTGTTGGGAGTCGACAATTTCAGATGAAATTTCAGACTTGTCTTTTGTTGCCTTTAGAGGAGGAGTTCCCCAAGTTCCATCAGTGGACGCAATATTGGTGTCACCAGAATTTGACCCTCCTGTTTCCTGTTGCTTTGCTTGCTGTAAAATGGATGCCTTTGACACTCCCTTTCCTTGGTCAGGAGAGTTGTTCAACTTCACTGATTTCTGTTTTTTGGATTTCTTCTCACTTTTTCTTGACTCGTGAACTTCATTCTTCACCTGTGTTGTAGCAGAGGGATTATCAATTGATACTTCCTTTTCACCCTGCTGCTCATTATGAGAATTGTCCACTTGAACGGCCACTTCAGCAGCATTTTCAAGCTTTGAATTTTCATCAGCACCAACAGAGTTTCCATTAGATTCTGAATGTCTAGAATCCACAATTGCCTCAGATACTGGCACGGTTACTGTTTCTTCACTTCTCAAATTGTCTTCTGACAACTGATCCCGCAAAACATGAGCATGAAAATCAGAAATATGGAGAGATTCCAGTAAATGAGAAGACGCATTTGAGGATTCTTTCATGACCCCTGACAAGTGTGCACTTTCTGATAAAGATGAGGGTATCATGGATTCATTTTGACTGACAAAATCAATTTTTGCAGGCCTGTTAGGAACCCAACTTCTTTGAAGGCCAGTATCCTCATGAGTTTCATGAACAGGATTGAAAGATACTCTCGAATCAACATTATGAAGGTCATGAGAAAGATGATGAGGGGCTTTGGCATCAACATTGTAGCTAACATCCTGGTTGACTTGTAAAGGCAAATTCATGAAACTGGCGGCAGTACACTCATCTTGCACATTTGACTCTGGCACCTGAGAACCAAGCTGAAATAATTCTTGAGATGGTTGAAGCCGAGGATCTATAGAAGCACTACCAGTAGGTATTGCAGCAGTCTGCAAATGCCCAAAAGATAGCTCTCCAAATCGTTGGTTCAAGTGATGCTCTGAAAGTACCTTAGAAAGCAATTGTTGTTGACGCAAGATCTGTTGCTGTTCCTCTTGTTGCTGCTGCTGTTTCATTAGCAAGAGTTTATTCAGCGTTGACAGCTGCTGTGTTGGCAAAGGAGCTTGGGAATGTAACTGCAACATGTATTGCTGTTGCAACATATTCAACAATTGTGGATCTTGTGCTAAACCAGAAACAAGTGAATTATCTGAAGTCAAAAGACCAGATGGATTATCTACAGCTTGACCAAGTATATTTGTTAAAGAGGATGGGTTCTGCTGCTGCAGCCTCTGTTGTTGTCCAAAAGGAATTTGTGAAGCAAAATTATGAGTTTGATGCAAGTCCAGTTTTTCCTTTACTGGATCCAAGCCACTTGGGACAGGAAAATTTGACCAACCAGCTACATTACTGGTCACTGCAGTACTAGATCTGTCGGATAATCCTTGCAGGATGGATATCAAGTCAGTATTCTGTACTTGAGGAGGTTGAAGAGAATTTTCATTCAGTGCTGCTAGTAGTTGTGGATGTGATATTGAAGATTCAGAAAGAACCTCCGGTCTTGAAACTATTGGTGCCACTTCCCTGCCAGCCCAATAAGGATAAGGATTGGGCAGCGACCTCTGCCGCTCAAGTGCCACCCTCTTTGCCAAAAGAAGCATATCATTCCCCCCATCAACTCCCACTTGGGCCATATTGCCAGTAGTACTGCCCAAAAATTCTGGCAAACCTATAATTGTCACATAAGAACCCAATCCATTAAGGTGGCAATGAAACAATGAAAATAAAAGTTGAAGTGTTCACGGATCAAATTTAAGTAAAAAGACCCCACAAAAACAAACCATTGTATAACAACGAAAGGAAAATAAACATGAAGACAGTAGTTGATACATAGGTGGAAAAAATAGAGGATCAACAATGAAAAAGAATCTTAACCTTGAGATGAATTGCTTATATTTCCAGACATGAGGGACTCCAAGAATCTATTTTCTGCCTCCGTTTTTGAAGTGGATTTATGTCTCGGTTCGTTTTTCATCATATCAAGCTGATGCACAGCACCCAAGCCACTAAAGTTGGGCTTAGTACATGTATCTGTCAATTCATTCTGTTTCGGCACACTAAAACCAGGTGGTGGTCTAGCCTTAGCTCGTAAATGAGGCATAACATCACCAAGTAGTAAAAAGGGTGCATCTTTTGACGCAGTTGCCAGGCGAACTTGCAAATCAATCCCAAAATATCCAGCCTCAAACCATCCAATTATATCGCCTCCAGCGAAGGGTCCTTGAATTTCACCCTGAGGATCTTTGTATAAAAGAATTAGGTTCTCAGGAGAAGGTGGTGGGAGTTTCTTATCTTCCTGTTCTTTGTCCAGACTTATTAATGGCTGCCTGTTCACCGCAGAATCCTCACCAGTTTGCCATTTTTTACCATCTTTAGAGAGTGACGGATTAACCAAATTAGTTTCCCACTGATTATCTAGATTCTTCTGAGGCTGACTCCAACTATGATCATGGTTTCTAGACATACCATCACTTGGAATCTCTCGTGAGTTGATTCCCTTTTCTCCTAGAGATGGGGATCGCCATGGAGTGCCACTGCCAGGATGCACAGGATTATTTACCTGTGTAGTCGATTCCCTACTGATAGGAGTATCATCAATCTTTCTGCAAGGACCAATATCTTCTCTGGGAACTGCAGACAAAAGAAAATGATTGTACAGATGCAATCTCCAATCGAGGGCAGTTTATCATAAAAAAGAAATAAAAACAACACATAAGCTTAGCTAATTATAGTAAACAGAACCAGAGGAAACCCACTACATAAAACTCAAGACCAAAGGTTGTTGAATGAACCATCTATAAAATCATATTGTTTTCAGGGATTAAATGACTCTCTAAAGATCATCAAACGAGATCATAAACAATAGCTATCGAATTCTGCATCAATTACCTTCACCTTTCATTTTGTCATCTGCCTTGTGGTCCTGCAAGAATTCATGTTTGGAGTTGGATCGATAATAGTATGTTTCTCTATCAGGATATACTCTCTCTACATGATTTTCACAACCAGCTTTTGAAATGTCGGTATTGATATCTTTAGTATCCTCCGTTGAGAGTGGTGCATCATCCGTACTGCCTGGTCATAGTATTGAACCACAAAATTAGTTCATCTCTATCCAAATATGCACAAGAATGTTGAAGTCAGTTCGATGAGTTCAATACCAAGCTTGGTTAGTCTTGAAGGAGTAGAATCCAGAGGGCTACGCCCAAGAGATCCTTCTTTGGATATCTGTGGAGCACCACTACTTACTAATTCCCCTTTATCAATTGCATCCAAAACATCCTACTCAAGAAAACAACACTAAGTCAATTAGCAACAAGTATAGGTAAAATTTCCAAAGCCATAGGTAAAATTACCATTTCTTCATAACTTGGCATTGAAATTGCAAGTGGCTCTAAGGGTTCGTCCTGCGTAAGAGAAGGAACTTGTACAAACCCAGCCAAAATTTTGCTACGTGATTTCATGTCTATCATCCTGTAAATATCGATTAATTTTGTCCGACTATATCTTAAAGGTCCATTTTCACTCTTGTCTGAAATGGCTCCAAAAGATCGGGACTGGACTGAAAAACTGTTCACAGGGTTTCCACTAGAATTGGTCCTTCCACGACCCACAGAAAAAGTAGCATTATTTTCCCCACGTCCTCTCCCATAAGGAAAACTGGAAGTATGTTTATTTGGCATTACAGTTTGTTGATGAGGAATCTCCCCTTTTCCTCTACTCTGGGAGGAGTTAGATCTCCAAGGCCGATAAAGATCACCATCCTTTTCGTCTTTTCCATGAACAGAATGATGAGGCAACCCTTTTTCAAATGAAACTTCAACATCTTTTCTAAAGTCCACTTTATTCTCATGTGAAACTTCAGTCTCCTTATCACCAGGTCCCCACCGTGTGTTCCATTTGCTCTCACGCCGCTGATCATAATGGGCCTCCCGATTACCCAAATCAGTCCGGCGCTCAGAGGGGGCACGACGAGCTTCATAATGCCTAATGGATGAATTCTCTGGCCAGTGATCAACTCTCCGTGTCTCACCAAGATCCTTGTCTCCATCCCTCCTGCGATCTTTGCGCATTGAGGAATTAAAGTCTCTTTCTTCATCACGCCAGCGTTCACAGCGACCAGTCTCCATATCAAGCAAGGAAGGTCGGAAAACATCCTTCTTCTTCTGGATCTCATGACTCTCCTCATTATTGCTTGATGATTTTGTGCTGGCTGAGCGACTACCATAGGCTGGAAATGGGCTGGAGTGGCTCTCCTGTGTAGATATCAATCCCCAATCCAGAAAATGAAAATTATAATCAAAAAACATGAATATCATAACAACATGAAATGCATGGCTTTTGGGTTGGAAGGGTATATAATGACACATAAAAATTTATTGAGTTATGTAAAACTATGGCATTACAGATATAGATAAAACTATGGCATTAAAGATATAGATAAGCAAAATAACAAGGTTCTGACTACATACCCCACTTCCTACACCAGCCTTGCTCTCGCCTGGCTTCGGTAGAAGCCATTGTGGTGAAAGCGGTATAGGATTATCAGATCCTTGAGCATCTGCAGAATATATCCATATATTAATAAAAATATGTTTGATCCAATTCACCAATTGGAACATAAACCTCAGCAATCAACTTAAATATATGGACAGCACCAATTTGGCAGCAGTATTACTGGGGAATTGACATCCTTGAGCAACTTATAAATTGAAAATTATTAGATATGGAGAGGTTCATTAGCAAAAGAGAGCAGATTGTGCAATGCAATCAATGCTTCCGAGCAGAAGCGAGCAGAAAAAGTAAGCAACCTTAAGGAAATTAGTCTGGTATTACAGTGACAAAAATCTAAACCAACTCTTGGCAACTCGGCAATTTCAATCTTTCATTTCAGAGGACAATCAAAACATGTTCAGTTTACACTTCTTTGCTTTAGGTGAGAACAATGTCTAGCCTGATGGTTGAGTCAACTCAAAGGGTTTCTGATCCACTTGAAAAGACACAACTTCACACTGGCTACGAGTGACACTTAGGGTTTCAATATTTTCCGCAACAAAACATAACATAACAACTGAAATCTATGGATTTCCGGTATAACACTATAATTGACCAAACCTTTAACGCTAAGCAAAATTAACTGGTACATTTATAACCAACTTTCCGGTACTAGAGGTCCCCAGGAGTCTGCACACGCCAATCACTAATCGAGAATTTCATCAGTACAAACCCCATCTATTACATGGTCCGACAACTCACACGAGTTCTGGACAAGGTCCGATAGTGCTACTGTTCCTCGGATATAGTTTTGTCGGTGTAATTAATAAATTTGAAAAAACAAATAAACGAAACCAAAGCACACATCGTTCTCAACTACATTTTCCTGTGTTAAAGATAAAGGAATCCAAATTCTTTAAATATCCAAGCACAAAATTAGATACTTTTTTTTTTAATTCTTTCTCTTCTACATGGTATGAAAATAAAACCAACAGCCAAATATCTAACAATGAAAAGATACCATGAAATTGTTTTCACGTTTCAGTGATAAATGTAAAACCCTAGCTTTACAGATACCATAAATCTCTAAAGAAAAATCGCCGAATTAACCCAGTATCCACGTTAATGCTATCTAAAGCAGGGAGACAAGTAGGTCCAGCTCGCAAAGGAAACTAGGGTTTTGGTTTAAAAACCCAAGGCACAACCCTAGGAACACAAGAATCGAACATGACGGAAGAAGATTGAATTTGTTTCAAAGCAACTAAGAGGTTGATTGACCTTTGGAGATCTGGTAAGGCGGCGTGACGGAGAGGCCGTGGCGGGAGTCGGAGCTTGAAGTGTTAGCCATGAGTAATCGGCGAAAGGTAGAGAGAGAGTGAAGACCTAGCAACAGAAGCGAGCCAAGAGAACCCTTTCTAGTTTTTGTTGCGTTGAGCGAAGAGAGAATATAGGTTAAAAGTGATTGGGGGAGATAAAATGTGGGGAATGGGAGTAGGCTAAGCCGATGCCATCCCTCGGCTCACGTTAGCTAGAGTTAGCGGTTCGTTGTTTGCCCTTCCAATTTTACTAAGAGAGACGGGTTAGTTCGTATGATTACAATTTTAAGTTTTATCTTCACGCGCGAAAAAGCTCGTGTAAACCACATTACAGAGATTTGGGTTGCGTGGTTCCCACGCGATGAGAGGTTGTGTTGTGGGAAGTGATTGCGGAGGTTAACTCAGTGCTTCAGTGGCCGAATATGGTTACGGAGGTATTGGTGATGGGTGCGTAATGCGCGACATTTTGGCGTAGGTTAAGGTAAATCTATTAAGTAGATTGCGTTTTCCAGAAGTGGAAAAGAGGAAGGTGTACTTGTGGGGTTTAGAGTATCTAACAAAAACAAGAAATCTGGAAAAAGAGGCAAAAAAAGAAAAATTGGCATGAAAATGTACCCAATAATAATTAAATAAGTCAGGCGGTTGAATTATAAAAATTTTAAATTATTTAATTTTTAGGATTATTTTTTAATTTTTTAATTTGATTTATTTTAGTAATTTTTGTTAAAAACTGATCGATTTATTAAGTAATAAGTTAATTTTTGTAAATTAATAAGTTCTGGTAAACAAAAATAAAACAATTAATTTTTTATTTTTTATTTTTTAATTAAACTTTAAATTTTTTGAAAGATATGGACAATCTCTTTTAATAATATTTCAAAATTTTAAATTTTATTTAATCTTTAATCAATTTTACGACGGTCTCGTATTAATTAACTTTTTAAACTTTAAACATCTACTCTTATTAGTAGTTTAAGTTTTAGTCTAATTTTTATAATATATATATATATCACAACTCAACTTAGACTTGATTTAAGATAACAGTGACGATTAAATAACCTGCTGAAATGATAAGTACTTATGTGTTTGAGATTGCTGTTTTGGTAACTGCTGAAACATGAAAATAAGTTTTTAACAAGTGTGATTGCAGTTGCTAAAAAGAGATAAAATGACTAAAAAGCTATTGATTTAATAAACTATTAATTGTTGTATAAATAATTAAAAATATATTATTAGTCATATAAATTTAAAATTATAAATAATAAACTATTAAATTAAAATAAAATATATATGAATAAAATAATTTTAGTAAATAAAATATTTCATAAAAATATATTATTAGTCATATAAAATCTAACATTATAAATAAGAAAATATTAAATTAAAATATAAATATAAATAAAATAAATTTAGTGAATTAAATATTTCATAAAAAATATGTTATTATTCATATAGATTCAAATTATAAATAAGAAAATATTAGTTAAGGGTATAATGGAAAATAATAATTACAAGAAGGTTATTAATAAAAAGTAAAATTTTTATTACAAAAGCACTTTCTTACTGCAACCCTCTTTCTAGTTATCGATTTTTACAGTGACACCGTATTTTCTTTCAACCTCCAGTTATTTGCCTATAGATCCAAATATGTGACTATATTTAAAAACTGCAGTGAATAAGTACTTACCTCAACCGCATCGCAGATCAAAAACTAGCCTTAATAATTATAATACATACATGATTAAAGGTGACAATGGACCAAGTTGAATTTGAGACCAATCAAATTAGAGTCAAAACTCGATTGAGTCTAAGGTTCTTGATCTTTAGTTCAAGTAGTTTGAAACTCAATACCTTGAAGTTCGATTAAATGTATTTTTAATTTTTTAGAATTTAAAACATTATTTTTATTAAAAAATTCGAGCTTTAAGCTAGGTTGAACAATCTGAACCTAAGCACGGGTCAAGACTAATTGTCTGTTTGGTTGCTGTCTTCAAGATGCAGAGACGGAACAGAACAAAAATTTAGAGACAGAACAGAACAAAAATTG
>JANZXR010000002.1:1476273-1497326 GCA_027575705.1 Erythroxylum echinodendron | reverse complement strand
TATTATTATCAATTAAAATATAACTATTTATTAATTAAAATATTATAATTAATTAATTAAAATATTGATTAATTAATTAAAATATAATTATTAATTAATTAAAATATTGCTTGTTTTAAGTTTCAGACATTAAATGAGGCTATTTTCGTCTTTTCTTGATCTTGTTCGTCGAATAAGAATTTCTGTACCTCAATTTTGGAAAGACCAAAATTTCTGTCCTTGTCCTCTGAAGACGGAACAAAAATAGGTGAGGACAGTAAGCAAATAGGACGAAGGACAGAACTTTTACATCCTTGTCCACTGTTCTCACCCCTGAGGACACTAACCAAACGCAGGGTGAGGCCGAACCCAAACCTTGACATTCCTATACATGATCATAGTTTGAATCAGAATTTATTTTCTAACTTAAATCATGCATCTTGTTCCAACTAAATCAAGGTTATAATTTTTATTTACTCTGCTATTTATTCGTTAGGGACATGAATGCATCATAAAGACAAACGATGGCATTACTCTTTTTGAGAGAGTGGAGAGTTCTACTAATTTAGGCCAACAAGCATTTACCTGTAAAAAGAAAGGATTGCCATTGCCAAAACTCCCCTCCATGGGCTAGAGTTCGACGTTGTACCAGAGTTCGACCTTATACCATTCAAAATAACGTCGTTTTAGACAATTTGGGCCGTTTGAATCTGCTTCCCAAGCTCGAGCCCAACTTAAAACCTGATCGCCCCATTTATTCCAGGACGAACTAGGCTTAAAATTTCATCCATCTCTTTTCAGCATGAAATCAATGGAATCGAAAGTACAATAGTAAAAAGTAAAATGCAAAATTTGGCTTTATTGAATGAGCATGTGCAAAGGATGCGTAAATGTGAGAGTTCTGATATAACATCCGAGTTAACACTTGCATAGTTTTTCCCATGATACATCCACTTATCAACAGAAACAAAATGGAAACGACGGTCAAAAGTGAAGATACTATTCGCAATCTTCATAATGTCAAGAAGGATCGTGCTTGGAAATGAAAAACATCAGCAGATTAACTAGATGTATCATGTTTAAGATACTTTTAATTTACTATGGACAGCGAGCAAAAGTGTCCAGTAAAAACTCACTTATATCCGAGGTAGAAGAGTAGGAGGATTAGCCGGGACATCCGAACTTTCCTGCAAAGTGAAAACAAAGAAAGAAAAGGAAAGCTTCAGTCACAATTCCTGAACACAAACTGTTGTAATGTAAAGATCTTTTCTGTCCTGGAGGAAAAATGGTTGTCCCTATATACCTCCAGGTACTTTGTTAGCAATGTCGACGTGCTGTAATTGAAGCCCTCGACGGGTTCTCTCTTTGTACGAGAAGCATGAAGCTGTTTTCTAACTTGAGTGGCCAGTGACTGCTCGCAAAACAAACTAGTGTTATCAAGAGTAGAGGAAGCTAAAGTTTAATAAATGATTTAGCAAAACAGTTGGTAGCATGATTCATACCTTTCCTAACTCAACTCCCCACTGATCGAAAGAGTTGATGCCCCATAAAAAACCTTGTACAGCGACTCTGTGTTCATAGATGGCCAACAACTGAAAAAAACCAGTGAGTGTTCCGAGTATTAAGTCATAAAGGCGATAAAGTAGACATTCTGGCACAGACAGAAAAGGAAGTGACACCTCTGAAAACACAAAAATGATTACGAATGGGCCAAAATGCTTGACAAAGAAAAGCAATATACCTGACCAACTTTATATGCGTTCAATGATGAAAGCAGGAGGCTGAGAGATGGCCTATTGCCAGAGAAGGTCTGCAAAAATCGAACCGTTGGAAGAGTAATTCATCTAAGAAATTTGCAACAGCAAGGCTGACAACAAAAAGCTGCAAGCATTTACCTTGTGAGGAATGAGATTCTGCGGAACATTCTCCATTTGCAACTGCTCTGGTGTCTAAAGAAGAACAATAATTAATCAAATACCTAGATAGGCTACAGCTTCATCATGAAGTAGAACATATTAGGATTCCATGAATTATCGCAACCGGAGCATAAAATCTACCTTGCCATAAGCCAGAGCATCCGGCTGTGCAAAAAAGTTGGACATGAGCTCATCATGGTTATTCACAACCTCGCCTGTCAAACATATAAAGTTTTTAAGTAACATAAACAGGACAGCAAAATCAAAGCTTCAAGGACTCAGATTGGAAAGCTTGAAGATACCTTCTAGGTATACAGGCTGCTGGCTCTTCACAACACCAATAAAATCACAGGGAATGACACGTCCCTGAAGATTTCAGGACAATGAGACGATGAAATTCAACTTGTAACCATTTAAACAGCAATAGTCTGGTGAGTTCTTTTCAACTAAATACTCAATAAACATAAAAATCACCTGGTGAATTAATTGATAGAAGCTATGTTGACCGTTTGTTCCAGGTTCACCAAAGTCAATTTCACCAGTCTCAAATGGAAGCGGAACACCGTCAATTGAAACCCCTTTGCCATTACTTTCCATACTAACCTGATTTAAACAGATTGACCAGGTATAAGCAAATCAACAACACATTTCTCTATCACCCTCTTCCAGGAAACTTAGACAAGAGCAAGCTGGTTAACTATACCTGCTGAATATGTGGGGCAAATTTCTCCAGAGCTTGAGTGTAAGGTAAGATCGCCTGAAAAATTACCAGAAAACTTGCAAAACAAAACAATAGATAGAAACATGCAATAACACTGAGCAACTGAAAGTTGAAACAGCGGCTCTAGAGAAGTACTCACCCTTGCAGGATATTCAAAAAATGAAACATTCCACACGCTCAGCAAACCTAAAAGCACCTGAGGGACATTCTTATTATCAAAAAGTCGGAAATCACTTGAAACACATTCTTGAGTACTGAAAGTTTTCTCACAAATGCCATATATGCAATCATGCAACAATCCAGGTCCCATAAAGCGCAGGTTTATGATACTTACAGGGATATTTTTCTCAAAAGGTGCACAACGGAAATGCTGATCAATGCTTGATGCTCCTTTTAGGAACCTTCAAGTACATGACATCATAATAGTAATTTAAAAAGCAATGACTTATTTATTAGAAGAACAAGTACACAATATATACCTTTATTTTGACTATATCAAAGGAACACCAATAACGATTTCATTGATGACAATGCATGTCATAAATCCAAATTTATTAACAAAGATATATTTCTTATAAATCAACTCTCCCACTTCGAAGAAATATTGCAAAAAAATGACTTGAAATCTGTACCGAAAAGAAATGATAACAGCTCCTCAGTTCAAGTTGTAAATAACAACTTGCATGTCAAATATTTCATAAGTGTTTGTAGGAAATTTGAGGTAATCAAAATTAACCGTACTTTTCGACTATCGGAAAACCATACTGGAGAGACAAGGGCAATACTCCAACAGCACTACAAACTGCAATGAATAACCTAATTAGGACCTTCTGCAAATCCACTGAACACCACTTCAGAAAGGAAAGAAACTTACCACTATAGCGGCCACCAACCCAGTCCCAGAATGCAAAAGCATTGTTTGGGTCAATGCCAAACTTTTCTACAAGCTGCATTAACATAAAATTGAACACTCAACAATGGAAGTTGCCACATATCCATCTTGTGCTTGTAATAACACTGAATTGCTCAGGTGTAAGCATTTCCAAACCAGTTATCAATACTTCCCATTGAAGCGAAAAAATGAAACATTTTATGCACATATCAAGAAAACAGTACGATTCCCATTTTCAGTATCATGAGAAAGTGCAAGAACAAAATTGTACCACAAGATTAGTGCTAACAGCCACCATATGCTTCACAACAGCAGAAGGTCTGAAAAACAATTCAAGAACAAGTAAGATATGACCAAGAAAGACAAAAGACAGATAGACCTTTTCCAAACAGAAGTTACATATAGCACAGAGTATGAGCAAGCATTACAAAATCGCAGATCCCTCTACCAGTCTTGCAATGTATAACTTTCAATATCCTCATTTCTTTTAAGTTTCTGATCAGAAGCCATAATTATCTTAATCTTACTTCAAATATTTAGGAATCTGAGATGCGATACAATATTGCACTGAGTACTGACCCAAGTTCTTTTGAAATCCAGGCCCTTAGTGTACGAGCATTTAACATTGTTTCAGCTGTGGTAAAAGTTTTTGAAACAACAACAACTGCAATATAGAAAACAAAAAAGTTAGAAACTTCATAATAATCTCAAGATACAACCAAATTGATTGAATTAGCGGAAGAAAAGAGTAATTCACCGAGGGTCGTCTCAGGGTTTAGGCCAGCAATATTTTTAGCAACATCAACTGGATCCACGTTGGCAAGACTGAAGCAGAAAGCAGAATACATCAGGTTGTCAAAACATAATGTTACAACAGGTTGAATAATCTCAACAAAAGTTATAATATAACTTTTACCACCATAAAAACCCCCTGCATATTTGAAACATATGCCCAAATGAGATGAGAAGAAAAATGAAAGTACTTACAACCGTAGCTGGCGTCCTTTAGCGTGTTTGCTAGCCTCTGGATCTGCAAGTTGACAAAAAGCAGAAAAGTTAATCCATGGACAAGCTTTTGTCACAGTAAATTTAAGATCCAACAAATCCAATAAATCAAGCATCCGAAGAACCTGTTTGAAGAGCAGTATGCACAAAAAGAGGACCCAAGAAGCTTCCTCCAATACCAACTGATACTACATCAGTCAGTGTTTTTCCTGTAGCTCCAACCTAGCAGCATTTGGCTTTTACTACCAAACAGGAGATTCATGCATGAAAATAAAATTCAGAATTGTAATTACCCAAGAACCATTCCGGACCCTCTCTGAGAAGTCTTTGATCTTGTCCAAAACATTCCAAACCTCTGGCACAACATTCTTCCCATCACTCTTTACGGTTGCATCCCTTGGAGCACGCAAAGCTACATGCAGCACAGACCTATTCTCAGTGCTGTTTATCTGGAAGTGCCATTCAAGCATAATGTGATTAGTCACATCTTCGCAGAAGGAAGTTATCAGAATCTTTTAAGAAAAAATGAAAATTTTCTTATACTAAGGAATTCCACAGTATGCAGATGAAATGGATCAAAAACCAAAGAAGAAGAAGGGAATAGTGACTTACACGATCTCCATTAAACATGAGGTTAATCTTTTCCTTGAGATGAGCTGCCTACAATGAGCAAACAAGGAGATACCATACATAATCAGTAATTTTATCAAGTACAGGCTACATAAGAGATGCAGGATAAACCCAACTTCACCTCTGCCAAGTTACAGAGTTTATTCAATGTGTCAAGAGTGGCACGTTGTCTTGAATAGTCAAGCGTTATCCCATCAAATTCACTGTGAAAAGTAGTCAAGATATACATAGTTATACTGCACTAAAGATTAAAAGGAGAAATCTTGAAGTTTGGACATCTTCCAAAACAGAGGAATCATACACCATCATTGATTTGCATCTCTCAACGTCGTTCAGCAAATCCCGCAGATGGGTCTTTTTAACGTCCTCGACATGGACCTAAAAATATACACAAGATTCAAAATCACAAAACTAATTCAATACAATCATTTCTGGCATTTGAAGCCAAACAATAAGATGTGATTTTCTTATATACCTTCAAGTCTTTCCAGGGCTGAGTCTCGTAGATTAGAGTTGATGACGCCATCTAAAAACAGGGGATAAAAAAAAGAACAAGGTACAGATTGGTAGCAGAGAAAGTACTAATCAAGACAAGAAACTGAACTTAAAAACGACTCCTTCCAGCTGCGATCTTTATTGTTATTTTTCTTTAATGGTTAAAAAGCCAGAGAATTCAGTACAATTCAATAGGGATGACGGGAAAGGTAAAAGACAAAGAGACAAAACCAGCAAAAATGGATCAGTAACTGACATCAAAGAGAATAAAAAGAAAAGAGCATAAAGAGTTTTAAGACGATGAACCACAAAAAAATCCAGAGAATTCAACGGAAAAGAGAAGGAGGGTACCTGTCAAAAACAGAGCTTGGAAGGCAGAAGGTGGAAGAGGAAAACTGATTGAGATTAGAGAGCTCAGAGAAGTGGTGGAGAGAGTATGGATGGAAAAGAAGTTGGCAAAAGAGAGCGTAAAAGAGAAGAGCTACACGTGTTTTTGTTGTGATGTGTTAAGACTTAAGGCATCTTCTTGAGAAGTCGATGGGATGCGTTAAAGCAAAGCAAGAGCGTCGTTCCCCTACGGTGTCGATCATCGAGCAGTAATGCGAGCGTGCCGGTTTTGCCATTCATGGGGCGCGTCCGGTTTTTGATCCTGGTTTGACTTTGACTACCTAGAAGGGCGGACTTTATATGCTGACACGGCGTCTTACTTAGGCTTGGTTTGGCAGAACTGTGGCGCTTGATAACCTGCTGAAATCAACCTGTTGAAATAATAAATACTTATTTTCAATAAGTACTTATGTGTTTGGGATTGCTATTTTGATAACTGCTGAAACGTGAAAATAGGTATTTGATAAGTGCGGTTGCAGTTGCTGAAAAAAGATAAAATGACTAAAAAATTTATTGATTTAATAAACTATTAATTGTTGTATAAATAATTAAAATATATATTATTAGTCATATAAATTTAAGATTATAAATAATAAAATATTAAATAAAAATAAGAAAATATAAATAAAATAAAATTAGTAAATAAAATATTTCACCTTACTTAAATACTATTGGCAAAAACTTTCTTTTATTAATTAAGTAAGGGTATAATAGAAAATACTAAAATATCATGAGGATATTATTAAAAGGTAAAATTTCCACCGCATAAGCAGTTTTTTACCGCTGCTCTCTTTCTGCTTATCTATTTCTGAGGTAGCACCTCAGTTTTCTCCAACTTGTGGTTGTCGGCTGCAAATCTAAACTTGTGATTGCATTTAGAAACTACAGTGGATAAATACTTATTTCCATCGCACTGCAGATTCAAACGCAGCCTTAATTTTTTGGCCTTTAGGAGTGGTAGAGCGAGTGGAGTGGGAACATAGGATCAAAAGATCCTATATTCAAATCCCCTCTTACATTTTCTTGATCGAGTCTGTCGTACAGAGTTTGCTTAATGAGGAGTACCTGATTGGTGTGATTTGTAGGCTATTATGTCAATTCGGAAATTTATCCGGTGCGCATCTAAATAATAGCAGCTGCGAGTTCCTCTGTTTTCAACAAAAAGGTATTAGATTGCCATAAAATTAATTAAAGATTGAATAAAATTAAAATATTTAATATTTAAAATTTAATTAAAAACTATTAAATAAATTTTAATTTGTTTATTTTAGTTTATAAATATCGATTAATTTACAAAATTCTGTTAATTAATTTATTTATTAATTTTTAACTATAAGAATTATTGCAATAAATTGAATAAAAAGATTGAAAATTAAACAAAAATTGACTAATTCAAAATTTTTTATGATTGAATTAACTAAACCGATTCATTTTTTTAATTACTACTAAAAATAGAAAAGTTAAAAAGTAATTTAATCTTTATTATTATCTAAGTTATTAATCTTTTAATAATTATTAATTACACTTTAAATCTTTAAAATATTTTTTAATAGTTATTAATATATAATTTATAATTTAGTTTACATAATATCACGAATAGTTAATATGGATAACTAAATATTTATATAATGTTAAATATATAATTTCTATTTGTTATTTAAAAATATAAATAAACTTTTTTTTAATCGAAAAAAATATAATTAAACTTACATTATTATTTTTATTTAAGATGAAATAAGTTTATGTTTAATAAAATGTTGAGATATAAATTATTTTATGAATTATATATTTTAGATAAATTAAAAATTAATAACATAATAAGTGTAGCTCCACAAAATTTATATATTCTTTATTAATTTTTGGATGGACCCCACCTTAATATCTAAGAAGTGAGTTTGGACTTGGACGAGAAAGGGATAGACAAACTAACAGATAGAGATAACAAAAATTTAAAATTGTAATATTGTTATTATTATGTAATAATAAATAAATATATTTCATTCTCACAATTTATTATATATTTGGTGTACGTTCCTGTCACATTTTATCACTGACTCAAGACATGTTAGCCTATGCTCTCGTTGACATTTTGCATGTGATGCAAAATTTTATAAAATTTAAGAATAATTTATATTTTAAGTTTGCCCGAAAAGCCTCAACAAAATTGCATTATAAATTTTCAGCTTATATATCAGTCAAAGAATTTATAGAACATAGTCTATAAGAGATCAAAGATAAACAAAGAATAACTATAGTCTTTTGTATGAGTATTAATTCTAAAAACTTGTCTTTTAAAAATTAAAAGAAATCTAAACTGACCAATTTTTTTTAGGTATAACTTAGACCTTAAAAAGATTTATGGTCCAAAATTGTTGGATGCATAGTATCTTCGTGAAAAGATAAGTGTAAAGTATGCTTGTTTTTTTTTATGAATATATCTATGTTATTTAAGAATCTAAGATTTTAGGAGAGAGAAAACTTAAAAAGAAGTCATATAATACAACATACAATATTTTTAGTATTAAATATTTCACTTAAATATTTTATGTCATGTAATATATGTCAATTGGTCAGGCTGAACGGGCCAGGGGCAGTGCCCTGATGAGCGCAGGCTGAACTTTCAAAACGATGTCGTTTTAAACAAAACAACATTATTTTAGAAATAACAATCGGGCCACGGGCTAGGCGCTGACCATGTTTAGCCCGACCTTGACTGTGGGTTGGTCAACCTGAACCAAAATTGAGTTAGACTGGGCAAGCCGGACCTTTTTTGAAATTTCTATGTAAGAACTTAATTTTCGTGAGAGTATACATTAACAAGATTAGTAATAAGTATTAATTATAAGTTACATTTATAATTAGGGATGACAATTTTTAGGCATAGACTTAAGTTTAGTTGTTTTCAATCACTGTTTCGAATTTTGTACTGTACTAGTTCGGTACCGATCAGAAAACGGTACCGAAATTTTAATTTTAGTACTGAGTTTAAATACCGATCGGTACTGGCTAATACCGGCTGATACTGGCCAATACCAGAGAAATTTAAAAATATAGGGACTAAAATGAAAATTTTTAATTTTTAATTTAAAAAATAAAAATTTTTGAAAAATTTAAACCCTCGCCCCTTCCTTTTTTCAAATATTTTTAAATATGCTGATTAGTTTAATTTTTATTATTATTTTTAAAATAAAATAAATATTTTATTACTAATAATATTTATACATTAAATTAAAATTAAAAATAATTTTTTATTTAAATTAATTTTAATATTTTATATCATATTTATTAATAAAGTATTAATAAAAATATTTAATTTTTAAAAATAATAATTTAAAAATTAGTATTTATAAACTAATATTTATTTTATTTTTATATATTTTGAATTATTAAATCAAAATTTGTTGAAATATATAATATGTTTTAAAATATTTTTAAATATAATTATATTTATTAATAATTATTAAATTAATTTTATAAATTAAATTAAGATATTTATAATTTTTGTAATAATAATTTTAATTAATCAAATATATAATATATTTAATTGATAATAAAATAAATAATATTTTTTTTGTTTCACATTTTAATTCTACTTAGTTGTTTCCTTATTACGAGCTCTTATTGTAAATTATAATAATTTGAGAGTTAAGGATAGTTATTATTTTTTTATTAGATGTTTTGATGTAATTATTATTTATTATATAATGAAAATTAAAATTGTAATATTTTCAATACTGTATTTTGTTCTTAATTTTATATTTTTAATAATAATTGTCTTTTTTATATAAATTGTAGTTATTATTTATATGTGAAATATCTAAAAATTATTATTATTTCATATTAATTATGATTATTATTTATTATTTTGATTTTTAGAGACTAAGTTAAAAATATACAGTACAACTGTATAATATGACAATGGACTATTTTGTAACTTTTAAAAAATTCAGGAACTATTTTATAATTTAAAAAATTATCCGAAATGAGTATTAACCGGTACCGGTACATTACCGTACCAGAACTCAATCCGGTACGATATTCGTAACATTGTTTTCAATTACCGACTCATAGGCTAGATTCAGGCCTAGACTGACTTGATACTTAATTATTCTAAGTAAAATAGCATCGTTTTACTTAAAATAATTGAGTTTCGGGTAAGCTTTAGCCTAGGTAGTCCAGAATCGAATTCAACTAAAAATAAGTTATTTTATATTTTAAATTTTTAAAAATTGGTGAGGGGCTGGCCTATTAAATTTTTTCTTAATAATAATAATAATAATAATACGGATGAATAAATAAAATGGAGATTTACACGTAGTTCTACGAGCTAACAAACATCACTTTGTTTTTTGAAACATAATTACAATTTATTTATCTCCAATTTATAAACATGTTACTTACGTTGTTCAGAAACCCCACGAAGCACACAAAACTCCAAGTTCTGTAATTTACAAAAATGCAAAAGAATAAAAAGCACTTGTTTCCAAAGTTTTTGGATCAAACTTTCAGGAGAAGATCTCTGGTGACCTCGTCCAGGAGTCCATTGAGCACATTCCTCTCAACGTCCCTGACAACATCGTCCTTTTCGAGGGACGCAAGCCTAGTTTTGTCCCAACCAAAGTCCCACATGCAGTTCAAGTCTGGCTTTCTGTCGTAGACATCTTCCTCCAGCATTTTGGGAAGGTAGTCTTCCACAAGACAATCCGCACCATCGTCTCGACCGTAGGATTTCAGGGTCGCGATGTCTTGGCAGAGTAGTTTGATCAACTCGTCCAGATATGTTACTCTCGTGCATGCCACCGATACCTTCATGAAAGGATGGACGCTGAGCTCTTGCCTCTTGCCTTTTCTCTTCATCAGCTCGTAGCCGCAGTCCAGTGTGATCTTGCCCTCTTTGTCTTGGTATTCCTCCTCCAGACTCTCGGGAGAGTGAAGAATGTCGAAAGGAATATTGAGTTTGAAGAGTGCCTCTGCTGTGTTGAGGAATAGTTGACTTTTCATTAGGATCTGCTTCAGCTGATTTTCACTCGCTGTGAGCGGCTTTGGTGCGTCAATTCTGGTTTGTTTTTGGTTCTTGGGTTGTGAAGAATTATGGGTATCGACGATATTAACCTCCCTAGCTCCTGAAAACGGTTTCAGTAATGCGGATTGGTGATTAGGTAAAGGAAGGAACTAGAGACATGAGCATGCTCAAGTAGTATCATAGTAACTGAGATTCTGCAAAGGCAAGGTCGTACTTACCATCAAAAGAATCCAAGACCATGTTGCCAGAATGCGAGTCATTTCTCACCATTGAATTTATGTTCTGGCAATGCACAATGTCAAACGATTCTACATTAGATTGAATGTTTAGAAGTAGAAGCGATTGGAATGTATTTTGAATTAGCGGTATAACTTACATTTTTATCAGGAAGAAGCATTTCTGTGCTGTTCAGTTGGCATTCACTGTTGAGCGGAGGACAGTACAGATTGGAATCTTGTTCGTCTTTAAGTTGCAGCTCTGACAATGCACTGGATTGTTGTCTGCTTGCTACTGGTTTATTAGATTGAAGAATCCGTGCCTCTATTTCTTTGGACTTGCTTGTCTTCTGATCCACTTCTTTGAATTCACCTGGTTTCTCATGTTTTCTTTGCTTCACTTCTTGCAATATGGAAATCGGACGCTTTGTTACCCTCCCCATGTTTTGTGAAGCTCCACCTTTTCTTGTTACTAGTTCATTGATCTTTGGAAGGGTCTCAACTTCTTGTATTTTGGCCCTCACTTTCTTTGATGCTGGCAGTTGAACAGATTTCTCTTCTTTTGCTGCTAAAACGATGCTCTTTCCTCTGTTAGATTCCGATCTCATGTTTCCAGGAGGGGTATAATGTTTGGAGCTTGTGTTGACTGAATCTTGCATCTCAGTACTGAAGTGGGTTGAGCTTTTTCCACGTAGAAGATCTTCATCGTGCCTGTTGTTTGGAATCCCTACTGATTCCATTCCATTAGTATGTTCTTGGCTTACAGGCAAATACTTGTTTTTCATGTTTGGAGGAGCATCCGTTGGCCTTGGCAAAGTCTTGGATATGGATTCACTTCCTTTTTCCGGATTACTGTCTCCCACATGATGCATATTGTCTTTTTTCTCGGAATTCTGCAGTATACGAGGCTGTTGTAATGCAAGATCATTGGGAGATTTTTTATGGTTGTGATAGAGATGCTTCTTTACATCTCTGTTTTCTGTTCTAATCATGCCTAGGTTGTTTTTCATCTGTCCTTGCAGCCCCATTGTGGCTTCTGATCCTTTTTGTCTATGTGATGAAATCTGTCCCAGCTCATGCTTCAGAAGCAAATCATGAGTTTCACCTCTTTCTTTGCCTCTCTGTTCCTTGAGCTTTGGATAATCCTGTTTTCTCTGTTTCTCCTGCGTATCCTTTCGGTTTTCAGTCCTTTGGTTCAAGGGGACAATACTGACATGGTGCTTATCTATTTTCGTATTGGCCTTATTAGAGATCCTCATCGGTTTTATCTTTTCCATGGCTTCCTCAGGTGGTTTTCTTTCACCAGATAGGTTATTTTCTGCTTTCAGGACATATTCAGCTTCATGAATCGCTTTCATCTTGTTGGATCGTGCATCATTTGGCGTTTTAACTGGTGACATCTCATTCTCAGCATCTTTCTTCCTTTTCTGATGTGAATTGCTTCCCTGCGCAGGTCTTTTTGTGACCTTGGAGCTGTATTCTTTCCGTGTGGTGTTCTTTGAATCTTCAGTTTCTGGTAATTCTTGAAGCCCCATTAGTTTTGCAATGACATTTGGTATTCTTGCCTTTTCTGTTTTTGATTTCGATGAACTCAAGTGATCCTTACGCTCTGAGAATGCTGCCAGTGTATTCTGTTCGTGGCCATAGTTACTTGATCTCTTGTTAGAGGCTGAGCTTGAGGCACTTAAAGCGCGTGCCTGCTGATTGAAATTTGCAGCTTCAGATGAGTAAGTCAGGATGTAACGAGAATTTCTTGAGGATTTGTCGAAGGAGAATATCGACCGATCAATTTGCTTTTGTCTATCTGAATTGAAGCTATTGTTATTATCATCCTCATCTTCGTCAAGCAATGTGATCCTGCTTTTGCTCTGGGGCTTGATCATGTAGTCTGAAGCTTCTTGCAAGTTTACAAGCATACGCAAGGACTCTTCCAAATCTATAGCTCCTTTCAGTAGTTCCTTTCCAATTTCTATTGAATAGCTGTCAAATTTGAGACCATTAGAGCAAGCTGTTAGGATCTGATTCAACTTTTGTGCCCCTTTTGCAATGTCACTGATATGGAGAGGGGAGAATGCAGGGAAACCACTTGTCGAGGAACGATCCATTGATCTCCTGCGAATACTGCTCTCCGTCTTGCCTAAATCCAATGACCCTCTATTGATCTGGTTCAGGAAACTAAGAACTGTACTATTTCCCAAGGAATCAACCCTTTGCAGCTTTCCTCCATTCTCAAGGGCAAAGGTTAGGGCCAAGGAGAAATCTCCCGCTTGTGCTGAGTTTTGATCTCTTCCATAAGGAACTATCTGTTTTGAACCGTCCCTGACGGCCACTGATTTACCGCCTCCTCGAGATCCATTTTGCATACCTCCAGTTTTAACACCATTCTGCAGATAAGAACCAGTACATTTCAGTTCAAGTTTTCTGAAAACATACTCAAACTGTCATCAACTTCAACTTCAGCTGTGATAAACTTACAGGTTGGTGTGCTTTCATATCCCTGGATCCTCTATAAGTTTGCATGGAATAAGAATATGCATCTGCCAATGTACGCATCAGTGAAAATATACTGATGAATTTAACCAATCCCAATTCAGCAAATTTCTAGTCTAAACTGGTGTTTCTTTTCGTACATTTCTCTTAAAGGTGCTGAAATTTTGCAGCTTATATTCACAGATGATAATTTCATTGATTGTCGACTATGGATTCCTAATCAGTAACCTCATGCAATGATATATTCATCTTCCATCTTCGTCAGAGAAAAAAAGCAGATGACAATATAAAGAAACGTACTTGTTCATACTTGAACAATACACTTTGATCCTGAATATGTTCTTGCTTACCTCCTGTCTTTAGTTTTGAGGTATTTGAGGTCTGAGGAGCAGCCATTCGTTGCTTCCTCAGCCTGAGATCATCCAACAGCTTCTGTGCAAAGTCTGATCTCTTGGCCATGCTTCTTTCCTCGGGAATGGAACCAAGTTCCAGTCTCAGCATTCCATTTACGCAGCTAAGTAAGATAAAAAGGGTTTTTGGTTTCTTCTCTTTGGTTGTGAGGTTTCTTTCAGAGTTGGTTGAGGTGGGAAATCCAGTGCCAGTGCCAGTGCCAACGTAATAGGATGAAGCTCTGAATTGAAGTTTGACGTAGACGTCAGCTCTCTCTCTTTCTCTCCGTCTCACAAAAGAGACTTTGAGAGTTTTTGGCATCATGACTTTGATTCTAATCCAAGCAATCGCAGAGGTTTCAAAGAGCTTCTCATCAAAGACTTTGTCACTATTATATCCCTTCACTCGTTCACTCAATTCATTCATTCCCTGTTCCCTTTTATATATTCTCTGCTAGATGATGATGTTATAAATGTTTATACCAAACTCAGAACACAAAACTGTTATTGATGTGAAAGGAACATGCTCTACTTCTTCCGCACGTGTGTTTACCTTATTTAAAGACTAGTTAGATTAGTTTAATAAATCGAACTTTAAATTGAATAAATTTTCCGTTTAATTCAATTTAATAAATTTTGTTATTAAAACTCAAGGATGTTGAAATCGACCCAGGTTGACAGGATCACAAGCGGGCCATAGGCTGAGGTCGAGTGAGAAGCTGACGGACATGGCCAACCCTGTCCTCTCGTGACCCGTTGGGCCACGAGCCGATCAGCCCGTGGTCGAGTCGGGCTAAGGATCACTATAGCCCAGGATTAGGCTGGGCCGGCCAGGGACATCTTAAGCTTGGCCTGACCCATTGACATCTATATTAAAAATTAATTATTTATTAATTAATCGACCAATTTTTATAAACTAAGATAAATTAAGAAATATTTATTTAATAATCTTATTTTTCAATTAAATTTTAAAATTTTTCAATAAATAAAGGCAATCTTTTCAAATTCTTAAAATTTAATATTTAACTAGTTTTATAACGCTTTAATATCGTTTGAATTTTTAAATTTTAAACCTTTTATAGTTTAACTTCCTATCCAACTTTGAAAATTGTGATTTTTACCGTATATTAACGTTTTGAGCCTTTAATTTCAATTTTAATATTTTAGAAACGTCTACAATAAACTCTTATAAAGATAATATTTATTTAAAATTATGTTAAAATACATAACTTTATTTTTAATTAATAGAGAGATTGTTTATAATAGACTCATTAAAAAATTAAAAGAATTAAAAATACTAGTTAAATATATAAATAAATAATTGCATAAATTTAAAGATTAATAAAATAGAAATTAAAATAATAAAATAAAATTGATATGATATTTAGAGAAGTTTATTTTTGAATATTTTGAAAAAAAGATTAGAATTGAATTTAAATGCTTATAAATATTAAGATTTAATTTATATTTTGATGAAATTTAAAAAATTAAAATTACTCTTGTTGACCAAATATTTTAGAGTGATGTTGTAGAATTTGAAGAGCTGAAGAAGACCGAAAATTTACTAAATGATTAATGTAATTTATAAATTATTAAATATAGGAGTTTATTTAGAAGGATTTTGTAAATATTGACAATATCCTTTAAATTTAAGAATTTTGATAAATATTTGATTTTTAAGAGTTTGGTTTTTATATAATTGTATTTATTTGGTCTTAATTTATTTAAAATATTATTATATATATATTTTAAACTTTATCCTTTATCAAATTAAAACAAATTTTGATCGACAAATAATGATGTCACTTTTGACCCGGCCTGGCTTAGGTTAACGGAACCACGGGTAGCTCACGAGTTAAAAGTGGTTGGCTTGATCGGGCTATGAGTCGAGGTCGAATCGAGTATGTTAATAGACATTTTGTATTGATTTTTGATACATAATTTACTAGATTCTTGTCCATTTAATATTTAAATTGTAATAAATTAAGAGTTATTTGTTTTAATTTTAGGCACATATTGGATTTAGACAATGAGAGCAAAAAGTCAAAAATTGAGAGCTCTTTGCACCTAACAAAACATGACGACGTTTAAGTTTGACTTGGCATAAAAAAATTAAAAGGCATGAAGCTAGCTGGCGGTGGAGGAGAGAAGCTTTTAAAAAACTTAAAAGACTTAAGGAGCTGGGGACATATAAAGTAGGTGACAAAAAATCTCCTAAAATCATGTAGAAAGCAGCAGTTGGCGGTAGATAAAAGAGAGGATGAGATGATAGACTTTTAATACATAAAAGACAAAAGAAGATAGCTGCAGCATTAGAGTTGAAAAACAAGAGGGTTAGGCGTGAATGAGGGATGGAATTTATCAATATGATGAGACAAAAAGAGAAAGGAATAGGCAGCAGCATATATAAAAAATCAAGCAGCTGGTTGCGTGAATAGAGGAGCAATTAGTGGCGTTGATATGGGAGTAGCAAGTGGCATGAATAAAGGGAAAAATGTGAATAGCTGGGACTAATCAATTACTCACTCAGAATCCTAACCAAAAACACTCTCCATATACAACGTTGCAGCTGGTAGACATAAAATGAAGTAGATAGCTAGTGGAGAAGGAGGACGTGGAAGCAAAAACATTGAGCTGGTGGAGACAAAGACACGTTGAGCTGGAGGAGAAAAATAACATCGCAGTTGGTGGAGATAAAATGTTGGCAGCTGGTGGAGAGAATGTAAAGCAGCTGGTGGCATAGAAGATAAAACGCAAGTGGCAGTGGAGATAAAATGTGGAAGCAGCTGGAGAAAAGCAACGTGGAAGAGCTAGAGGAAAGCAACGTTGAAGCAGCTACGTTGGAGAGAAAAATGCTGAAGCGGTGGTCTGGTTGTGTGGTGGCTTTAGCATGCGCGGTAGTGCATGAACTGAAAACATACTCTCCACTCCCTCGTTGAAGCAACTGGTGGAGACTAAAAAAAAACAAAAGCAGCTGGAGGCAAAGAGAAGGGCAACGTAGTAGCCCCCACTCTATCAACACACACTCCATTCCATTCATGCAGGCGTGGAAAGAAGACAGCGTTGGCTAAAACATTTTTTAATTATAGCCGCCACAGTTTTGCTGGGATTTACTTTGTTTTTAGTCCTTATTTATTTAATTGTGTGGATTTAATCAATGCAACCATATATTGGACCATGATTTATGTTACATTGATGAAAATGAGTGAGTAAGTATTTCTTTTCGGTTAAGGTTAAGATTGATATTGGATTAGGACAATTTTTGTAGTATTGATTTTTGCTTGATTGAATGCATATTTAGTCATAATGTAGCTTGATCACCTAGATTAAGACTTTAGATGATTGAATGCCAAAATCAATGGGATCTAATTTTTCAGAAAATTAATCAAGAGACATACTTGAGACTAAAGTGTACTAAGATTAACGAACTTAATTTTAGGCTTTTTGTATTTAATGCCTTTTATTCCGAATTATCTATAAACCAAGTAGGTGACTCGGATTTAGAAGAGAAAGGAACACTCATGAACATTGGGTTCAACTTGCTTAAGTGAAGTAATTCCTAGATCAATCCACCATTACAATTTTTAGTGTCCAATCCAATTGAAATCTAATACCTTAACCGATTTCTGTAATTTGATTAAATCTAGTCGTTTTAGTTCATACCTTGCATTTTTCATATTTCTTTGATTTGATTACTTTATTTTATTTTATTTTCAATCAATTAATTCTTGATCGTCTGAGTAATTTTCTATCATTTAATTTAATTGTCTTGAGTGTTGAAATTCCCTTGGGTACGATATTCGGTTCTTACCATTTTATATTACTTGTCGATAGGGTGCGCTTGCCTCTAATTAGTCTAAATAGAATTCAATTTATATATTGTTCTGTTTAGACCGCAACAAGTTTTTGGCTCCATTGCCGGGGATTAAATTCCTTATTGTGAGTCATTAGGTTAGACAGTATTAATTATCTAAGATTTAATTCTTACTTCGTTGTTTAATTGTGTATTTTAGTTGTTTGCTTAATTGCTTTATTTCAGTGTGTTTTGTTTTTCATTTCTTAGTTCTGTTATTATTTGCTTTTTATCTGTTTCATTTTGTTTATACTCACTCGTGGTCAAAAGCCCAAGAATTTACTACTAGATCCTGAGATTAAAAAGCTCCTCGCAGGTTACGTAAGGAAACCAGATTGGCTTAGAGTAGTAACACAGCAGAAAGGATTAGAGAAGAGTAGTTTTCAAAGATGGAACAGCACGAAGAGAGGTTGATGCCACATACTGAAGAGATAAGAGAGTTAACTATGATGGATTTGACTATGGGGCACAACAATAGATCCATGCCTCCCATTATAAGGCCGACGATCACAACTGCGAGTTTTGAGATTCCTCACAGCATTACATCCATGATGAGGGCATCTTAATTTGGAGGATTGCCTTTGGAGGATCCAAACACCCATTTGGAGACGTTTTTGGATATTTGTGACTTGTTCAAGTAGAATGGAGTATTTGAAGATGTGGCGAGATTAAGGCTATTCCCATTTTCTTTAAGGGATAAGGCTAGAGCATGGTTGGCTAGTTTGCAGTCGGGATCGATTACTACATGGGATGAGATGATGAGATTATTTTTGGTGAAAAATTTCCCTCTTGACAAGGTTGCAAAGATGAAGAATAAGATCACTTCCTTCACTCAATATGAAAATGAAAGTTTATATGAAGCGTGGGAGCGATTTCGGTATATGTTGGCACAGTGTCCTAGTCATGGGTTCTCTACATCGGATCAAGTCAGTACTTTTTATACAAGAATGAACCCATCGACCAGGAGTACCATAGATGCTGCCACAGGAGGTAGTTTAATGAGAAAGATGCCATATAAAGCTTATAAGTTGATTGATGAGATGACCACTAGCAGTTTTCAATATCATACAGAAAGGCATCTTAGACGACCCATAGGAGCTCATGTAGTTGAAAATACAGTGGCTTTATCTGCTCAGATAGATGTTTTGACAAAGAAGTTGGATAATTTGATGCACAGTGTGAGAGGAGGAGCTAGTTCTTCATTGAGGAGTTGTGTCATATGTGAGCATTGTGGTGGAGAATCCCATGCATCTTCTGAATGTCAAGTTAGGAATCCTTTTGCTCAAGAGACAGAAGAGGCCCATTATGTGGGCAATTATAACAGATAACAAGGGGATCCATATTCTAATACCTACAACTCAGGGTGGAGGAATCATCTAAATTTCTCTTGGCGTAATGATCGGGTGGCGCAACCATAGTCATCCAATGTTCAGAGACAACCACCTCCAAGTTTCAAGGCTCGAAATCTTGTGCCACCTGAGAAATCCAATCTCGAAGATCTACTCTCTAAATACATTTCCACTATCGAGGTTAGGATGCAGAACTAAAAACCTTCTATCAGACATTTGGATAATCATATGAGCTAGATTGCAAGTTTGTTAAAGGAAAGACTTCGGGTTCATTGCCTAGCACTACTAAAGCTAACCCAAGAGAACATGCAAGGTAATTTTATTGAAGAGTGGCAGACAAATTGAAGAAGTTAAGGAGAAGCAGAAGGATAAAGAAGTGGAAAAGAGTGAAGAAAAAGATAGTCGAGAGAGTGGCAAGGAGGCTAAGGAAGCACCAGCTAAAAAGGAGGATCATCTAAGATTATTTGCAGACCCCATCACACATCCGATAAGACCTCGGATTGTTTATCCTCAAAGGTTGAAAGGTACGTAATTAAATAAGCAATTTGGTCATTTTCTTGAGATATTTAAAAAGTTGCATATAAACATTCCTTTTGTTGAGGCCATAGCGCAGATGCCTTCTTATGATGAGTTTTTGAAAGAAATTTTGTCTAATAAGAGGAGGCTTAAGGAGTATGTCACGGTAAAGTTGAATGACGAGTGTTTGGCCATATTGTCGAGAAAGCTACCACAGAAGTTTAAAGATCCAGGGAGTTTTACTACTCCTTGTATTATTGGTAATTTACATAGAGATAGGCCCTTAATGGATTTGGGTGCGAGCATTAACTTAATGCCTCTTTCTATTTTCAGGAAGTTAGGATTAGCAGAGCCCAAACCTACTACTATTTCGCCTCAACTGGCAGATAAGTCAATCACTTATCAGAGGTGAATCATCGAGGATGTATTGGTTAAGGTTGAGGAGTTTATCTTCCTGGTAGATTTCTTAATCCTTGACATGGAGGAAGATATAGACATCTTGGGAGACCTTTCTTAGCCACTGCACAGACCATCATCAATGTGCAATGTGAAAAGCTCATCTTGAGACTTCAAGATGAAGAACTAGTGTTTACTGTGTTCAATGTTATGAAGCATCCTTCTACTCTTGACTCTTGCCATTTTATTGATATTTATTCTTCTGATGCTGATGATTCTTTTATTGTTTGTGTAGATTTGTTGGAGGTGGAAGCACAAGGAATGATCGAAGAGTTAGGGGAAGAATTACAAGAGGAGTTAGAGGATATCGCAGTTGAGTTGAAGCAAGCATATTAGACATATTATAGAGCATACGAGCCTCTCCAACGTCCAGCCAAGCTATTTCTGAAGCCTTCAATTGAAAAGCCCCCTTCTCTTGACCTTAATCCTCTTCCGAGTCATTTGAAGTATGTTTATCTTAACCCATCTGAGCACTTACCAGTTATCATTTCCTCTTGTTTGTCAGGGGCCATGGAAGAGCAGTTGTTAAGGGTACTGTGGGACCACAAAATAAGCCCTTCCTTTTGCACACATCATATTTTCCAGGAGGATGGAAGCAAGGCGATAGTGCAGCCCTTGAGGAGACTTAACCCACACATTAAGGAGGTAGTAAAAGATGATGTGGTAAAGCTTCTAGATGCAGGTATTATCTATCCTATTTCTGATTCTGGTTGGGTTAGTCCTGTGCATGTGGTGCC
>JANZXR010000002.1:1436408-1467989 GCA_027575705.1 Erythroxylum echinodendron | reverse complement strand
ATTTTAATTAATAATATTGTAATTAATTAATTATTAATAATATTTTAATTAACAATATTGTAGTTAATTAATTAATTTATTACAATATTTTAATTAATTATATTGTAGTAATTAATTATTAATAACATTTTAATTAATTATATTGTAATTAATTAATTAATTACAATATTTTAATTAATAAATAATTATATTTTAATTAATTTATTTATTACAATATTTAATTAATGATGAATTATATTTTAATAATATTTTAATTAATTAATTATATTTTAATTAATTATAATGTAATTTATTAACCTATTCCTTTATAGCAATGATATCCATTCCTCTAGATTAAGAGAGGAATGGAGTATTACCCAAAAGTAGGTAATCAAAATAATAACCCTATAATCATATCCTCTTATCAAACTCAATCTTTCATTTCATTCCCATTCTTCTTTTTCCATACCCACTAAACAAGCACACCCTAATTTTTCGTTGTAACTTTTTTTTGTAGTCACGCAAGTAAAGAAGACGACGGGAGTGGTGGATACGTATCGCGTGTATTACAATGTCCATCTCGTTAATCTTTGAAAGTTCAAAGTTCCCTTCTTGTCCATATCTCACTGTCTTGGTAAAAATCAACGGTTGGATTCACGTGTGTAGTTGTTGTTTCATGCAATGTCCATTTCATTGTCGCGTTCAACCATGTCGTCTCCAAAATTAATTGCTTTAGAAAGGTTGAACTTCTTGTCATATCACTTGAATTAGTAATTGAAAACAATAATAAAAAGTAATTAAGATAATATTTTTAAATAAATTAAAAATAGAATAATAAAATTTTTAAAAATAATGTCTTAATACCATTCATATAAGATTCTTAGTTTTTATTTTTTCAAACTTAGTATAATTTCTTTTTTTTATAATAAAGGAGAAAGGAATTTTTAAAAATTTTCAACTTTGATGAGATATTTAAATAATTCTATTGAAGTTTTATATTCAATTCTTTAGGTAGAAGCAAGACGCCTAAGAATCGAATGAAGAAGTAGACAATCGAGTTTAAGTTTTTTAATTTGGCTTTTAACTTTTCGATATTTTTTGGTTTAGTTTTTAACTTTTTAGTTTAATTTATTGTTAAAATTAATTAATTAAATTAATAAATTAAAAATAAATTTATATTAAAATATCCTTTAAAAAAAAATTTAAACAGATAATTTTAATTATATAATTATATAAGACCATTTGAAAATTTAAGTCTTAATTTCCACTGGAATCGGATAAGAATGGTTCCAAAAGTAATATAGAAAGTAGCCAAAGAGTATAGCCATTTGACGCATGTTCAGAACACTAGTAGACTTTAAATTTGGATGCCAATGCCCCTTTCTCTTTATGTATTAGCTGTTTGATACTGCTCTCTTCAAATTGTAGAGGAATCGTTCTCCTTCCACGCATGACTCATCTCGGTTCAAAACTAAAGAAAGGAAAGAAGTCAAACAAATGGAGAGTGTATGGAAGTTAAGTCGTCCTATTGCGCGGTGGTTGGGTAGGTGCGTTGTGGCATTTGAATACCACAAACTTTCGGTTTGGTCTTTACAGCTACTAGAAGCGCCAGATACTTCTTCATGTTATATTGACTTTTGGTGCCAAAAATTTAATTAAAAAAAGGAAAAAAAGTCAAAGAACGTCAGCAATGTATCATTTATTAAGAGAAATTTCTTCTCATCATTCAATTATAAAAATTATTAATTTTTTAACTTACTTTAATAAATTTTATTGTTAAAAATAATTAATTAATCGATCTATTTTTATAAACAGATCATTTTTTATAAATTAAAATAAACTAATAAATTTGTGTTTAATAGTTTTTATTTCGAGTGAACTTTAAATTAAGATTATTCTTCTTCAATCTTATTTCAAATTTTTCGATCTTATTCAATATTTAGTTTAGTTTGCGAAGATAAATTAAACTTCTCAGCATCTAGTTTTAAAACATTATAATTTATTATGAAAACAAGAAACTTTGATTATTTTGCTTTATATTTTTTTATAGTAAAGAAAAATTCAAAAGTAACCATTACATGTTAAAATTATTATTTATTTAGTCATCATACGTCATTTTTAATTTATTTTATTTAAAATGATGTACTATATTAAAATTTAATACATTATTATCTAAATTTATAAATAAATAAATAAAACTCTTTATTAGTTAAAAATAATATTTTTATATTTCTAAACTTTCTAAAGTGTTATATCTAGAAATTTTCAATTAAAATGTTATTATTGTAGTAGTAGTTACTTTAAGTTTATACAAGTCACTTAGAAGCAATTTCTTTACTAGTTAAGAATAAGGTTGTATATTATTGGACCTTTTTAAATTTCGTGTCTTAATAAAATTTTTTTGTTATCATTTTTAGGTATTTTTACTTTTTAATTATTAAAGCTTTTTGTATACGATGCAAGATCTTCTATTCCTAGTTTTGGTGTGCCCTCTGTTCCGATCCGATCTTAGTCATTCAATTTTTGTAAACTCTATTTATTAAATTGATATATTTTTATAAAATAGTGAGTAACGAAAACAGATAATCTAGTCCGAGTAATACACACGTCATTAGCATAAAAGTAAATTATAAGCAATTTACAACACAATCAAATTATTCATATAATCATTTGCATAAAAAAGTGGATTTTACGTAATTTATAACACAATCAAAAAAAGAATATTTTATTCATAAAACTTTATATTCTAAGGGACACGTCACCGAGCACATAATTCCAAAGATGTCCTCAAAAGAATCGGCTGAGATATTCTACAGTGAACCAGCAAAACAGGTGAACGTACGTGAAGGTATGGGAAAGTAGGAGGTGGGTGACTGTGACGGAGAATAACAGGCGTGTGTTCTTAGTACTGTTCAGTCTGCCCGGACCGTACGCTTTTCACAGTAGAGAAAATTTCTGAATACTGAACACAGTAAAAATTCTCTTTCCTTGCACAAAAGCACAAAACACAAGCTGTTTAAGACAACACAGACCAACGAACCATCTCTGTTGAGCTCTGAAGCCTCTCCTGTGTCTTTGGAGTCTCTTTCTTTGCAGCATGTTTGTAAAATATTTTTTAACATAACCCGATTTTCTCATAGGAACGTTCAGCTGAGAGATTTTTGTCTCTGTGTCTCCTTCAACTTGGTGCGTCACTCAAAGCTCTGAACTTTTTCAATTAGTTTACACGGACGTGATCTCGTCTCCTATCAGGTTTATGACTTGGGTGGCTTTTTGGTTCTGTGTCCGCTGAATCTCCGATGGGCTTGGATTTTTTTAAAAATTTTGTTTGTTAATCTTCAGATATGAGATTCTTCTTGTGTCTGATGGTGATTTCTGTGCGGAAGAGATTAATTTCGTTTTTCCTGGTAGAATCTTGAGTTTTGCTCTGCAGTCACGCGAAAGTTTCTTATTCTCATAAACTAAGACCGGCATGTGTTTGTGATATTTCTTGTGATTGGAAAGGAAAGAAGTTAGAGAGACTAGAATTTTAGCTGTTAAATTATATCTATTTAGCAATTCGTTGTATCTGTTTCCTTGCTCTATAAGAAGTTGACTTGGAAGTTGCTTAGTTTATTCATGAATTTCTGGGGCAGTGACCACCTAATATTGTAATAGATTTATGTTGGATTGATGTTTTAGATCTGTCATTCCTTCTCTTAAACGAAATGATGGTGAGACTATGTGTATAAAACAGATTCCAGTTATGGTTAGTCTGAGTAATTTGTTGTTTTGTCCGATTATTTCAGTCTATTTCAACATCAGCTAAATGTTTCGCCGGAAGAATAATTCCTCTCCCGATCAGGAGAGTGAGGCTCTGCAACATGAAATGAAGGTGATTATCAAATTACATATGTTTGAGGTGATACTGTCTGTGACAGGCATCATTGACTTGTGATGATACTATTTTTATTTTTTTCCTTAATCTTTTGTTGTTTGTGTTCAGATCAAAGAGCTTAAGGAAGCAATTGGACCACTTTCTGGACGCAGTTTAAAGTTTTGCACCGATGCTTGCTTCAAAAGATACTTAGAAGCTCGGAACTGGAATGTAGATAAAGCAAAGAAGATGTTGGAGGAGACACTTAAGTGGAGATCAACCTATAAACCTGAGGAAATACGCTGGGTAGGTTGTTCATTTTCTTTCCCACTTCACAATGATATGCATGCATAACAAGATCACACTTCCTATGATCTTGGAGTATAGAATTTTGCCTCATGAATGTTCTATTGTTAGCAACAAGTTGCAATTGAAGGTGAGACTGGAAAAGTTTACAGAGCTAATTTTCGTGATCGAGAGGGGAGGACTGTTCTTATACTCAGACCAGGAATGCAGGTATGGCATTGGGAAGACTTGGAGCATGGGTTCTTGAATTTTCATGTATTTGAAAACTAATGCTATTTCATCTAGTGTAGAATACAAAAGCAGTGGAAAACCAGCTTCGACATCTGGTATATCTTATAGAGAATGGAATCCTTAACCTTCCAGAGAGTCAGGAACAGATGTCCTGGTTGATAGACTTTACTGGCTGGTCCATGACCAACAGCGTCCCGATCCGGACTGCTCGTGATTCAATTAACATTTTGCAGAACCACTATCCGGAGAGGCTAGCCGTGTCATTTCTGTACAACCCCCCTCGGATTTTTGAAGCATTCTGGAAGGTTTGGATTTTGCTACCTTCGTTGCAAACTGAGAAGTTACTATTCCTGATTAATCACTGCAATTCTATGTCACCTGCTGCTAAGATTAGTTGCTGTAATTGGGTAGCTACAGACTGATATGGATCTTAAAACGCCTTCTCTTGGTTCATTCACTGAGACATTACAGATCGGCTAAAGCACTCTGCTCTCATATTTATTGCAGGTTGTCAAGTATTTCTTGGATCCCAAAACTTTTCAAAAGGTTAAGTTTGTCTATCCTAACAATAATGATAGTATGGAAGTCATGAAGTCGTTCTTCGATGAAGAAAATCTTCCCAAAGAGTTTGGAGGAAAAGCCATACTGAAATATGATCATGAAGAGTTCTCGAGAATGATGGTTCAAGATGATCTGAAGACTGCCTCATTCTGGGGATTTGGCAGCAAGATTCATCAAGCTGGAAACGGGCTTCATGGAGCTGAAGTGGCACCTGAACCTCTCGGTGCTGTAACACCTCCTGCCAGCTAATTGCGTGCAGAATGTCAAAATGCAGATCTTCTGCAGGCCTTTATTGAGCTTACAAACTTCATTTTTAGCTAACAAAAGCTGTAAGCCGAATTCTGATCAGGATAATAAGAGGGAAGCTAACCTCATTTTGTGCCATGTTAGGCTCTTACATTATCCTTAATGCACCATATCTATTCCCCACACTAAATTGCCTGGAAGCAAGTATGTGATCAATAACAAACCGAAGGAACTAAGAGCATGCCTTATGATCATGGTCGTTGATACTGGTTTGTGTTACCAGTTTTAAGGGTATATATTCTCACTGCCGATACGAAGCATGAGTGGTGAGGTCAATTAGATACTAATCATATTAGCAGGGAGGAGAAAGATGAGTCTTAAGCTTGACAAACCAAGATTTTATTTACAGGGAAATTCAAGTCATACAAGCTTAATACATGTATCAACTTCAATGTAAACAACTGTCATCCCTTGGCCCTTGCAGGAACTAATTATCTGTCAACCCCGTCTAAGACAACACAATATCACACAAGAATTTAAGGGAAAACACGAAAAATGGAAAATTCAGAGTCAACTGCACAGAGCCATCTAACTCAAATTCGCAGTGTTGCCGTTAACTGTCTTTCAAACAAAAGAAAGTTAGCTGCTTTTGGATTTTCAGGAACTGGGGATTACTAAGAGATATCAAATAAGTCGCCTTTTGAAGTTTCGAGAGGTAGCTTGGTAAGTGCGGACCAACAAACCAACTCCTATACCAATTCCAACGCAAATGCCAAGTCCAATCCCCACACCAACCCTCACACCTGCATTGAACCATGATAATTCACCATCTTCACCTTCCAAATACTCCATCCTCCTCCAATACATGTTACCATAATCTTCTTCATCTTCCAGTTTGTAACTCTTGCAATATGCAACCTGCAATTGGATAAAGGTTCCGGATGAGCTGCAGAGAACATGTTCAAAAGAAATATAGAGAGCATCCCTAACATGTTCCACTAAAATGGCCTAAACCTTGGAAGAAATTAGAGATTAGATGTGACAGCAAATTGGACAAAGTCTAACTCTTATCTAACCTCCATTTCTGATGCAAAGATTCAAAGCATGCAGTCAAGCATAGGAATTTTGAAGTTGACGGTATAATCTAGGGACATTTACGTTTTCGGCTAAAGGAGAGCTTTACGAAGATTGATTCAAGAAATTTCATTTAATGAAGGTTCCAACTGCAACTTTATCCAATCAATCATAGCCTATACTCCAAATAAGAAAAGCAAAAAAGGGAAAATTTTCTGTACAGATACGAACTAACCAAGCAATTACCACTGATTTTGGTGCAACTGTGTTTGTCCACACCAATGGCAGTAGGGGGGCGCTAGGCTACGGCCACCTTTGATCAAATTGAAAAGACGATTTTCGCTTAGCGTTTATATCATTTTGTAATTTTTGAATTGAATTTTTAAATCCATAGAAATAGTTTTATGATTGAGTTTTTATATTTCTTCTAATTCGCCCCCTTAAAAATTAGTCGAGCTTTGCCACTAGTCCACACCAAGTTAAATGTCAAAGTATTGTCAAGTTTCTTTGTCCAAGATCCTCAAAGATCCGTTGCTACCCATGGGATCAGCCACTCTGATAAACAAGAGAATACTACCCAACAATGACTAAACTAGTCGCTGGTACACCAACTATCAGGTTCTGATCACCATGCACGAGTTAAATTAGCCTGAGGACTTAAACTAAAGACCTTAGACATCAGGTTCCAGGAAAACATAGATAAAGCACTCAAAGGTGACCAAGGAGATAGCGGGCCCACATGTGAAAGACATCCTCCACGTGGCTTAAGTATGAGAACCATTCACGTCAGACTCAGAGTCTGGCAGTGAAAGGATGTTGAAAATAATGCAACGGGAAGGATGAAGAGAGACAATTGAGTAATATCTCAAAAGCTTGAAAAAAGTGCCCTGCCCATACCCATGTCCACGTCTAGGATAAGATTCTCTATACAAGTATGTTTCACGACAGGAAACAGACAAGAGATAAAACATCCCACCAAAAGTTAATAGCTGGCTAAGTAAAGAGAATAACGGCATTGAAACGTGGGATAATTTAACATAGAACAAGAACACTAATTAATGCCTCACATGGTTACGGGAACAGTGTAAGAGTATTTACCTGAAGATCATCTCCAGATGAGTCGTTTTTGTAGGATTCAGTTGTTTCATTTTCTGGAATTGAATCCAACATTCCCTTTCTGTTATGCTTCTTGCGATAACTAGGCTGCAGAGTCTTGGTTAATATGATAGGCGTTCCTGAGAAGCATCCTGTAATATAAACTTCAATGGTTGGTGATGGCAACTCAGGACTGGCAAGATGTTTACCTTTTAAGAAGCCAGTACCAGCTGTGATTTCTGATTCACATTTCATACTCCACCTCTTGACATTGCTTTTTGATTCTCCTGTGAAATCATTACTGTTGGACATTTCAAGGACCCCATAAAGAATGAGATCATCTTTATCAAATACTTCAAATTTCACACTCCCTGTTGTTCTAATACTATCTGTACTAACAAATGTAGCTTCCTCGGATTTCTTGTCCATTCTGTCTCTTCTAAGAAGTGAAGAGACCCCATCAGAATACATGCTACTTTTAGCACCATTAACTTCCAAAAGGGTATCAGGGCTTAGAGGGATGTGGCTGAGGGTGAGAAATTCCGGGGTCGAATCATCAACATGAAAGTTACTAATCCTGACATAAAACACTCTCAAATCAAACCAAGGTGAAGAGAATTTGGTGTAAGGTTGAAATGGAGAGTATCTAATGATCTGAAGATTGGAATTTGCTGCTTCACCGTTGCTGGATGCTTCAAAAGGATCCTCCATGATGGTCACAACGAATTCAACCCTTAATAAAACCTCTCAATTCGGATTGAAGAAAGAACATGTAGAGAATCCTCCAAGTAGCAACCAAATACGCAGAAAAAGACCTGTTGCAAAATAAGCATATCTGCTTGTTATATGAAACCAAAGAGTAAAAAGCCTTTAGGCTCGTCCAAGTTAGAACAAGTGTAGCAATTCATAAACCCAGAAACCTAAAAATAGTCTACAGCAGAGGTACACATATATTCCAAGGGGACCTAATCCTTAGGAAACAGAAATCCTTAAATTAAGGAAAACGTAAAAGAAAAGGCCAGTACAAAGTAACAAACTGAAAACAAGTTTCAACTGTTCTACAACACTGACTGATATTACAGATAAGCACGCACAAACCGTAATACCTATTCCAGGAACAGGAAAAACCTAAATGAAGACATAAACTGAAAAGGTAAGAGACAGTGTTGAGAAAAACCAATCAAGAACATACCAAGATAATATCACCACAACTATCAGATAATATCAAGGTACAAAACCCACGAACCATATGTTCTATAACTAAGAAAAACTTGGAAATCTAGAAGAAAAAAAACCATCTTTATGTGCAAGTTACCGGATTTATCATGCAAGCAGCATCACCAACTCAACACAGAAACAAGAGGAACCAACTCGCCAACACTTGCAGAAACAGAGCAAGCAATATCAAGCCAAACTCCCAACCGAATCGCTTCTCTACTTAATCCTTTGGTTCAGGTCAACATGAACTCGAAGAAGCAGAGACTAAATTAAGGAACCTATGAACTCTTTAACCCATTGTCCCCCTTTAGCAACCAGAAAATGTAATAAATTACAGATAGTAACCCGACATAAACTATTGTCGGTTATTATCAAGTGACCGACACGTCATACAACCCGCCAAAGCACGTCTCTTTTATATATAATTTGTACGTGCAAAATAAAAGGTTATGTGACTTAAATAATTTCCAATTTAATATTATAATAAACAGAAATCTGAACCACAAATCTGGTCCACTCTATTGAACCGGTTACGGGTCATCTTCTGGGCCCCATGAATCTAATTTTAGTTCGTGGTTCTCAATGTTTCCAGCAGCTAACTGAGTAGCTCAACCAAGCAAAATATCTTAACCCTCTTTATTATTACTTTAATACTAGACCTTATCTTAGTTTAGGAGTCGTAATAAAAACAATATCCAATAATTACATATTATATAAAATTTAAAAATAAGGTCAAAAAAATAATTGTATGGCCGATCGCCTTTGAAAACAGTGTTTTTATTAAGTAAGAATAAAGTTACGTATTATTACATTATCATAGGTCTCATACTTCATCGGAATTTATACTGAGTGTTGTTATTGTTATTTAAATTTTATTTTAAATTTTAAATTAATTATTTAAAAATTAATTTATTAAATTAAAGTATTTATAATTCTTATTAATGGTTAATGTTAAATAATTACTATATAATATTAAATTATTAATTCTTATTAAATAATATATATTTAGTTGATTATAAATTATAATATGAAAAATGCTTTTTATAATTTTCATAATTTATAAAAATTGGACTAATTGGTTAAGTCAAAAATTAAGTGCCTGTTTGAATGGATTTATACAAATGGAGTTTTTGTTAATAGAGCTTTTTTGAAAAGTTCTAAATTTAAGCTTATTAAAAAGTTGTATTTTAGTTTCTAAAACAGCCATTTTTATTAAAAAGGTGATTTTGAATTTTACGACAAAATATTAATTTTTCTTTAAAATAACTTTTAGGTAAAAAAAAGTGATTTTTACCTTCCAAAAATTAAACCAAACAGATACTAAGTATTATTTAGATTTCATTAAAATTAGTAATATATATTTTCTAATTTTAGATCTAATTTAAATTAAATTTATTACCAATATTAAATTTAACTTATTGTCGTATTTTTAGTTTACGAGTAGATTAATCAAATGAAATGTTAATTTAAAAAAAATTACAAATTCTAATTATAATATTACAAGTTGTTAGTTGTTATTAATTTAGTTGAAAATGGGGCCTGCGTGTTTTGACCAATCTAAGACTAAGACATCTTCCTTGTAATAAACGAAGTGATGATGATCTTATCCATTTAGGAATTAGGACAGAAGAGATGTTTTGATTAAGAATCTGTACTCACACGAGGTCGCTGTCTCTTCTCTCCTTTGAAAGTGATGTCTTATCTTATCTTCTGTTTTTTTTTTCTTCCTTTTTTTAATGTATTAAGGCCACGTAATCGTAACGGTAAGTGTGTAAAAGTCTCCTACTGTTTTTAACAAAAATAAAAAGGTTAATTATCGAAAAAGAAAATTATTAATTTTTTAATTATAGTCTGAACGTTAAAAAATAACAATAAAATACCAAAATTTTCAAAATTTTTAATTCTAACCCGGACTTCAAAAAGTAACAATAAAATGTCTAAATTTTTAAATTTTTTCAGTTCCAGCCTGACGTTAATGTTTCCATTAAGTTTACTGATGTGACTTTGTCATGTGTTTTAAAAACCTTACACGTAAGTCAAACTTAATATAACAAATAAAGATTAATAAAACGATATTATTTAATCACATAAATAAAATGACGTTGTTATTTAGAAATGACCTAAATCAAATTACTTAGCTCTTATAACCTTATGATTTGATTTCAGTTTTTCCCTTCATTTTTTAGTTTGTTCACTTGACACCCTCACCCTTTATTTTTCAGATTACTCAATCCCGATACCTTCACATTAAGAAAATTAGGAGAACGAACTAAAATGAAGGGCTTACTAGCGCAGTGCGTTGTAACATAATAGTAAGTTTAAGGCGTCAAAAGAACAAACAGAAAACAAATAGCTGAGGCATCAAGAGAACAACAAATAACGTCAAGAATCGAAAAAAATTAAAAGTTTGAGCATTTTATTATTACTTTTTAAAGTTTGGGTTATAATTAAAATTTTTTTTAAATTTGGATATTTTATTGCTACTTTTTAAAGTTCGGGTTATAATTGAAAAACTAACAAAAGTTTGAGTTATTTTTGGTAATTAACCCAAAATAAAAATATTTTAACAACATAATAAATTTATATAACTATTTCAACTAGATAATATTAAAATTAATTCAAAAGTCTTGTATTAAAAGTATCTTTTAGCTATATGAAATAAAATTGAATGCAATTACAGTAATGATAACTTTAGTTAATTACAATGTTTTAAAAACTAAATATTCAATCAGTTTAACAGGAAAAATCTTAAGTCGACCAATTTTTTTAGTTTTATTCTTAACTTCCTGGTTCGATTTAATTTAATGATATTTGTTGTTAAAAATTGATCAATTTGTTAATTAATCGAACATTTTTTACAAACTAATAAAATTTTATAAACCAAAACAAACAGATTGATTTTCACTTAACAGTTTCTTTTTTTTAATAAAACATAGATAAGGATACTCTTATTCAATCTTTTTTTTTATTTTATTGAATCTTTAACCTGCTTTATGATGGTCTAATGTCGATTAAACTTTTTAAATCTTAAATCTCTTGTCTTATCAGTTTAATTTTTTATCCATTTTTTAAAATATTTTTTTAATTGCACAAAAACTGCTACTTTTACATTAACATTATTCTATATATTGTCAATAATGAATTTTGAAATATTATTATTTATAAATTAAATAGAAAATCCGTTTAATTATAATTATGTTTTGGTAAAAATTAAAATTTAATTTGGGCTAAGAGTTAGTGACCCAATTATTATATTTGGGCGTTAAATATTTACTTATTCGATATTTCTACAGTAATATTTTGGGCTCTGACTTATAAGAAACATACATCACTAATGAATTTGATTGGGAATGTTAATGGGCCGGGCTCGGGCCGGGTCGCTCTAAGCTCAGCCTTGCCCTACCACAGGTTAGGATGACCCATGACTCGATAGGCTGGAATAGATCAGCCCGTGACCTAACTCAATCAAAAGTTGATCGATCTGTGACCCTGCCAATCTTATATACTTTTTTAAAATGTCCAAAAACGAGGTTTTTTTAATTAACAATCGGGCCACGAGAATCATAAGATTTTAACTGTATAGTGGGTTTTTTTGAAGGGTGTACCTAGCCATCTAAAAATACATATAAAAATTTGAAGCAACCATAGGCGAATGGAACAACTCACATATTACTAGGAATGAACTTGACGATTTACCCGACCTGACATGGCCTTATTTGAAGTCAACAGGTCAGACCCGATTTTTTAAGCTCGAGAAGGCCTCAGACAAGGCTAAGACTCGAGCTGTCCACACCAAGTCGAACCTTAGGCTTGATAGGCATTAAACAACTGACGTCATTTTTGAAAATTTTTTAAAAAATAATTGCCATCCCAGAATAATAAAAGGTTGCTTTTGTTATTAATCCAACTTGATTTGACTTCCGTTGTTATTCGTAACTTAATTTAGGTTCAAATTTTAGTTAGATTGAGAATGTTAATTTAATTTTGAATTAGACACACTTACTTTTAATTAATAAAAAAGTTGTTTCTTTGTGCGTCCTAAACTCGAACTAAATATCCGCATCCCAAACTTAGGCTACACACAGTGAACGTCGGACTAATTTTGGCTGGGATCCATATCTTAATCCAATCCATTGGTATCCTAAAAATAAGTCCGATAAAAGAATAGGAAAAATAAGCTATGGCTGGTCATTAACTTCGAATCATCCTGTTGTCAACCCAAGAGATTGCTTGCAAATTTAGAGGTCATGACTTTCATGCAGCCTCTGTTTTTACAGTTTCAGTACTTCAGGTTTAAGAGTTTGGATCCCAAACCCGAATTACTCAATCTGCACATCTTAAACCGAATTATAGATAATGAATATTGGACTACGTCGGGCTATTCTAATCCGATCCAGTATCATCCCTAATAGTAAATCTTGTGCTACGCAACGACCTCACGTATGTATAATCCCCATCTCTACTTTATTCCTGTCCTGTTCGATGAGTAGTAACATAATAACAGTAACAGTTGATCTGAAACCGCTTTCGCCACCACCCAAAAGACGCAAAACCCGGGAAGAGACACAAAAGTGGTCAGACTGGACACTGAGGAGAGTCTTCTGAGAGTTAACCTTCCCCTATGCGCGTAAAATCGACACGCTCTTACGGTTCTTTTTCCTTTTAACTCGAGCCCTTTTGGTCTAAACCCTAACCATGGTTAGAGACGAGGAGTCAGACACCAAACTTGGTAGTCTTTACTTCGACCCCATTTCCTCTTCCTACTTCCAAACCTGTCTTTTTCTTCTGCAACTTCATATAGAAATGGATCGGATAAACGGCAATAGCAAAACAGATATGATTTAGTTCACCTTTCTGAGCTTTATCCCATTGTGTATTCAATATTCTGCTGAATAAAGAGAAGCTTTTGTTGCTTCCTGAGAGATATAGATATTATTATTATCTTTTTATGCAGAATCTTGATAGTGGTCAAAGATATCAGCTTTATACTAGAGAGAATGGTGTTCTCGTAATAGAAAAGTCCAGCATCTTCTTGGTGGCTTTTGGTTTCTTTGGATTCAAGAAAGAGGCTGGCTGGATGGTAATAAAGCTTGAAACTTTCTCTCAAGATTCGAATTTTCTTTTCTGGGTTCAGGTGTTTCTCGCAAATTACAAGTGATTTAGTTACTGGTAGCTTAGTTCGTGTGAGTGATTGGGAAAGATATGATGGGTAGGAAGAAGCCTCAAAAAACGAAGGAACTATCAGTAGCTATAGCAGAAGCTTCTTCGACAGGAGATGAAACCAAGCAACAACATCCTCAAACCCCTCGAAAAAGAGGTAGACCTCGCAAGATGGTCGAGAAGATTGAGACCGAAGTGAAAAAGAAGGAACCAACATCTGCAGGAGAGAGTAATATTGATGCCGAGCATGATCAATCCAAGAAGGTTGAAACCAGCAAAGAAGAAGACGAAGAAGTACAACAACAACAAAAGCGAGTTAAGAAGAAGGAAGTTGAACAATCCGAAGAAAGAGAGCCTCCGAGAAGAAGCAGACGGAGAAAAAGCCAACCGAGAAAGAGCTGCTAAATCGGTAATCTAGTAACGGTTTAACACACCCTCTGGTTAGGAACTTCAGATTAGTTTTTACTTGCTTTCATTCTTAGCCTGATGATTCATTGCTCTTTCTTTCTGTGTTTCAAGTGAAAGAAAGTGCTTTGATGTTATATATCGGTTGTTGTACCCGTCATGAGTTCTCAATCCAGAAGATCATTTTCTGAAGAAGCACGAGAAAGCTCGAAGGAACAAAAACTTTCTTAGTCCCAACTTTGTTCCAATCCAATTTGTGGTTTGAGATAGGCAATCGCTTCTTATCTAAGAGTTATTACTTGATCATATACAAAAAGTTTCAATCTTTCCATTTCTACTGCAACACGAAGAACCTGACGGTTATCTAAACAGTATGTGTAGTAATTGAGAGCAAGCCGCCTCAGCAAGCTCCAATCACCGATGATTCCTTAGTACACAACTTGTCTAGGAAGCGTAACCAACTCTACGATGTTGGCGCGTGGAGAGTTTGAGTTCATGTCAGAACATAATCGAGGACTGTTTGATTGGTGAGTGTGGACCACAGCCGACGGCGGTGTGGTCCTTTCGCAGACCACTTTCTCTTAGACACAAGTAACTCAACATCATCAGTAGTTTAAAATTTGAGACAGTTCAACCTAATTCAATGGTAAACTTAATTATGCTTCGTGATTATGAGCTAAATCCTAGATTCTCACATGCAGAAAATTACAGCTGAAACTTACATCTGAGAATTTTAAGTGTGTTAAGAGTCTAAGAATTTTATCTTCAACGAAGTTTATTACCGATTACTTTATTAAAATTAAATTCAGAATTTTAATTTCATTGATCTAATAGCAACTTCCTCTCCTGATAAGTAAAAAAATTCCTAAAATACAAAACTTGTAAGGCCCCATATTTGCCTTTATATCTATAGTGGTGTCCAGGAAAATTGTTAGACAGTATTATGATGCATCTATGGCATAGTGAGAAACTTTGTAAGATCAGCACATTCAAACATTCTAACCCGGTTCTTACTGGCTTGATTTATGCCGACGCTCTTTCTTATACCTAGATTGATCCGGATCAAATCCACCTTCTTCTGCTCCATAGACAGCCCATGATGGTGTAGCAGCCGTGTAATCTGTGCTAGTGAAAGGTTTTCCCGAAGCAACCTGCAAATTTTCCACAAACAAGTTATTACTTTGTTTTAAGCAGGCAAGGTACGATATCGACAATTGTTGCTAACCAGATCATGGAACTTTTCGTAATCTATCCACGTAAACCATTGGCCGTTAACCTTGAACTTCTCAGCATTAGCTAGAAGAACACAGCATGAGTGGGCATGTTCACAAGCAACCTCATATTCTCCTTGGCTCTTGGAAGCCAAGGCCTCTGAGAAAGTTTTCACATCCGCATGCCAAGGCACATTCTCCATAGTCAGCTTTGATGTTGCAGACCTTTAAGATAAAACCAGGTTACTACAAATGCAATAAACTTACTATTGTACAAGACAGGTTAAAAGCACTTACGACCCACAGTACGTGACGCCTTTAATTTCAATAAAATCAGGCTTCCCAATACTGAAGAGGTTGAAATAAGCATCAACATCCTCTGCATTCCATCCTTTCACCAGTGTCAAACGATAAACGGTACGTTGATGTTTCTCGTTCAGAGATTGCAAGGAACTCTAGTTGCAGGAAAGCATAAGTAACGTAATAAATTAGATATTTGAGTTGGAAAAGTTGAACAAAATTGAAAACACAACTTGAATTCAGGTTCTAACAATTAGCTACAATGTGCTCTAACAGGCTCTGTGCAAGTTTCTGTTCCTAATGTCCCTGGAAACAAGAGATAAAGCTTCCAGTCTCAACATAACATTCAAAACGAAGCTGTAAGCTAGTCCCTACAACATACCAAAAAATAATTCTGCCTCAGATTGAAGAAGAGATGCTTGACCATCAGGTACAAAAACATTTCTAATCAGTTACAACTAGTAAGTTATTTGGCACACAAGGTACTCACAATAAAGCGCTCCCAAAAGTCTCCAAACAGTGGTCTATCAATCGCCTTCAAGCTATCCTTCGTGGCAGCATCCACGCTGACATATAACTGCATGAGTTGAAAATTTCAAAGTGTTATGAACCTTGGGGCATTCTGAGCAAGATTATATAACCTATCTTATCCACCAAAAAACTAATCTAGAGCCTTCAAACCTGGGTCACAGGCTTCAACATTTGGATCTTTTCAGGGAACTGTGCATTTGTCACAAGAAAAGTGGAAATCCGCCTTTGGTGCAGCTCATCTATAAGTTTGTTAATCTCTGGATACATAATAGGTTCACCAACTAGTGACAAGGCACAATGCCTAGGAGATAGACCTTCCATCAAGCGGTCCAATGTAACCCCTACAAGAATCATACTCTCTAAATCAATCAGATGTTATGCATTTCATGGTACATATGGAGTACAGGTAAACTCCAAGAAAATATCATAGCTTTTGCATGTCCGCTAGCGTAATATATCATGGACTTGACAAGTCTTATAGGAATCGGGATAAGGTCCAGCCCGTACTACATATTGTATGAATGATGACGCTCCCTCAGAGTGAGGCGTCATTAAACATAAAAATGTTTAATCCCAGTGATCTCACTTTGGGACAGAATGCTCGATTAATTAACACAGTTGGACAACGACAAACCAAAAGTATTATCCAATTCCAACCAACTGCGCACTTACCAGGAACTCCTTTCATTTGTTTAATCATTTTGGTATGCTGGTCTATGGCAGAATTAACAATTTCTAGAGGATCATCCATCTTCCACTTCCAACTCTTTCCAACAGGGTTTGTGTGATGTCTCCAACAGAAAACACATTTGTTGGCACATGCCAAACTAGGGGTTGCCTCCATGCATCTGTTTCATTCAAGCCTTGACAAATTACTGTTGCTGTATATGCAGGATAATGATTTATTCTTTACATGAAATACATGATGCAATTAACCATGCGATTGCACAAGTTCACTATTTATAAGTTAAAAATGACATCTAAAAAGCATGCCTACAGCTGATAAAAGCCTTGATTCAAGAAGGAACAGCTGAATATAATTAAGGAACGTAGAATTTTCCATCTCCATACAACATACTTGATACTACAAAAACACATAAAAATTAAGTCAAGGCCTAAAAGGAAGCATGAAAGGGAAACCACCTATGACTTTCTATTCCATAAAATGAATGCTTGTAGCAACCTCCTCGGCCCCTAAGTTGTGATTTGGTCCATCGACAAATTTTAACACCACTATGTGAACCAATAATCTTGTATCCCTGCAAATTCAACAAAAATGTTAACACCAGCCAATTGAATAGACAAGTTTAGTAGGAATTTGTCAAACAAATACCGATTCAGCACCCTTTCACATCTTGAGAACATTCATACCTGTTTTTCTAAGTTGGCCCTGACGACTGGTGTCACCATTTCTCTCGAACCATTCAATTTCCCATTATTTTCAGCAACCGAACCAGACCTCCTCCTCAACGGCCCTTTACCTGCAATGTCTTCAAGATCAACAATCCCAGACTCCGCACCACCATTTCCATCATCATCATCAACATCACTATCATAAAACCCATCAACAACACTCCCGCCATCACTCTGACCACTAAAAGCAAACCCATTTCCATAAACCCCACCATTCTCCAGACAACCACCCTTCAAAACCCCGACTACCTTCCTACTCCACTCCTCAAAAACCCAATTCAGGTCACCACCGTCCACGTCACCATCCCCAACCCCCACAATCTCACTAGCCCCCAGCTCTCTAAACCGCTTCGAACATTCTCTCGCCACCGCATTAAACGTAGCCCCATAAGCTCTACTCCCAACACCAAAGACCGCGAATTTAGTTTTAGAAAGCAGCAACGACCCGACTCGAAAATCATCGGCGCTCTCCGCTAGCCAATTCGCGAAGAATTGGGCGTTTGGAGGAGGTTTCCCATCTTCCCAAGTCGAAGCAATGATCAAAACGACAGTCTCCTTCGAGAGGTCCTCAGGCTCATAGTCTTTGACATCAACGAGATCAAAGGAGAAAGAATTGGAGACTAATAGATTGTGGAGACGGTGAGCTAGGGTTTTGGAAGTGCCTGTTTGAGATATGAATAAAAGCTTGCCTAGAACATTAGGGTTTAGTTTAGGGTTTAAGGAGTGTTTAAGGAGTTTGAGACGTCGAGATTTATAGAAGCAGTAAACGGTGGAAGCGGAGAGAAGAGCGAGAAGAGCAATGCGAGCAGAAGTTGAGTTCAGGGACATGACTCAGTTAACTATTTTCAACTTAACTAATTATGTTCTGTTTCTGGTTCCATGTCTTTACATGCAGTCTTCTGTTTTCTCTACTTTCTGTGGAAAGGGCAAGCAATGGTTTTCTTGGTATTATTTTAAATGATTTAAAAACTTTATTTTAATTATAAAATTTTCAAACCGATCAATCAGTTTTTATTTTTTTGGTTTGATTTATTTTAATAATTTTTGTTGTTAAAAATTGATTAATTAATTAATTAATTGATTAATTTTTAAAAATTAATAAATTTTTAAAAACTAAAAGTAATTAATTAATTCTCATTTACCAATATCTTTTTTAATTAAATTTAAAATTTTTACAATATCTTTAAATCATATTCTAAATTCTTTAATTTTACTAAATTTTTAAATAATTTTATGACAGTCTAATATCAGTTGAACATTTTAAACCTTAAACTTTTTATCTTATTGATTTAACATCTAGCCCAGTTTTTAAAACATTGATTAATTTATTACAATATTTTAATATGACATTTGACCCATTAGCTTTAAATCCGACTAAAATTAGGTTTAAGTACTTAAATTAGTTCGAGTTCTGCCTCGATTTGGATTAAATAAATTTGAACTTTAAAATTATTAAAAAAAGTTAAATTGAATTGAGTAAAACTAACTTCGATCAAAATCAAATATCTAAATTTAATTAAGATTGAGTTCAATTCATTCGATATATTACCATCCAATCGGTTTTGATTTTGATTGTATGGCGATACATTGGATTGATGGTATTATTTTATTAAAATATTTTAATATATCATGTTTTATTAATTTTAAATTTGATTAAATTTAAGTTTCATTAAATTAGGATTTTTTAAAAATTTTCACAAACTTGAAGTTAAAATTTTTGAAAAAATTAAATCAAGTCAAACTAAGTTTGATCAAAATGTGGTATTTCATCTCAATGAAAATGAGACTTTATTTTTCTGGACTAAACCCTAATTCAATTCTATGTATTATCATTGAACCAACATTATGAGTGGTCGAGTTGGTAGAATAGGAAGCATTTGGTCAAAAGGTCTTATGTTCGAATCCTCCTACCTACGCTCTCCCAATCGAGTCTGTCGTACAAGACTTGACTAATGCGGAATAATCGGTTGGTGTAATTTGCAAATTATTGCGTCAATTCGAAGGTTTTCCCAATACCTATGTAAAGAATAACGACCGCATGTTCCTCCGTTTCAAAAAAAAAATCAACACTACCAATGTTTTACCAACAGTATCTAATTCAATTAATTACTTCGAATCATCCATTTTTTAATTTAATTAAAGAACACAAAGGTATGCTAACAAAATAATTTGCATTATCAAAACAATGAGAGTTGGTAATGATGAAGGCAGAAGAAGCTAAAAAAGGAAAAAGGAAGAAGAAAAGCTTGCCTTCAAAGTCCTAATTTCAATTTGCAGTTACAATGTTTATGTGAGGATCAGATAAATATACAGAGATTTTCCCTTTCAGGGTCGCCACAAGGTTTTCTGTGCACAAAGCAAACCTTCTTTATCCTGATAATAAGTCAAGCGTATATCCCAGTGCAAGCTCTTCAGGATTCCTTCTAATGGATCTAATATTGCAACCTTGTCACGTATAATCGCCCACCCACCAGGCCTCAACACTCTATCCATCTCAACAATGATCGATACAGGTTGCTTACACCTGCCAAGACCAGTTTAGAGTTTTGGCAGATTAAGCAACCATGGAAGAAGAAGATTAATGAGTGGAGATGAAAGACTGTTCTAAGAAAGGAAGCAGTTTGATGCTAGTTTGACCTGTTTTTAAGCCGTGAAAACAGATGGTCCGCGTGCAAGAGGTCATACGATCTTGGGTATGTTCCGAAGGATTCACACCAGTCATGGTAAATGCCGATAAGGCCTCGTTCGTAAATTATAGGAAGTGTGTCTGGTGCATGGACAGGAACCACATTCATCACCCATACCTTCTGCTGTGAAAGAGCTGCAGCAAATCTGTAATAACCACAGAGAGATCATATTCCTGTAACTTGATGTTCTGGATCTACAGGTTTAACATATCTATCAATGATAAAGAATTATGTTAAAGCATCTTCCTCTTTTAATTCCTCTATAAATCAAATCAAGCAGCAATGAAACTTTCACAGGTACGGGCGGTTTTGTTAGCTTACCCGCCATTGACAGCTTTCATGTCCATCACGTTACAAATATTCGCCCATTCGATACCCAGTCCTGTGAGGTATGACTTGTCAACGATAGCTCTCCAGTGGTTTGTGTCTGCAACCAAATTTTCTTTATTGGCCATCCAGTCAGGGTAAGTTTCAAGCCTCTTAGGCCACTCCTCTGGCCATTCTGTACCATGTTGTTCAATTGATGATGGAATTGTATGCAAGCATGTTTTCATAGGAAAATACCTGATCAAGGAAAAAGTTGCAGAGTAAGTGGCATCAGAATTCAACAACACAGTTGGCATCTAGGAGCTTACGTTGATCAAAACAGAATGAAATTAGTCCGAACTGAGTCTTATACTAAAGTTTGATTATATGTTCCCACTCTACCAACTCTCTGCCTAAACTTCAACGCGACATTTGATTCGACCCATACAGTTAAGTGAAATACAAAAAAAGATTCTAGACACAAAGCAAATTAATTGGAGATGATAATAATTGAAAAGGGTCATTTGTTTCACGATTGCCTAGGCTTACCAGGCTGCATCAGGATTTTCATTTTCCTTGCAGAGAGGTGGATGTTTCTTCCTTCTCAACTCATAGATATCATTTGACTCGGGCTTCTGATATATTTTAACACCGACTTCACTCACATCATCAGTTTTATGAGCCAGAATATTCCAACAGATGGAAGCTGTCAATTTGGACATGGCTGGAAAGAATAAAGAGGATGAATGTTATGGAAGTGTTTTACTTACTGGAGCATGCCGATCACTGCACTTGTCACAAGTGCATACATATGCCTAATAAATTAAAGAATGCATCGAGGATGCAGTTGGAATCGCTAATCATAATGACCAGAAGATAACAATGTTAGCAATGGTGATCAACATGGGCTACTGGGAAACTGCATAATATTGTTGAGGACAATGTAAGAGTCAGAGCCAGCACTAAAAACCATAGAAGCCTGACAGTTAAAAGAATCGGCTCAGATTTGGAAGTTTACGAAAATAAAACTACATGGATAGAGTCTGTTAGTTCCAAAGGGCTAACAAGAATAACCTTGAAATATATGGCTCAATTCACTTAGTTTGTAATGGTAATCCATGTTTCTAGGTGCTAGCAAGCCATGCCACACCATATGCCTTAAGCTTCATCAGTTACTAAGGTGAAGAACGGAACACAACTATCATACTTCTATAGATTTGCAGTTAAAACTCTAGTACTCCTGAATTTGGACTATCCAACTTTCATGCAATTCAGATTCAACAAGCACAATTAAATGCTACCCTCATCAGTCACAATAAAGGATGTAGTGACTATCTAGTAGAGAAGAAAAGGTGTTTATAGCATGTCAGCACAAACCTTCTTCCTCTTCAATGCTTTCATGCTTAGTTGACAAGATAAAGTACCCACTAGGCCTTAGAATCCTGTTCATCTCCAGGAGATGCTTGCCCCCTGAAAATCAGAAAAGAACGAGTGTTTCTATGTATTTCAGGGTTATCTCATCCAAAAGAAGAGAATATTAAAGGAAAAACAAACCATTGGCATGCCAAGAAATGGTGCATTCTCCACAGTGAATAGCATCAAAAACACCACTAGGGAAAGGAAGCCTCCTACTTCCGAAAGGGCTAACTACTGCAGGGAAACCCCGCTCTAGGGCAACCTGAGCTAGGTCAACTAAGTCATCTTTCAAGCCAAGTGATAGTGTCAATACTTCCTTATCAATTAGAGAAGCTCCAAAGCTAGAATCCGTAGATCCAATGTCAAGTACTACACGAATATTCTTTCCCCATTCAATATCTGGTACCATCTATAGACAGCATCAAGAGCAGGGGTTAGCCATAGTTACGGATCGATGATTTCAAACCAGATATTATAGTATTCCCACCTCTAAGAAATTGAGGCTTAGTGTCATAATTTACATCATAATTTCAGATCAAGACTAATATGCAACTCACCTCTTCGATTGATTCAAGGTAGTGCTGAACTCCGCCTTTATACACGGATTGATCTTGAGGGAAGGTAAGATAATCTCCAGAATGAACTAGCCAACTGTTTCTCTTGATATATTCAGCAAGTTTTGGATGTCTCACATTCTTATACAAAATCTGCAATAACAACAACATGAGTCGAGCATTTTTCTGCTTCCACATAACTAAGATTTATGAGTCCTTGCACGTACCTTCAATTTGCTCTCAGGCCAGCTGACTGAGGAATCGTATCCCTCATGAGGAAGAGGAACAAGACACATTGGAGGCGTTCTCGGGCAACTTCGCTCTGTGTGCCTATAGCCGTGCAGCTTACCTGATCCACTGTCAATGTCAATGCAAGGAATGTAATTGTGTTTGCTTCTTGTATTGCATAATCTCCAACTATAATGTGCCTTAGGATCAAACAGAGGACCCTTCACCTTCTGCTTCTTCACTGTACCTTTTGACTCAACAGTCTCATCTTCCACCTTCTTCGTATCTTCTTGATCCACAGTTTCCACCAATTCACCATCTCCTTCAAGATCAACATCCCCTTCAACCTCACCATCACTTGCCTCTTCCTTACCATCCACTACTTCTCCTTCATTCTCTTCATTTTCCATTTCATCATTCTGTAATTCCTCATCCTCATTATTATCTTCCATCTTAGCATCAGGCAACCTTTTAGCTCCTCTTTTCACCTTCTGTGCCTTTTTCCTATCCACAGTCCTAGAGTCTTGCTGTTTCCCACCTAAAGAAACAGACCCATTTGTCAATTTCTCATTCTTTTTGGATTCCAACTCAGATTCAACTTTCAAGTTCTGGTCTTTTCTATTTGATTCGTGTTTCCCTGATTGTTTCTGCTTAGTCGACGCCTTAGAATTACTCAAACTGGTGCGTCCTGGTACTGGTTCCGCTATGTCTTCAAAGCTCTCTCTTTGAGTGATCACTGAAGAAGAAGAAAAAGAGAAGATCGACCAAACAAATATAAAGCAAAGACCCATTATAGCAACCGCTGTCATCTTCACACAGACGCCATGTGGGCGTTTCACTTGACGAGCAAGCCGACGAAGCAGAGCTATAGCCATCTCTCCCCAACTCCAGAACTACTAAACGAACAGAAACCAAAACATCTGGCAAGGAAGTCGACACAAAAACAGAAGTAGGATTTACTTAAAGGGTCTTCTCATCACCACTAAGATGGTCACCAGAAAGTTTGGGAAGTAAGATCTGTCAGGAATATGAGCCGGAAAAGGACTACCACAAAGTGCGAGAACCAAAGTTGGATTTGCCATGATAATCACTCTGAAACCAATAAAATCAAATGATTACCCTTAAAAGCTAAGCAAATTTGAAATGACTACATAGATCGGTGAAAGAAAAGCGAGTGATAGTCATCTAACAACAGTTTGAGAAGTTATTTTCTCTTGCTAAAATCTAAATCGAAGGTGTGAACAGAACTGAAGTACTGAACATATATATTGTTATATTTTCTACATATTTCCATTTCGCTTACCAAAAAGCGCCATCAGCGGAAAGGACTGTCTGTTATTTGCCACCTTGGCAGTGACAAAAAATCAGTGTTTATGAAAATCTTAAAAAATTTAAACTGACAATTTAATATTTATTTTTTATAATTATTGTTGTTAAAAATATTTTAATTCAATTTTTATAAATTAATTAATTTTATAAATCAAAATGAACTGATTAATTTTTATTTAAAGTCTCTTTTTTCAATTAAACTTTAAATTTTTTATACATAAGGATAACCTTTGTTAATAATTTTTTATTTTTAATTTTATTCAATAATTTTATGACGATATAATACTAGTTGAACTTTTATAACTTTAAACATTCTATCTAAATGATTTAACTTTATTTTCAAAACATTGCAAAAAATTCGTTTCGACTCAATTTATTTCGGTCTTAAAAACACAAGTCAATTTAGCTTAATCAAGTTTAAGTTCAATTTGAATTTAAGCATTATATCAGGCTAAAGTTGGATTTAATAATTTTTATCAAATTAACTGACTAAACTAGACTTAAGTTTGAATTTAAGTTTTCAACTTATTCTAAGTTGTCTTAAACATTAAGACATTAAGGTCAAATTCGAATTTGGATTTCAAATTTCTCAAACTTGGGTTGGACTTTAGAGCCTATTTAGTTAGATTTTAATTAGTGAAATGAAATAAAATATAATGAAACGGAACATAATGGTTTATATTGGAATGAAACGTAATATAGTGAAAAGTTGTTTGGTGAGGATGGAAAGGTTCATCATGTAATGTAGTGAAATGTTATTTGGAATATGAATAGAATGAAATAGAATGTATAATAAATGATATTAAAATAGTTGTTGCAAGATGTTTAACGTTATGATTTTAAAATAAAAAATATGTCCAATTAAAAAGTCACGATTGTGGCTATTTTCTATTTTAAAATAATAAAAATTTTAATAAACAACACGAGAAGAAGAAGAAGTGGTAGAACACAAAAAACGGAAAGAGAAGTCTGAAAATGATAAACTTGTGAACCATAATAGATATCTATGAGTGTGGACCGTAATAAATGAGTCTGAAGTAACGGGAGTTAGAGTTAAAAAATAATTGGCATTAAGAAAAATTATTGAGGGTATATTAGATAGTATATATTTATTAGTTTACTTTCCATCCTAAACCTTCCGAATCGGAAGTTTCTTATTTTTACTGTTTAGATAGAATGAATCATAATATGAAACCATTCGCTTCCATCCGATTCCGTTCCATTCTATTATGAAATCTTCAACCAAGCGATAGAAGTATGTTACGTTCCATCCTATTTTATTAATAACCACTCAACCAAACAGGACCTTAGGGTGTTAAAATATGATCCAATCAATTGTTAATCCTAAATATGCACAAGGCAAAAACATAATCTAATGCTCTTAGGTTTGGTTTTGGAACTTGGTAGTATAATTTGCAATTACATATGCTAAGAAAGAGCAATATAGTGATTAACTCTGCTTAATACAAGTAAAAGACAGAGTAATAATAACATTTGAGTAAGAATTTTACTGAAATACAAGATCTGAAAAAGTATAAAAATATACAACATTACTCCTAATTAATAAGGAGACTATGTTCGATACGGAGTAAAAAATATAAAGGAAAATTATTTAACTTAAAATGAGGTGAAATTGGTTTTGGGAATCTGGTGCTAAGAATGAGATAGTGATCAACTCTGCTGAACAAGAGTAAAAGATACAAAAGCAACATTTCAATACAAAGAGCGTGGGATCTGAAAAAATTTAGAAGTACACAACATTACCTCTAGTTAATAAAGAGACCGTTTCTGACAGTGAGTAAGGTAAAATTAGGAGATGAGGGGATTAAGGATACTTCTTAAAGAATACTAATTATACATGAAAGCGTGACGACCCACCTATCTACATAGTTACAGAATCTACAAGTGTCCCCAGGTATGGAATGCTTCTTAAATGATCCTTTTTAACTTATAAGTTCATCTATGTCAAATGTTTCATGCAACCTATAACTTCTGTTGATTCTTTGATAAGTCTCCTTGGGACATCTGATTTGATGAGTCGCTAAATGAAGCACCTGCTGGGGATACGTTGCATGTAGCAGAACTGTCGGTGTCGGAAAGCTGCAGAGCCGTATTGGATATCTTTACCTGAGATGCACTCATGTTGACTCTTATCCTGCATTTTGAAGAAAGGGTTACTTTCATGGAACTTTAACCTGTAGTTCAGTCCCAACCATATGACAGTTCAACAAACTTAGTAGCCAGAGATTGTTCCATCAAATTGCAACAGCAGCAGCATTTTGGTAACTTATCCCGCGTTGGATAAGCATATCTTATGCAGAGAAAGACTAATCGCATGCATAACGGATGTAACTATATGCATCAGAAGAAAACCTGTACCTGTTGTGGATATTGACATACTCGTCAGTTTCATCTAATATCTCTTCCTGCATAACAAAACATTGGCAGATTGGCATCAGGGAAAACATCAAATCCGTAAGAAAGAACATTGGTCAGATAAGATATGATACTATTCAACAAGCAACGTCTCCAAATCACATAGCTCGATGGTACACATACTCCACAAATTTAGCTTATATCATTCCAATGGAGTAAGTAATTTGGAAGCATTGGGTCCCCTAATTCTAGAAGACATTTTTCTATGATGAAAAGATTCATATAGAATCCATAAGCTAGACACCGGTAGATCCACAATCCTTATATTATGGTCCTACTATGTGCCTGGCCATATTGTGCCCGTACACAAGATTTCATATACCTGAAGAAGTTCTTCAATAACATCTTCCATTGTAATCACTCCTACAACTTCTTCATTGGATGGGAATTCTGGAATCGGGCAATTCTCAACGTCCAAGATGCAGTATGAACAACCCCTGTGATGCTTCTTAAAGGAAGGAGTTACTGTTTGGCCTCCACTTTTTTTAGTAGTTTTGTTCTCATGTGACTCAGAAGTGACTGTCATATTGTGGGCAGCAGAAGTCAAGTTGCCTTTATCACCATCTGGTTATCATCAATCAACATAAAGTGGAAATTTACAGCTCTACCGTAGCTAGAAATGCATAATTGATATTATTGGCCATGACACAGAGACTGAAAAGTTGTAAAACAAATGGAAAAAAAAAAAAAAAAAGAAGGGACTTGGGTTTGGAATGGATTTTAACATTTCAGTGCACAAAATTAATCAAGGAAAATCACCAGAATTACATCACAAAATATCAGTAGGCACCCAGCTAAGTGGAAATAACACTACCTCTCTGTTTGCGACAGCTATCCTTAAATTCAGGTGGTGGTGCCTTCATCTCTTTACTCACACTCACATCTCTATATACAACTGCAAGATGACTGTGACCTTTCTGAAACTCATTAAGGATATCATACAGAGGCATGTCTTCTGAAACACTGTACCATAAATGGAAAAGTAAGAAGAGAATGATAATGGTCATTATTCATCCCAGTTGAATAACATGCAAACATATTTTTTTCCTTAAGGATGTAAATAGCTCATGTGAACAGGAGTTACCGAGGAATTTTCCGTATGATCATTCTTTTAAGAGGAACAGCATCTTCTGGATCAACTGCTAAGAGATTTTTGACCTGTATATATTATAATTGGATCTAATGAGTTAAGCAGAATATATTGGAAGACAGAGTATGGACTAATTATGAACGTAACAAGGATCCCCGACCCATACTTTCACCTGCCAAGGATATAGGTTCCCGGATGTTCCACAACAGCATTATATCCTACATGGGACAGCTTTACTAGAATGTTCTATCAACCTATTTCAAATACATAATTCTATCTGACTGTTCCAATGTGCTACATAGCGTTCCTCTATTTGTATCGTTTAGATGTGAATGTGAAAATGACAAGGCCTAAATGTGGCCTGAGACAAACACCGTCACAATTTAAGTGTCGAACAGTTCTAGTTGTGCCGAACCCATTGTGAATTAATTTCACATTCAATGACCCTGATAGTGAAATAGTCCAGATAAGTGTGCCATCAATATTCTTTTTCACTCACCATTGTTAACTGCTCAATGTTTGAACCCAATAAATATTGACAGGCAGATACTACAGCTTAAAAGATTAAGTATAGTTCATCCATCACATGATCTCATGAAGACATGCAGATTATAGAAAATGACGTTTAAGCAATGAAGAAAAGACAACTAACTACTTTGAAAATGAAGAAAAGACCTATTAAGTTTTCCCCTGTCTGTTAAACTAAAATAGATTGCATGAGGATACAAGCAAAGTGAAAAAACAATCAAGTGTCAGTATTCTTGATAGAAATCACCAAAAAGGAATCCATATGATAAAGAAATGACATACCAAAACAAGTCCGATGATATTTGTTCGCTTTGCTGCATAAACTGGGACTCTACTATGTCCCATGGTCATTATCTCATTCAATGTCTCACTATAGGAAAAGAACCATAACTTAGGACCAATGTGGAAGGGGAAAATGATGATGCAAGAATGACAAAGAAACCACAAACCCACAAATTAAGAGTTGCATCCAGATCAAGGGAAAATGCCTTCGTTATGGGAGTCATTGCATCTTTTGCAGTCTTTTCAGTCAATTCAAGTGCCCCAGTAATGATAGTAGTCTCATCATGTGTTAAATCCCCTCCTTTCCCTGCCTACAGGAACAAAATATTTGTGGCACAGTCATTGCAAAGTTCGCAGTTAGGGCCTAACAAGAAACATATGCTATCAGCTTAATCTCCCGCCCAAAACTTAGTGGATTCTGTAAGAATAAAGTTTTAACGGGAGACAGAATAGAGACAGCTGCAAGTCATATTGAATACCTCGTTTCCATGGAAATTAACAAAAGTTTTCAGCTCTGCTCTTCGTAAAAGGACAGCATGTCCCTTGCCCAACATCCAATCCAGAACCTGCACTTACAAGAAATAGAAGAACCCACAATTGTCAACACTCATATATTGTTGTTCTAAAAGCACATATGACTTTCCATGAAACATGGCTCAATTGCATAAAGATTCCTGGTAGTCCTACAGAGGCTCAGACAACAAACTTACCTTACTAATTGGATAAGAAATAGGGTAAAATATAAAGAGTAGAACACGGACCAAAGGTGCCACTGTAGCCCCAACAGTCAAGCCATAACGAGTACATATTGCTTGCGGTAGTATCTGTTAACACCAAGCTAGCATAATTACCAACAATGCTTTATGTGGAAGCTACATAGATGAATTCCAGAACCGGAACGAAATAAATTCAGCACCACGAAAAGTTACCTCTCCGAACATCAGTATTAGAGTCACAGATATCAGGATTGCAGCCCCAGGTGGCACAAGTTTGTTCAGGAATATAGGAAGGGTCTAAGAACAACACAAATAGTCACATAGAAACGTCAAAATCCAAATCTGGATTCAGCATATTATTATCAATTCTCGAGTTAAAAGGAACAATAATATTCAGTATCGTGGTTGGTTCATAGCGTACCTCCATGGCTAAAGAGTTACCAATCAAAAGAGTACATAACAACAAGTGCTGATTCTTCACCACTGGATATATCTTACCTGCAGAAGCCCCAAAAAAATAAAAAAAAAACCTCAGATGATACAATTACAACAAACAAATGCGATCTACAGCTTAAACAGAAAACATAAAAAAGCTCAAGCAAAGACTTGGACTCAGCGAGTTAACACAGTCTCTAATCCTCCAAATCACACACACATCAACTCAAACTAACTTCAAAACTTCCCACCTAAACCAAACACCCTAAGCCAATCAAAAAAACAAACAACAGCCAAACAATAGGATCAAAAACACCGAATTCCGCTTAAATGAACACAAAACTTAACTGATCAAAACACGAATTAAACAAAACTAGAGATGACCAAAGCTTTAACCAAAACAAAACCGTCAGTCACGGTACCTGCATGAATACGATCCTGAGGACGGCCGGATTTGATGAGAACCTCGAGGTCGACGAGGCCCAAAGACATGAGACCCAGGGTCAAACCGGCCATCAAGCCGGCAAACGCCACTAGTCCGGCGATTATCGCCAGATATAACCAGAAATCGGCCCCACAGCAACCCGTACTATCACTACCCATCTCTCTATATCCAAACTCTTTGCTTTGGTAGTTTCAATCAACAAATGAACAAACTCAATTGTTGAAATATGCCTTTTATGTCTAAAAACGTTAAGAAACTACAGATTGATGCTTTAGGGCAGGCACTGTAAATATTCAGCTGAATCACTGTCGTGCTGTGACTTAATGTCTGATACCATTAACTGCCGAATATTCTTCTCTTCCACTCTTCAAGTCCACAACATCCATACCAGAATTTCTTGGAGTTTAATTAATTTTTAAAAAAAATCTTACATTTTATAATATTTTCTATAATTTTTTATTTTTTTTAATTTTTTGTTATAAATATAAAAAATATGTATGATATATATATATACCTAATTTATTTTTTATTTAACTCGATTATTTTAATTTAAATTAATAATTTAAGACAATTATATAAATAATTAATCATATTTAAAAATTAAATTAGATCAACATAGTAAGAGCATTTGATTAATTCTCGAATAATATGTTTTATATTTATTTTTAATAGAAATATAAGAGAATAAACTTTCTAAAAAATAAAAAATCAATTCATATATAATATTAAATATTGTTTGTTTTTTATTATTTTTTAGGAAATTTTAAGATAATAAGCTTTGATAAGAAGATAAAAAAAAAAAAATTCCCATAATTTTAAAAATTATAAAACTTTAAACAAAAAGCGTAGGACTCCAGGAAGACGAAGAATTATCAAATGCCGATGTGATTGATCGTGGATGAGTAATCCAAAAGCACGCATCAGACGGACATTCCAAAAAGGGTAAAGAAGCCACTCGAAGGTGTAAGACTTGGTTAAGGAAATATCAACATGAAATTGGGAATGACATTTTTAACCCAGTTTACCTTTAGCGACCAATTCTAACTGCATCTTTAGAGAAGCTTATATTAGTAGAGTTTTTTTATTAGTAGAATTTTTATCAATAGATTTTTTAAAAAGTTTTAAATTTGAACTTCTTAAAAAGCTGTATTTTAGATTCTAAAAAAGTCATTTCTATTAAAAAATACTTATAAATTTTACAGTTAAATACACTGTTATGAGTACCGTTCTGTACCGATCGGATGGTACCGTATGAACCGAAAAACATAACGGTACAGACATTTTCGGTATTTAGTGTAAATATCGGTCGGTATCTGGCAGTGCCTATAATACCGGCCAGTATCGAAAATTTTCAAAAATTTAGAGACTTTTTTGCAAAATTTTCAAATTTTTTAAAAAAATCTCCATTTTTTTCAAAGTTTTTATAATTAATTATTAGTTAATTTTTCATTGTGATTTTTTAATTCTAAATTTTAAAATAAAATAAATATTTTTATTACTAATAATAATTATACATTAAATTAAACTTAAAAATAAATTATTT
>JANZXR010000002.1:1422340-1436308 GCA_027575705.1 Erythroxylum echinodendron | reverse complement strand
TATATAATAAAAATTGAAATTATAATATTTTAAATACTTTGTATTGTTTTTAATTTTATATTTGTATAATGATGATTTTCTATTTTTCTTAAAAATTGTGATTATTAATTTATTATTTATATGTAAAATATCTGAAAATTATTGTTATTTTAATTTAATTTTGATTATTATTTATTATTATGATTTTTGGAGTCAAGTTTAAAAATATACAGTACAACTATACAATATGATAATAGACTATTTTGCAAATTTTAAAAAAATTCAGATACTATTTTATAAAATTAAAAAAATTATTCGAAACAGTACCCAGCATTGACTTGTACCGATATAGTTTCGTACTAATACTCAATTCGATATCAAATCCGATACTATATTCGCAATATTAGTTAAACACTCATTTAAAAAAAAAAATTTTTTATGATAAAAAAACAGTTTTTTTACCTTCCAAAATTTGATCCAAACAGTCACTGAGATGAACAAGCTCGGGTTTGATATTTTGAAAAACGTGAGCCTCGGGTTGGGCACAGCACAGGCTCAGGCTGCCTAACATTATTTTTTAATTTTTAATTTAAATTAAAAATATATATAGGGCCAGTCACATGCCATCATAACCGTTTGGTCTTCACTTTAAACTGTTACCTACCTTTGACACATCAATGCCAAGTCCTGGTTTATGAGATTTCATCAATCTTTGCCGTATGTAACGAAAGGACAATCTAATTAACTACTTATTGTGGGACTCATGGGTGTGATTTAATTTCATTATACAACTACTAAGTTAAATTTAGAATTTTTAAATTTGATTATGACATGATTTAGCTCCAACCAATTACTTCAAAATATATATATTTTTATAACTTTATATTAATATTATTAAAAATGTTAATTTTGGCTCGATTCAGTTAAATTTTAGCCCGAATTTTTTAAGTTTTTGGTTCAATCGATACTCTAAAAATGACGTCGTTTTTAAATTTTTAAAAAAATATATATTCGAATCATGGGTCAGCCAGCTCGGCTCGTGATTCGAATATATATTTTTAATAATAATTTCAATTAGTATAATTTCAATTTAAATTTTTATTCTAATAAATAATTATGTCAAAGTAACAGGGGGAAAATAAACAATTAAATTGAAAAACATTGCTCATGTGAAGAAAAGGGGCAAAAGATACCGCTTATGTAGATACGCCACGTGGCACCAACGACCACCACGTCGGACACGAAACACAACCGACACGACACCTTCACCTAGTGGCGTAGTGAGTGACTGGATTGAGTGACGACGAGGCGAGCGAGATGGGAATCCGAATCGCTTCAAGTCGCAAAAGGGCTGATGGAATCGGTGTTTATTCTCATTGTCCTGATCTGGATTGGATAAGAGTAAAGCTTGTTCTTAATGCCCTAAGCACGAGTTCCAATCACAACCGTTATCAGTCTAATTTGGTGCAATCCTTATCTTATTGCCAACTTGTGATCGAGCATCCGATTCACGAACAGCCACTCTGATTCCCCAAACGAGCGTTTAATTCGTGTTCCTCGAATGGCATTTCCCAATAAACCCTTCTTTGTCTTGTCCCCTCGTTTCCCGCGCTCTTTCTGGCTCCATCTGGAGCTGAACTCCAGACCGTTTCGCTCTTCAGGTCCGTTTCCTTTAGTAATACTCTTTTTGTTTTTGTTTTCTTGGTGTGTTTGTTTGTCTGTTTATTACGCTTTCAGACTCTTCTGTAACCGCCGATTTTTGTTTTGACACATGATTGATACATGTGCTGCATTTTTGTAATTTTGTTCTAAGAAGTCGTTTTGTTGCGTTTGAGTTTTTTGTGGAAATTGGAGCATTCTGCTTGAATTGTTCTGAGAAATTGGATTGTTAGGTGATACTTGGAGCGTTACTTGACGATTCTTGAGTCTAGACCAGGTTTGCACTTTCACTCTCTGCTCAGTTTGATTGTGTTTTGCAGTTATGATGCTAAGGTCTTTTTGTTTCCCAGGTAAGTGTCTGCGATTCTTTTCTTGGAGAATGTATAGTTGACACCATGCAAATTAGTCAACTTGTTCCAAGTTCACATATTTTCCATCTGTGGTAGATTTATCGCTAAAGAAAGTATTGAAAAGTTGAAACGTAGAAGAAGTAAGGATTAGTTCCCCGTACTAAAGGCATTTATTAGGTAATCTGTTTATTATGTTTTTGTTGGTCAAGAGAATGTGCAAGGAACTGGATGGTGTTATGGGTTTTGCATTTTATGGTCATTTTTCGTGGAAATTGGAATATTTGGTGTTTTGAGTATATTCTTATGTGAGAGATGAGAGAGAAGCCGTTTATTACACAAGACGTGGAATTTGGCTGACTGTCCATTTATTGGGTGCGTAGGAAGTGGATGAGAGACAAGATAGGGCCCAATGCAATTGTCGTATTCGAAGTTGACCATTTTGTCTTGTTTGTTGGATCTACCAGGGGCCAGTCAGTTGGCTGCAGAATGGATAAAAGTCAGAGGACCATTCTAAGTGATCAATACGTGACTATCTGTGATGGCATTCAAAAACCATTTATTCGGTCCTCCTCGGAAGAAGGAAGTGACATTGAAATTGGGAAACAGATCTTCTGCAACCGACCTCTGAATATGGAGAACATTATAGCTGTTGGTTTCGATATGGATTATACCCTGGCTCAATACAGACCTGAAACTTTTGAATCCCTAGCATATGATGGTACAGTCAAAAAGTTGGTGTATGATCTTGGTTATCCACAAGAAGTAAGTTTGTCGCAACCTGTTCTTCTTAACTTCAACATTTTAGCATGTGAGCTAAAACATTGAGGTATCTATTGCAGTTGCTGGAATGGTTATTTGATTGTAAATACATGGTTAGAGGTTTGGTTTTGGATAAAAAGAGAGGCAACATCCTGAAGGTAATTTTCTTAATAGCTATATGGTCACAGTTGTCTGCAGTTGTAACAGGCTCTTATGAAGCAATCTGATTTGGTAACTCCACTTTATGCAGATGGATCGTCACAAATATGTAAAGGTTGCCTACCATGGATTTAGAGAGATGTCCAAGGAAGAAAAAATTGGCACATATGGAAATACTCTGATACGTGATGCTTTTGATGGACCCGAATATGCACTTATTGATACTCTTTTCTCATTAGCTGAAGTTTACTTGTTTGCCCAGCTTGTTGATTTTAAGGATCATAATCCAGGAAAGATTCCAGAGGGAGCAGAGTAAGAACAGTAGTTAGTGCTGATTTACGTTTCCTAGTGCTCCTTTTCTTTCAGAAATCTTTTATATTCCATTCATCACGTGTTCTTAATTTTTGGAGGAAAATGAACTCTTTTCCAGTCTTTCATAATACACCTCTTGACCAAATATTCTTCACATTGTATTAATTTATGTTCAACAGCAAGTGATTCCATAAACAGTCTGCTTTCAGAATAAAAATTGCTTTCCTAAAAGGAATGCAACTGGCCCAGCATGTTACTCTTTGGTGTTTCTTCAAGCATTATCCTTTTATTGGCAAGTATATACTAGAGGATGAGCTTAATCTTATATTCATAAATACTTTGATGATCATCTAACTTTTTCCTCTGCTTCTTGACACTGAAGTAAGTTATCTTATATTAAAATATATTCCAGTTCTAAGCTGTTGACTTCTTTGTATGAAACATAAATCCTTTGGATGAAATAATTAACGCCACATGTTACATATAAAGCAACAAATAATATAATCATAGGCTGTATGTGAGCAAATATCTGTAACACAAACTATTTGTGGCTATAAATGAAATGAATCGTATACGTTAGCAAAATGTAGCATGTTTTGTTGATGTTTTGTAGAATTTCTTTCCAATGATTAATTAATGATGATGTGGCATCATGCAAGAATGCATACTTTATTAGATCATGCATCTTACACTCAACCTGTTTATTGTTTTGATTTTCAATGTCCAACCAAATCTTTCAGTTATGCTTGTATCTATAAAGATGTTCGCGCAGCAGTTGACATGTGTCACCGCGATGGAACTCTGAAGCAAATGGTCGCTAAAGATCCCAAAAAGTGAGGGTAAATTTGGTATTTCATTCGTGGAGCAACATATATACATTATGAGCACTGACCCCGTTGTCTTTAACCCGGAAAGTCCGGTCTAATGAATGTTTCCCAGTGGACAAGTGATCTCTTGGCTTTCTCTTGAGACTGAGTCATACTTATCTTCGTGATTTGTGCATCATTAATCTCCTTAAAAGTGGCTTTTAGGCACCGCACTTCTTTTATTCTTTATTTTATCTTTTCTGTTTTCTATGATGCTCCATCAGGTATATCATTGAAGATACATCTGTAATTCCGACGCTTAAGATGCTCAGAGATTCCGGTCGATCAACTTTCTTGGTGACAAATAGGTGTTTAATGACGCCCTTTCAAGAGAATCTTTTGCTGTTTCCTCATAAAGCTTTGGATGGTAAAATATGAGAGTATTTATTCATCTCTTTTGCAGCTTATGGGATTACACAAACATTGTGATGAATTTTCTTTGTGGTTCACTTACCATGGTCGATAGCAGAACCTGCAACTTTGATTGGCTTCAGTTCTTTGATGTTGTCATCACTGGCAGGTCATATTCATTTAACCAAAACACCAGAATGGTCAATTCTATATATTATCGATTCCATTCTTTTATTGCCTTCCCTTTCTGATAAGTCTCTTGGTCCTAATTTATCTTTCATTTCAGTTTTCCTAACATTAGATGTAACGGGGGATCCGCTGAATAAATTTTTTTACCATTTCTTTGATGATTGCTTTCTTTTGTCGGGCTGATTGACTCTTTAAGATTCATTTCTCTTTATATTGATAATCTTCTGGTTACCCTGTCTTGAGCTGTTTCCAATGCTATCTACTAACAAACCTATTATTGCTGCTAACTTCAACAATTTTATTTGGTAAAATGAGTGGTTCTTTTGGTTCTTCGACTTTTGACACTTATGTGACTATATGTTCAGTGCAAAACCTAGCTTCTTTCATGAAGAAAATCGGGCTAATCTTTTTGAGGTGGAAGCTGATTCTGGAAAGCTACTAAACACTGATAATGGCACTCCAATGCCCCAGGTTTGTGTGGAATTCTGTGCTATCCTTATTCGTCACTGTGATCTTAGTCCTTCCTTTCAATGATCCAAAATTTCATTTCTAAAAAAGGTCGGAGATAGTTTTCCAAGGATATCATTGATGGAGAAAAATAAGGGTTGTCGAGTTTTCCAGGTAATTTGATTCAGTAACACTGTAATGAGATGTTTTTAGATGTGCTGTAAAATTAAGAGCAGTCATAATGCCAACCTTCCTAGGAAGAAAACTATGTAGTTGGCACCACGAAACTATAGCATTTATGTGCAATGTTTCAGTTTGAAGCTAATTGTGTTTTTGAACCTGCCTTTTCAGGGAGGCAATGTTGCTCATCTACATAAGTTGCTCTCAATTGAGTCTAGTTCACAGGTGATTATTTGTCAACTTGTTTCTGTTTTTGCTGATACGTTTGAGAACTGTACCATCTAGATGTAATGCAGCACCATGATTTATAAGGATGTGTTTCAGACATGACCGTTTAGAATACTAATTCTTCTTAACTTTTATTTGTTTGTGTATTTGATACTTGGATGTTTGCATTGGTGGTATAACAAACATATATGTTTTACTAGGTTCTTTATGTTGGTGATCATATCTATGGAGATATTTTACGCAGCAAAAAGGTTCTTGGTATGATATTCTTACCTCCTAATTTTCATTTCTAAATTGCTAGGTTAGCAGTTTTGCAACACAATTAATATGATTTCTAAGTAGTTTTAAGTGGTGCATGCATGGAATTATTTTATGATCTAGAAAATTGTGTAAGAAAAGTTAGAAGTGGACACAAGTCAGCCATAATCTGATCCAAATTGGCAGTAGTATTGCTCATTCCTTATAACATTGTTTTCGGTAATGTGGTCTATATTTTTAGTTTGGCATGTGAGATAGGTTTAAAGATGCGAAACTTTCTAAAGTGCATCTGTTCACAGTTGTGGTTAGCTTGATTTTTAATGCATTTGTGGGCAGGTTGGAGAACTATGCTTGTGATTCCAGAGCTTGAGAGGGAGGTGCAACTTCTTTGGGAACTAAGGGATACACGAAAGGTGAATTGCTACAAGTTATTGAACTGAGATAAGACTACGAGTCATTCTGAACTTCCATTTTGAATGGAAATTGTTAGATATTGATAACTAGCTGTCCAACTTAATGATGCTTGATGGAATTTAATCCATTTATGGGCAAACTTATTGTCAAGAATTTGTGAATCAGCCAAGTATGGGTTTCTCCCCTTTCCGTGGTTTCTTTTGCATAATTGCTACAAGTTATTAAACTGAGATAAGACTACAAGTCATTCTGAGCTTCCATTTTGAATGAAAATTGTTAGATATTGATATAACTAGCTGTCCAACTTAATGATGCTTGATGGAATTTAATCCATTTATGGGCAAACTTATTGGCAAGAATTTGTGAATCAGCCAAGTGTGGGTTTCTCCCCTTTCCGTGGTTTCTTTTGCTTAATTTCTAAAATGCTAAGTGATTGAAATGGACCATATTATGGAATGGGATGGTAGTTTCATTGCCTGCTGGCAATCAAGTGGATGATATCTTCCGTATGTGATGATTATAGTCAATCTCTTGAGTTTTATTTCACAAATGGACAGCGTTTTTCGAGGATTGTTTTACTGTCTATATACACTAAATAAGATTAAAGCTTTTGATTTATTTTACACCATTTCAATTATAATTATTTGGATTAATAAACTCTATCTTGTTTCCCTAAATGACATTATTATGCAGTGCCTTAGGTCATTGAGGGATGATCGTGATCAAATTGAAGATTGTTTACATCATCTTAAGCGGTCCCTCAAGTAAGTATATGTTCAGGTCTACCAATTAAGATCTTTTATAGTTCTCCTGTTAACATGCGCTTTGCATACAAATTTAATTGTATATTGTTCTTTTTTTAATTTTTAAGCCAACCTACACATTTCTATAGGTTTGATGATCTAAATGCTGAGCAGAAGCAGGAGAAACATGAGGCTATGCGTGAGTTAGAGGTTAGATGCTTGTGTTATTAGGCTAGTACACTTTTGCAACTTTCCCCTTATGAACGATGTTGTACGTACTCACATTATATTTTGAATGTTCACTACTGATAGTGCGAAAAGGATAAAGTAAGAAGTGCCCATCGACGTGCTCAACAAGAATGTCATCAAAAGGTGAACAAATTCATCCGACCGTCATAAATAGTACTTAGCATTATCACATTACACATGTTAATTCAGGTCAATGATTGCTCTTGCCGGCTATTAACTGCAGTTTCACAAGGTATGGGGACAACTCATGAAGACAGGTTATCAAAATTCCCGATTTGCTCATCAGGCAAGATTTAATTACTTGTTTTGCGGTCATTTTGAAAGATGTTTCTGCATTCCCTTTCCTCCTATATTTTTCCTTATAACGCGCAATCATGGCAGTATAAAATCTGTACTTTCTGGATTCTACAGGTTGAGAGATTTGCTTGCCTTTATACCAGCCAAGTATCCAACTTAGGCTTGTATTCTCCAAACAAGTACTATAGACCCAGTGAAGACTACATGCCTCATGAATTTCACATTCTTCCTCAGTGAGCTGGTTCTCATCTGGTTGTGGAATGGACAATCGTGAGAGCTTTTTACATGAAGTTTTCTTTTGGATCATATCGTAAGTGTGTCAAGATTGTAATGTACTGTATGACAGTTTTTAGCTTGTACCTTAAAAACTAGCTGTGGAACCAACAAACTTGTAGCTTCTACCTTGCCATAAAGAGTTGCAAAAAGATCTTCTGTTCTTGTATGTGAAAGCTTTGTGTTGATACGTAATTTGTTTTTTCCAAAAAGGGTTTGTAAGATTACGTATTGCAGACTTGAGGAGCTATGAGAAAATGATTAATTACAGAAGAAAATTTGGTAGCTTGTATAAAAATTTCACAAGCTTCAACAACACCATAAGAAAAAGAATCTAGCTTCACTCACTTTCTTCCTCTTATCCAAAAATTCAGCCATTGTTCATCTGCCTCGAAGAAGAAAAAGAAGAAGAAGAAGATGCACTTTCTTTCCTTGAAGATGAGATGTGACTTTTTACCGCCGAATTATGAAGCATATTGACATGTTTAATGCATGCTCAAGAAGCTAAACTTCATCTTGTCTCTCTAAATCTTCCATTTCAAGTGGCTCAGGGAATATTTCATTGGATAACCTTTTAATTGAAGATGTGTGCTCAATTCCACCACCACTTCCATGAGATCCTACTCTTCCTGACTGCTTTAGTACATTAATGCCTTCTCGGATGGTCTGCCCGGCATTATCCGATGAGCTATGTCGCCAACTACCGAAAACAGCAGCATTCCAGGATCTCCTGGATGAAGTTGTTCTCAACCTCCCCGAGCTGAAACTCTCCTCTCTTACCACCTTTAGAGGGTTCTCCAAGGCTTTTAGAATGTATTTCATTGGAGGACGTTTCGCCGGCCTGGGGTTAAGACATGACCTTGCTACAATGGCCATTGCCCATACCTCTTCCAACAGGTCCTCATCTATGATCAAAGATGAATCAACGATCTTAGTAATCAATTCCTTGTCATAGATACTGATGTATCCCAGCGTGTTCTCCAGCCACTCCCTTGAAGATGCATCATCTGATTTACTGATCCCAAGCTTGCCAGTGACCAGCTCGAGTAACACCTTCCCAAAACAGTATACGTCGTACGGACAAGTTGCTGGGGATGCACCTACACATTAACAGAGAAATATATCAAACTGTATACACCACCTGAAGAAGAAGGCACACATCAACCATTTCTTTTTTTGGAGAAAGAATGGAATTGAACTAATCCTGACATGAATGTGTTAGGTCCGAGAATCCCGAACATACTTCAACCAATTATAATTCAATGACTTCTGCAAGACTAATGTAAGCATTTCTTCAAGAACATTATTCACAGGACAATGAACTGGATCCCGGTCACCAAAATGTTGATCCTCATTTTAAGTTTGTTCAGTCAATCTTCCAAGTTTTAGATATTAAAGAAAAGCATCAAAAGGGATGCAGCTTTTTGGATAATAATGAGCCATTACTAAGTCAAAAGCGATGCAATAGAAGATTGAATTTCACAATTCCTTTCTAGTGTAAAGGAAGAAAATGGAAGGGGAAGAAAAATTTTAAGAATTTCATATATGAGATCACTATTCGTACCAGAAGTGCTGGCTTCAAAGGATCTGCATGTCAAGAAGAAAATATATTAGTATTCCTTGAAAATGAAAAGAGAAGAGTAATATTCTCTATGAATCAAGCAGACCTTGGCTAAGTGAAGCAAATGAGAAACATAGGTCCTGGATTCAGGTACCATTTAAAACAAGGTCAAAGGACCTGGTAACATACTATATCAACAACAAGCTTTTTCGTGACAGATAATCATTTGAATCATGCACGAGTCGATTCTAATGGTCGATCACGTTCTGCAGGATAATCCTCACAACATTAATCAGTTTAGTCCTCCATTTTCTGCAATCTACGACGTTTAACTCTAATCCTGTGGATATTCTAAATCAAGCATATATTCTTCTTATGGCCCTCTTTACACCAAAATGATAATAAAGGAACATGGTGGAAAATAAAAATAGCTCCATCTGATTCAACTCAAAAGACAAAACGAGATATTCGTTGACCATTACCGAAGCTTATAGTGAATAATCAACAGAACTAAAGATATCTGCAACTCTTAAATTACTTACTGTTGCCTTCTCAAGAATCTTGTCAGCACATTTTGGTGCAATTCACCTTCCTGGGGACGAACCTCACTTAAGCTTCCAAGTCGCACCTCAAATTTATCGTCAAGCAGAATGCTACTCGCTTGTATATCTCTTCAACCAAACAAAAATAAAAACATGAGAATCACCAATTGAAGCCTTTTTGTAAAATATCTTCTGAATAAAGCTGATAAGAAATATGTGTGCTTAGACGATAAGTGAGTAAAAGAAGAGAAACAATACAATTCAACTTTCTTCAACCAAAAAGCATATGAATAGGAAATTTTAGTAGTTAGCGATCTAGATCAAGTCCTAAGATGCATATTCCCTATGACTGTTCAATCAGAAAGGACATGGACATACTAAGATTAATACCTCTGCATTCACAGATTATTCTGCGCATTATAGAAAAGGTCCAGCATAGAAATCTAATAGTTCACCGAACTTCATTGCAACCAACAGAATATCAAAAATCGAACTAAAGAAAACTGTAAGCTAACCTAAAGGAAGATGTGCACTACCTATGAACAAGGGGAGGGGTACACTCATGGTGCAGGTAAGAAAGGCCTTCTGCGGCTCCAATCGCAATTTTCAATCTAGTAATCCAGTCCAGTGACTGTAAATCTTCATCCTCCAGATTTCCTGCCCTGTAGAAGGAGTTAGCCAAGTCTCCGTTGGGCATATATTTGTAGACCAAAAGCTTCTCGTTCTCCAGACAATGTCCCAAGAGCGGGACCAATCTTACATACGAATACTTGCTAAAAAGTTCGAGTTCTGCCTTGTATGACTCTTTATTCATGGAGTGTAAGTTGACCTTTTTGACAACTATAGGGATTTCTCCTGCAAGAAAACCATGAAAGAGATCTCCTGAGTGACCGTGCTTGATGAGATTAGTTTCGCTAAATCCACCAGTTGATTGAAGCAGTTGCTCGTACGTGAAAGACTCCCCCACATTGAAAACGTTAGTAGGATTCTTGGGATGCGAAGGGCTATTCGCCTCTGGAACAGGCCTGACATTTGCAGTGCCCCTTTGAGTTGAGACGCTCCTGTTACACCTTCTTAGAACCACCACCAAAACCAATACTAAAATAACAATGAAACCTACTCCAGCAAACAATCCTACCAAAATGTAAATCCAACGTTTGTTTTTCTTTGCAGCAGGTTCTGACAGAGGTGGCTGCACCAATTCAGGGTTTCCAAAATCATTGAAAGTTAAGCCTCTTTCTGAGTAAAAGAATCTGCAGACTTCCAAACTCCTCTGGTTAGGAACCTGCTGAAGACAGTTTCTGTCCAGGCTAACATTTCTTGGAACATCAGCAGGAGCCATTCCTTGGAAATAGTTACCAGACAAATCAATTGAAGTAAAATTTCCAAGTGACAATGGTAGAGCTCCGTATAACAAGTTGTTCGACAAATTGAACAGGTGATTACTGGCATTGCCATCTACGCTAAAATTAGGCAAATTGCCTGTAAAGATATTGCTAGATATGTCAAGTAGATGCAAACTTTGCAATGATAACAATGCACGAGGAATAGCACCATCCAATTTATTCCTACTCAGTACCACAATCTGCACTCCATTAAGACTCGAAAAAAGAACATCTGGCAACGCACCCTCGAGCTCATTTCCCCCAATATTCATACTCCGCAAGCTCTTCAAACCAGTTAACTCTATAGGCAATGACCCGGACAACGAATTCTTACCGAGATTGAGCTCAACCAATCTAGAAAGATTACCGAGTTGGACAGGTATTGAACCTGTGATACTATTATCAGACAAATCCAAGAATTGGAGTCTATTAACACCACCTAAACCCGGAGGGATCGACCCAGATAAGTAATTCGAGGAGAGGTCAAGCCTAGATAGATTACCAAGCAATGCAACAGATGTAGATATTGACCCAGTAAGCAAATTCCTTGAAAGATCGAGAACAGATAGCTGCGTTAACTGTCCCAATGTAGTAGGAATACTACCAGTAAGATCATTACCAGATAGATACAAAGCGTTGAGTTTAGTTAAGTTACCAAGTGAAGGAGGAATCGCACCGGTCACTGAACTTGACCGGAGATCCAGTACTTGCAACGAACTGACCCGGTAACCAAACCAATACGGTATAGAACCGGGAAGTGAGAACCCAGAAGCGTTAAAAGACTCCAAGAACGTAAAATTTGCAAGAGCATCAACCCTGAAACTGGGATTCAATCGCCCAACACGGGTTCTCCTAAACCCGGATACATTGATTTCCACAACCCGACGGTTCTTGCACTTGATTCCCTTCCACCCACTGCATGGCTCGGATCTTCTAGGCCATTCTCTGCTTCTGATACCCAGTGACGACCGGAGATCGAGCAATGCTAATCTTTCGACGCGAGAGTTGAAGAACAGTTGCTGGGACAGGACACAGTGGATCGAGAACAAGAGCAAAACGGCCAAATGGAACAGAAATCTTGGACCGTCCTCCATTGAAATGAAATGTGATAATGTGGAGATGGTGAACTTATTGTGGTCAATACATATTCAGTTCACCATCTTCTTTCTTCTTCTACCTGCTTATTGGTGTTGATGTTGACCAACCCGCTACTTCTCTTTCTCTGTAGTCTGTACGTTGATGTATTTTGCATTTAAGGAAATAAATCTCAAAAATCCCATAAAAGAAACAAAAAAGAAGAAGTGATTTATCGTTTCTAGTTATGTCTGTAATGTTCTTACCTCCAATCACGAGCTCAGATTCTGTTTCCGATGTCGTGTTCTGTTCGTTGTGTTCACTTCATACCCGAACCAACCAAGTAAAAACAGAAACAAATACTTAATGTTTCTATAAACATTAACAACGAGGTGTGTTTAGTATAAACCTCCAAAAATGATATCTTTCTTCAAAAGGCCAACTAATTTCAATCAAAACTAGCAATTATGTCTCGAACTGTACTTGTCATAGAAACCCAAAACAAGAAAAATGACTGGCGGTAGCTTTTAAGACATTAAATTGTAGAAGTTGGTAATGCCCCAACCGCCAGGTCTCTGCTATCTGTTCTGGGTCGCTTTCACTCTCACCGGAGAGCCATTAATGAAACCACTTCTGCTATTTTTTTTTCTCTCTCTCTCTCTAGAAAACACAAAAGCTAGAACTCCGGTGCACATGGGTCAAGCCGGTAGCTTAGCTGGACATGGGTTCGTCGCCGAGCCAGGGCCTCGGTTGTTAATAATTCTTATTGGTTTCCGTTGACTTCCCGGATTTTCAGGGAAAAGAGGTCCTAGCTTAAGCTAACTTACCCTCCATTGAAACACATAGAAAAAGCTTGAACACTCCGTTAATGATTGAACTAATTACTAACCACTAAAAAGAATCTTAGTTTATAATCAACTACTTTTCTTCATGATAGGTGACATAACTGTCACATTATTACTGTAGAGGGACAAGTACCGGCACATCTCCAACTGATGGAGATTTGAACCCAGTTGTTTATGGATTCTATTCCACTAAAGATGGAAACTTTTCAGTAATTTATTACTTCGTAACCTTCAAGAATCAAGACACAAACTTTATTGGTCAGCATCTTCGATTAAGAATGATCAATCACTCTACTTGGCAACAATAATAATAATAATAACAATCCAGGAAGAAGATTACTAAGGTTGGTTGTGTTGGATCAAACACAAAACTCACAGCAAATTATTATGAGGAAATTGAACACCCAGTATTTTCTTATTCAAAAGTTGGAAAACAAGTACAGCCTTTAATAGGCTTACATGAAAACAGAACAACGAGAAAATAACGAAATCACCGCTGCACTATCTTTTCTATCAGATAGCACAGATTATTTTGGAAACAGAAAATCCCTACAAACTAGCAACTACGAATTATTCTTCAACACGCCCCCGTAATTCGAAGTTGCTTACTCCTAGCATTCTCCTTAAGTAGCAAAATCGCTTTCTTGACAATGACTTGGTAAGAATATCAGCGAGTTGTTCTTCAGTGCCACAAAACTTCAAAGAAACTTCCCCATTTGCAACAAGGATCTTATATCGATATGTTTGGTTCTGCTGTGGTAAGCTGGATTTTTAGTCATAAAGATTGTTGACTTATTGTCACACAATATTGATGTCGCTCCTCTTTGTTCATGATGCAACTCTGCCAA
>JANZXR010000002.1:1394946-1417095 GCA_027575705.1 Erythroxylum echinodendron | reverse complement strand
TAATAATAATAATAATAATAATAATAATAATAATCCAACATTAAATTCTCTATTAATATGAATGATGCAGCGAGCTAAATCATATTATTATTTTTTATATAATATGCATGAATTTTATTATTTAATAAATTAAAATATCTATAATCATAATATGACAAAGATATGATATATAGTAGTTATATACTAAAAATAATTTGATATCACTCTTTATGTTCAAAAACTTAATATTATGGTATTTTTAAATATAAACTAATATTATAAAATTAAATAAAGATAAAAAAGTTTAATTAATTCCTTTATTATATTTTTCCGAACTTTAGTACGATAAAAAAAAACAACTTTGAAAGCACACAAAGCAAAAGTAGAGAGTAAAGTAGAGAGTAATACTATCATTAGACAAACAGCTAACTCTAAAAACTTCTCTTATAGAGTTTTTAAAAATTATATTATCGGAGTTAAATAAGCTAATAAATAAGTCATTTACTAAACACATCAATAGCTTTTTAAGATAGTCAAAAAGCTAATTTTTAGTCAATAAGTTAAAAAACAATTAATAAGATGTTTGCGAAACACCTTTTTAAGTTAGTCTTGATTTAAAGTATTATAGATAATATCATATTAAAATTTTTGTTGTTATGGTATTGAATAGAGATGGAAGTTGAAGATTTGAAATTTTTTTATAAATTTATAAAAAGATTTATTAATTGTGTTTTAATTAATTATTTTAAAATATGTGATTTTTTAAATTTCTAAATTAGAGTTCTACTTAAACTACACTTGGATCTGCGGTGCGATGAGAACAAGTACTTACTCACTAAAGATTTCAAATGCAGTCATATGTTTGGATCTGTGGGCGTACAACCGGAGGTTAGAAGAAAGTGTGGTGCTATCGTAGAAATCGAAAAGTAGAAAGAGAATTGTGATAGGAAAGTGTTTATGCAGTAGAAATTCTACTTTCCATTAATAACCTTCTGATAATTATTATTTTCCATTATACCCTCTGCAAATATTTTCTTATTTATAATTTGAATTTATATGACTAATAATATATTTTTATGAAATATTTTATTTACTAAATTTATTTTATTTATATTTTATTATTTATAATTTTAAATTTATACGAGTAATAAAACATTTTATGTACTAAATTTATTTTATTTATATTTTTCTTATTTTAAATTGATATTTTATTATTTATAATTTTAAATTTATATAAGTAATAATATCTTTTTTAATTATTTATACAACAATTAATAGTTTATTAAATCAATAGGCTTTTTAGTCATTTTATCTCGTTTCAGTAACTGCAACCGTACTTGTCAAACACCTATTTTCACATTTCAGCAATTACCAAAACAACAATCCCAAATACATAAGTACTTATCATTTCAGCAGGTTATCAACCCTCACGGCTCTCCCAAACTAAGCCTTACTAAAAGACTTCGACTTGGTTTGGGGAAGCAATGGCGGTTGACAAACTGCTGAAATAATAATACTTATTCTCAATAAGTACTTATGTGTTTGGGATTGCTGTTTTGGTAACTGCTGAAACGTGAAAATATGTATTTGACAAGTGCAATTGCGGTTACTAAAAAGAAATAAAATGACTAAAAAGCCTATTAATTTAATAAACTATTAATTGTTATATAAATAAGTAAAAAATATATTATTAGTCATATAAATTTAAAATTATAAATAAGAAAATATAAAGAAAATAAATTTAGTAAATAAAATATTTTATAAAAATATATTATTAGTCATATTAATTAAGAGTTTAATGGAAAATAATACTTGTAATGAAGGTTATTAATGGAAAGTAAAATTTCCACCGCAGAAGCAGTTTCCTACCACATCCTTCTTTCTGCTTATTGATTTCTGTAGTGGCACCACAATTTTCTCCAACCTCTGGTTGTTTACCACAGATTCAAATACTGCGGTGAATAAGTACTTATTCCCACCATACCGCAGATCCAAACACAGCCCCCATCTTCTCATATGTAGAATGATATAATTTTTTATGCCTATTGAACGTTTATAGAAACTAATTATTTTAAAATATGTGGTTCTCTTATTTCTAAATTAAAATTCTTGTTAATTCAGTATAAACATAAAATATTACGTAATAATTACAAATATGAAACTAATAATTAGAAGTGTAAACTAAATTCCACAGTATTTCTCAAGTGACGAACTCTATCTTCTGCTAATTACTTAATCATTTAATGGAGTGATATAAAGTCTTTGAAGATTCCATCTTGTAGGAATGATGTGTATCCAAAGCAATTATATGTAGATATACACTGATGGACAGATAGGAATAGACACTTGGTAAGTCTTATCAATACATGAAATCCACTGAAGCTGGAATTGCCATATGCAGAGTTGAAAATATGTCTATTGACGATAATCAGGACATGTTAGGTCGAAATTACAAGCTATAACTACTTACTTAGCAGACTGTTCAGGAAAAAGAGGTCTTGACCCGTTTCTTCTTTCACTGAATTAATTATTACGATTCCACTTTCCATGGAGTATATTCAGTATCTGGTCTTTGGTCTTGGAAAGATATGATCCAGTTCTCCAACTTGCAAATTTCAGGTCCACCAGGGAAGATAAAAGATGCAATTAGCCTTAAAGTTTTTGAAAAAGAAAGGGAAGATATCTAGCCAGAGAGATAAATTCTGCAGTTTGTGTTGGACGTGGATGATAAGGATTCTGGAACAGTAACAAGAGTACCAGGTGAAAGTTTTTGCTTTGTTTCTTTGTACACTGCATTTTCTTGAAAAAGTTGCTAAAGTTGTTTTCAATGTTCAGTCCACTCCATAGCCTGTTGTTCCTTCATAAATCTTATGACTAGAGCACTTGCTATGCCAATTATAAGCTACCCAGATGGGTAAAAACCTGAAAAGGCACATTTCACCAAGGCTAGAGGCCTGGTACTAATACTGCTATGATCAATCAGATTGAAGTTCCAGGAAAATGCCGTGATTGTTATAGTCTGAAATGACAGAAAGCGATGGTGCAATGCAACCGAGCTTGGAACTCCTTAGATATCAATCAGAAATTTGGTCAAGTTGCTCACTTTAGGTTGGCTGAAACTTAATCACTCAAAAGCTATACAAGAAAAAACAGAAAAAAACTGGATGGTTTGATCTTAAAAGCTTAGATAAGAAATGATGAACTGACACAACTAGTAAAAATTCATATATTAGCTTATTATACAACTGTGTACTGTGAATTTGGAGGTGTGTCTGCCATTGTTGACCCTACACAACAACAATTGGAGGTCTGGTTCAGTAAGTACAGGAAGCAAAATGTACATTCAGGTTACTGTACCCTCAATTACTGAAACTTGCTCCAAATAGTTTCACTTTCGTTCGGGCCCAGTGCTGATAATGCAAAGGGAAGAATCATGCAGCTGGCAGTACAAGCCCCACTACAATGATATGCAAAACAGTGTCCTCCCTTTTTTTTTTTAAGAGACTCTATCAGAGTAATATTCTGATAAACCTTAACCGTTCCAAACTCATTGAATTCACCAGTTGATTGAAACCCATCTTCGAAAAAACATGATTAGCACCAAACCCAACTTTTTGTTCGTATTGAAGAGATGTATCAGACTCAATCTTATCAGTCCTAAAGCCATGAAGAAAGGTTACAGTGTTCAAGTTCAGTCCATGTCAGGTAAAGTCATCAACAATGTGTCAGCAGAGCTAAACCAACCATCTGTACGAGAAAGAAAGAATGTGGAAGAGATATCATGACTTGACCATTCCTCAATAATAGACAAAATGCACAGGAACTGACTTATGGTCTTAGTTCAAAAAGATGGATTGGCCAGCTACACATGTTTTGGAAGGTTGTCGAGCGTAGGAGCTAGTAGTAACAGTGCTGCGGCTGCTATATCGAGTTTACAAGGTTAGACAACAAACAAAGAAAACACCTAAAAAAGTAAACTGCTGTCTGCTTATACTTTATACAGCTCCAAAGTAATCTCAAAATGCAGTAACTTTCAAAGACTAATCTGTTCTAAGAACAACAATTTTAATAATCTTTTCGGTGTAGGGTTATAGGATTATTATATCCATCTTCTAGGTGAATTTTTAAATAATTTTTAAATTTTTAAATTTTTTTCATTAATATTCTCAATTTTCTATTATTCATAATTTTATTGTTGATATCATTATTCCAATTTTATTATAATACTATTTGAATATTTAAAATATAAATTAGTTTGATAATAATTTTTATTTAAATTTAAGAGAATTATATATAAAAATACAATTAATTAATAATCTTTTATACGTTTATAAAAATATTCATATTTTTTTTAATCATAAAGATGAATATTATCAATATAACATTATATATACACCACTGTAATAAAATAAGATTTGCTAACTATAGTATTTTTTTTGTTAACCCATGAGATGTTCTAAAAGGGTCTCAATTATAAAAAGGCACCTTCAAACTATTCTCACTTACACTAATCTCTACTCACACTGAGTTAGCCTATAAAAGGCAAAGTAATAACTAAACAAATCTCTCTATTTCAAGGCTCAAAATCGAGAAGAGAATACTAAACGAGTCACAGCACATGAGGAAAGCATTTCATTTCTTGAATCCTGAAGAAAAGGTTTAGGTACTTAAAGCTCTCAAACCTGTGGATTACCTTACCTGGAGCATGAGTAAAAAACCATGTAGGTCCACACCGCCTTCCCTTTGTTGGATATCACTTTCTCGCCCACCAAACACTTCTCTACCCTACTAGCTAACCACTATATATAGCCCATCAATGGCTACCTCTAGTTGCATACCATCTTCTTCTTCTTCTTCTTCTTCTTATTCTTCTTATTCTTCTGTTTCATCTTTCTAATATACTCTCTTCTTTTCTCTCTGATATGGACTCCAGCTCCACTTGGACTCCCAAGCAAAACAAGCTGTTCGAGAATGCTTTAGCCATTTATGACCAGGACACTCCAGATCGCTTCCACAAGCTAGCCAGAGCCGTCGGAGGCAAAACTGTGGATGAAGTGAAGAGACATTACGATATGCTCGTTGAAGATGTGAAACAAATCGAAGCTGGTCGTGTTCCCCTACCCAACTATAAGAAGGCAAGCAAGAGCTACAATTGCATGGACGAAGAACAAAGGTAAGCTCTTTTCGTATTAAGTTCTTCTTACATACCCTTCAAGAACACAGGTAGCTTACTAATGGATACTGCTTAACAAATCTTCATTGTTTCATGTAGCTTAAGGAATCTTAAACTCCAGTGAAGCATGATCTGCAAATTACATGTCGTACCAAGTAATGAAACAAACAAGCATCAAGTAGCTCCACCAGTGTCTCCAACTTCTCTAGAACCAAAAAACATAGATATAAAGTTTATGGTTTCTACCATTAAAATCGTATCAGTTTGCTTATTCCTGGTGTAATGATCTGATATTGAAATCTTACTACAGACGCTAATGTCTTGTTTTGTTTTCTGCAAATTACTTAAAACAAGCGGTACTGTTTAACCTACCCACCATGGACCAACCTATGCTTAGTTAAATATACATGTAAAAGCTAACCAAAGACCATATTCGAGCATTGCGGTGGTCGCTTATCTTGTAAACAAGTTGAGTAACTTTCTGTAAAGGGGAATGGAGATGCTTAGACATGAACACACTCTTTATCAGACAATGAAGATAAGATTACGAGAGTTGTAAGAACAGAATCATTATAATTTGACTCGAGAGGTGGGTAATGACTATGTCACTTAGAAAAAATACATATATATATATAAAAGTAAAGAGATCAATAGGTATATCTGAAATTGATGGAGGTGAAATGAATGTAGAAAGAAGAGTGATCGTGAGAAACAGCTCATTATATGCTCGTGACGTTCCATATTCTCTCGCAGTTCTTAATTTCTTATAAGTTAAAATTTTAATTCATTGATGATTTATTATAAACGTTTTTTTAAATATTAAAATTGAATTTAAAACTCTAATTCTAATAAATAACGGAAGCAATTTTTTGTAAAAATACAAAAAAGAAGGTTGCGTACAATACTACTCTCCCGCAAAGCAAAAACCTTTATGCATTAATTGTTATAATTTTAATAAACATTTTTGAGGTTTAAACATAAAATAATTAAATATAAAAATATTTTTAATGGAGTTAATAAAATCAATAATTTAAAAAAATTTGATTGAATTTAAACTTAAAATTAAATTAATAAAATTTATTCCATTAATTTTAAATATAATAGGTTCCTACTTACATCATTTATCATCCCTTATAATATTGATGTGCAGTTACTAAAATCATAAAAAGTATTATGACTTTAATGTGAATTTATTAATTACTAAAAAGATAACTATTTTACAAATTTATTATAACATGACCATCTGAATATTAAATTATTTCTCTTTCAACTTTTTAGCACGTTGTTATTTAACCAAAGATATAATAAATTTTATTTTATTGACATTCAAGAATTTATTATTATTGAACAGACACTTTTGCGCAGCTTCACTAAAAAAGATAAAGTCAATAATGTAATGATAAATGACCAATTAAAAATAACTAATATTATTGATAAAATAATAAAAATAAGGCTTTATTGATTTGAACATATTAAAAAAAGATACTTAAATAATGCAGTGAGAAGACGTAAGAAGATTAATTGTAAGGAAAAAAAAAGAAAGGTCGAAGAAGAATTCGAGGAAGTGATCAAGAATGATATGATACTGCTAGAACTTACCGATGACATAACCAACAATATAAAACTTTTACATGATAACATATTAGTCTTTATTTTTAGTATTTTCCTCATATAGTTTGTCTAAATTTTTAAATATGCAATACTTATCTTTTAAGAATTTAGTCTAAGGTTTTTTTCCCTACTTAACCTGATAATGATTATTATTATTATTATCAATAATATTGCTGTTGTTGTTATTACTATTACTTCTATTGTTATTATTGTTATTATTATTATTATTATTATTCGCATATTTATATTTATATTTATTTATTTCTTTTTATCTATGTTGATTATTTATTATTTTAAAATTTCTTATTGTTTTTATATATTATTTTATTTTATTTTATGAATTTATTTATTTTATTTTTTACGTGGATCATTTCAAAGGTAAAACGTTTTTCAAAATTTTTTATTTTATTTCCAAATCGGTCCATTAAAGTTTCGATTTGGTCTTTGGCCCATATCGTGGATCATATCAACTATCAAGTCCATAAAGACAACTTTTTAAGAAGCTCTTTTAGTTTCATTCGTCCCCACTCGGTCCCTGTCTGGTGTTACACTTAAGAGTGCTCTAACTCCAATTTCCTCGGAGACAACATGGAACAACCTACCACTACTTGTTCTTCTTACAAGGTAGACGAATCCAGTTATGGGTTCTTTTTCTTTGGTTATTTTCTTTGATCATTCATTTTTCTGAGACTAAACTAAGTGGTAATTATGAGCAGGTAATATTGGGTTCTTCTTCGACTGCGAGGAGAAAAATCTTGTCTGAAATGGGATATGACTTTACTGTCGTGGTAAAAGTTTTGTTCTTTTCCTTATTTTTTTTGTCTGTTTAATCATTTAACTAAGAGTAGTATCGAAAATGGTGTTGGAATTTGTAAAATAGTTGATTAGGGTTGTTGATCATTAGACTGCAGATATCGATGAGAAGAGTATTCGTAAGGAGAAGCCTGAAGAGTTGGTAATGGCTCTTGCTGAGGCTAAGGTAGGATGATTGTTTCCATCCATAGGATTTCTCAGCAATTGAATTTTCAGGTGTTTTTTTTGAAAAATCAAAATTTCCGGTTTTGATTTATCTTGTAAGTTTCTTTTGGCTTAGTTGACTAACTACTTGTTAGGAAGATTATTGGTGCTACGAAGTACCTGGAATATGTAAAAGGACTTTGGGTCACAATTTCAAATGTTCTTAACTACATTGAGTTGTCATAGCTTGCTTAAGTTGGAGTGGCTATGAGAAGTCTGTTATTTATTAACTGAGTGTGAATTTTGCATCAAATCAGGCAGATGCAATTGTAGCAAAACTACGAAGTGTCGATAATCAAGGGAAGGACGATGAACCTACTATTTTGATTGCAGCTGACACAGTATGTGTTGTTATTTTTTGCTCATTGTCAGTGACGATTCCTAATTAAAGAATGGGTGCATGAAGACTAGGTCATGTGTTGCCAATGCCATTTATGATCCGAGGTTACTTTGTCTTCTGCTAGGGGAAAATGTTCTGTTTCACCTATGCAAGTTGGAAGCTGTACTCATGGGATCTAATTTTGGGATATAAGTGCAGAGTAAAAGCTTTTTGATTAGAAGGGGTCAACTGCTGTTAGGTTATATTTCGACTGCTAAATGAGGATGATAGAAACCCTTAAAAGTAAGGGTTACATCTTTTTTCAGCAAGTTTAGATGGAGGCATTTCTAATCTTCCAAGTAGGGCCATGTTAAGAAACTCTTGAAGTCTTTGAATTTTGATACTTCCTGTGCTGCAGCTATCTGCTCTATGGTTAATGTTATTGCTAAAATTATTGTTGCGGTTGCTTCTGTTGTGTTTAATAACGTGATTTGTTTCACTTTGCTGTCACTGCCTTAATATCTTGGCTTTTGGTGTTGGATTTGAACTTTGATTCAGGTGATTAGTGCTTACCTTAGCTGGTGAAAACTTCTTTCCAGGCTGATGCCATCTTGCAAAGGCTTCCAGTCAGCGAGTATGCAAAGGATGCTGAGCCAACATTACTAATTACCTCTGATCAAGTATCATTCGTTTATTATTTATGCCTATGCTTCTAATTCACTCCTGTATACCTTAAAATCATTTCACATCCTTCCTTTCTTAACTGTGGTAAAAGTCTATGTAACGGAGTCTGCTGACGTAGTTTTAAACGACTAGAATAAGGTGAATGTTTCCGACAGGTTATGCTACTTGGTCCTTGTCTGAACATGAGTGGAATACCATTTAATAAAACCTGTAGCTGCGTTAATTATTCAGCATCAACTAATTAAGTTCACCATTTGCTTTTAACTCACGAACCTTTTGTTCCTTTATGATTGTTTTCCATAGCATACATGTTGAGTGGGTGTATACGAAAGATAATTGGATGACAGACTCATTATGGTCAAGCTTCTACTTAATAATGACATGCAACAAGCAGTTAAATTCCTCTGAGTTTGGGCATTGCCCTTTTTGTTTTCTCTTTCAAGTTATTGTTTCTTAGTCATTATCGACAGTCTTTAGAGCGTAAGAGAGCATTGGTTGGTTTGATTGATTTTTAGTACCCCAAATTTCTGGACCTTTGGTTAGTATCCTCGGACATAAATGGCTTCTGGTGACAAAGGCATGCACTTTTGTGTTTCATACTTCTATATATGAAAATTCAACAGTTCTGTGAAGATGCATCTGTTTAGTGTCATTTCTTACTGTCGTTTAATATTACAAAGGTGGTTGTCTATGGGGGCGCAATCAGGGAAAAGCCATCTAGTGAGGAAGAAGCACGCCAATTCATGAAAGGTTTGGTCTAAATTCTTACATTTCTACTCCTGTTGTTTCATTGTTTCACTACATAATTTTTTGTGAACATGGAGTGCAGATTATTCTGGAGGCCATGCTGCAACTGTGGGGTCAGTTCTTGTCACAAACTTGAAAACTGGTTTGCGAAAAGGAGGATGGGACCAAGTGGAGGTATTTTCTGTTGTTAGTATAATGCAGAGGACACAGTCTCATGACAGATTTTCGTCATTCCAAACTCAAGCCTCATCTTTTCATACAAAAAAATTAACGTTTTTGCTTATTTGTGATATTAAGAAGAAGGTCCTTTCAGTATAATCCTACTGGATGAAAGTCTCACTTAAAAAATTTTCTAGCATCTATTGCTTCGAAATTGAATTTCTGGCATTGATAGCTGAATTGTAATGCTTGCAGATCTATTTTCATGAGATACCAGATGAAGTTATTGAGAAGTTGGTAAGATTTCATTTCACGACAAGAATTACTTTCACGTATTGGACGAATGGTGTGTTTTTAACATTCGTTCCCACTCAGGTCGCAGAGGGAATTGTGCTCAGAGCTGCTGGAGGGCTTATAATCGAGCATCCTCTGATCTTACCATATGTTAAAGAAGTGGTTAGTCTTCTGATCTTCGATAAAACATATAGCAATGAATAGTGTAATAAGAACACAGAAGAAACAACCTAAAGTTAATAGCAGGAACAGACTGAGTAGATGTAAGGTATGGAACTTCTTATCCATGGTGTTTTCCAAAACAAACCGGTTGAATAAATGATGGTGTTGTGCTTCGGAACAAAATCTTGATCCGGGTCTTAATCGAACTTTCCCTTCTCTGACTTGCTACTACTATTGTATTTAGTTTTGCACCGATTTTTTCTGCTTATAAATGATTAGATTTCAGTTATTAAGATAGTAGTTGAAAGCTTCCAATGTTCATGAATCCTTCTACTGCTTAGGTTGAAGTAAATCACTTTTTCTGAGTGATGTTGTGTACTTGTACAGGTTGGGACAACTGATAGTGTGATGGGACTCCCCAAAGCTCTAACCCAGAAACTTATGGAGGAGGCTCTGTAGGTGTTCGTCAGCTAAAATTTCTTAATCTATTCATGTTGGTTTTAACTCGAAGAACACGTATTTCTTCCTCCTTTAGTTTCATTTTACCGGACTTGAATCGGTCTCTTTGCTACTGTTGCTCAAACACTTGGAAAAACACTCATCCCCTTCTTTTCTCGAAGAAGAGAGGAGAATTTAATTATACTCGGCAATGATTGGGCCCAAGGCACACGACCCGAGCCTGTGCTTAATTGGGCTTGGGTCGCCCAAAGTTTGTTTCAGTCCTATTTTTTCTTTTTTAAATTAAAAAATAGAAAATGACTTTCCAGCTTTGGGCTTGGACAGTTTAAAGTTGAGTTCAGTTATCAAATTGGGTTGGGCTTAACTGTAATTTGTAAATTTATTTGTGATTTTTAAAATTAAAAATAAAAATACACTATTTTATTCAAAGCGGTATCATTTTCTTGTAACTTTCAAAGCTTTGGGCTAGGTTGGACTTGAACAATTCGAGGTCGAGTTTTGTTCGAAACTTGGCCAAATTCGGTCGGGTTTAATTGTTATCTCTAAATTTATCTTTATTTTTTAAAATTAAAAATAAAATTGCTATTTATTCAAAATAATGTCATTTTTTCATAATGTCCAAGTTTTCGACTAGGTCGAATTTGAACAGTTTGAGATTGAGGTTAGGTTTAGTTCTAAACTCGATCTAATTGGGTAGATCTTAATTGTCATTAGAAATGGTAATAAGTTGGCCAGGTTTGGGGCTACTTAGGCTCGAATTGACCGGATCCTGACTTGATTACATTTATTCTAGGTCGGGCTTCTTACCTCAAGCCCCAATGACTTAACCACTTTTGTACGGACTCGAGTCTTTGAGCCAGACGTGGTTGCAACGAGTCTTCAAAGCGATCATTTAAACCATTGAGTATGTATTTCAAATTTTGTTTTATTTTGTGTAGATAAACAATTTAGGTTACACGTGGAAAAAGGTTAAAATAGGATGAATTAAAAAAATAGTTATTGAAAAAAAGTCATGGACATTAGACAGTTAGCTTTCATCCAAGTAATGGATTGAAGAACAATCTCCATATTGTGCACATGGGACATTGAGTAAGCAATTAAAGAGGTCCATTACGTATTTAAGACAACTTCATTGTTTATTATAAATAATATTTTATTATTATTTTAAATATTTTAAATTAATTCAAATTAATTAAATTATTAATTTAGAGTTAAGTTAAACTATTATATCCAATGTTTTCGAAACTGAGCCGGAAGTTAAACGGATAAGATAAAAACTTTAAGGTTTAAAAGGTTCAACCGGTATTAAACCGTCATAAAATTGTCTAAAAATTGAATAAATTAAAGAATTTAAAATAATCGATTTATTTTAGTTTATATAAATTTATTAATGTAAAAAAATTGACCTATTAATTAATAAATTGGTAAATTTTGAACAATAAGAGTTATTAAAATAAATTGAATTAAAAAATTAAAAATCAAATCGAAAAGTTAGACTGATCAAATCAGTTGAATTTTTTAATTATTGATTATATAATCAGCATAGTGTGTCTTATGGTTATTTTTATTTAAAATTTAAGAAATTTGATTTTGGATCGTGTGATACGAAGTATTAGATTATAATTTTTAAAATTATAAAATAATTTAAATAATAATTAACCTTAATTTAGACGTCTTCCCGACGCTTTGGTCCGCCTGATTTTTAATACGATATTCACTGTCCCTGTCGGCTCTGAGTCTGAGACTCGAATATTCTAAGCTTCAAGCCCACAGTTATTTAACAGTTCCAAAAAATTAAAAAACCTCATCACTTCACCGCCACACCTTCCGTAAAAAAGCTAGAAAACAAGTCAATACTCGATACTCTCCCACCATTGTCATACGTAAGCTTAACCCACTCCTCCTTCCATCATAGCTCTCCATTTTCAATACACAACTATATAATTCACCTCTTCCTCTTCAATCGAACCACTATTAGTAGTGCAACCACCACCATGGACTCCGGCGCCGGCGAGATTCGCATCCAACAAGCCCGCCGGTTACCGGATTTCCTCCAGAGTGTCAATCTTAAGTATGTCAAGTTGGGGTACCACTACCTTATCTCTAATCTGTTGACTTTGTGTCTTGTTCCGTTAATCGTCGTGACGTCCGTCGAGGTCTCACAGATGGACGTTACCGATCTCCGTCAACTTTGGGTTCACCTGCAGTACAACCTTGTCGGTGTCGTCACGTGCTCCGCGATCCTGGTCTTCGGACTCACCGTCTTCATCGTGACCCGACCCCGACCCGTTTTCCTTGTTGACTACTCGTGTTACCGAGCACCCGACACTCTCAAGGCTCCGCGTCACCGTTTTATGGAGCATTCCCGGTTGACGGGAGACTTCGACGAGTCGTCGCTGGAGTTCCAGAGGAAAATTCTCCAGCGTTCCGGCCTCGGCGACGAGACTTACGTGCCTGAAGCAATGCATTACCTTCCTCCACGGCCGTCGATGGCAGCGGCGAGAGAGGAGGCCGAGCAGGTTATGTTCGGCGTCTTGGACAACCTCTTCAAGAACACGAAGGTAAATCCTAAGAACATCGGAATCCTTGTCGTGAACTGTAGCTTGTTCAACCCCACGCCGTCTTTGTCTGCTATGATAGTGAATAAATACAAATTGAGGAGTAATATACGGAGTTTTAATCTGGGTGGCATGGGGTGTAGCGCCGGAGTGATCGCGGTGGATCTAGCGAAAGATTTGTTACAGGTTTACGGGAACACGTACGCCGTCGTGGTGAGTACAGAGAACATAACCCAGAACTGGTACTTTGGGAACAAGAAGTCTATGTTGATACCCAATTGCTTGTTCCGCGTCGGTGGTTCGGCCCTTTTGTTGTCCAACAAATCCTCCGACAAGAGACGTTCAAAGTATAGGCTTGTTCATGTGGTGAGGACTCATCGTGGAGCCGACGACAAGTCATTTCGATGTGTCTACCAGGAGCAGGACGATAAAGGGAAGACTGGTGTTTCCCTATCAAAAGAATTAATGGCTGTGGCTGGTGGGGCTTTGAAGATCAACATCACTACGTTAGGACCTCTGGTCCTACCCATCAGCGAGCAGCTTCTGTTCTTCGCGACTCTGGTATTGAACAAACTGTTCAAAAAGAAAGTGAAGCCATACATCCCAGATTTCAAGCTGGCGTTTGATCACTTCTGTATACACGCCGGTGGCCGAGCAGTGATCGACGAGCTGGAGAAGAACCTCCAACTCTCGCCGGTTCATGTGGAGGCGTCGAGGATGACCCTCCACAGGTTCGGTAACACTTCGTCGAGTTCCATATGGTACGAGTTGGGGTACATAGAGGCTAAAGGAAGGGTGCGCAAGGGACATCGTGTGTGGCAGATTGCATTCGGGAGTGGGTTCAAGTGTAACAGTGCGGTTTGGCAAGCTCTAAGGACGGTGAAGCCGACGGTCAACGGTGCTTGGGAAGATTGTATAGACAGGTATCCAGTGAAACTGGATACATAGGATTCAATTCATCGGTGTCCTGTGAAGTGTTATGTCTTTTTCTTAATAGATCTTGTCATGGATGTCCTACTTTGATGGTGTCTTTCTAAGTTGGTTTCTCGATGTTCATATTAGTTTTATAAATAAAAATTAATTAATTAATTAATTAATTTTTAATAATTAGTTAATTTTTAATCATTTAAATGTAAAATTTAATTACTTTAAAATTTTTACAATTCAATTTTCAAAATAGGATAATGTTAATATATTTAAGAATTTTTTTAGAATAGGAGGTAGAGTAATACAAACATATCGCATAATTCGGCGACATAAAACTCTTTGCATATCTTGTTGGACATTCTTAATATATTAGCACATAAAATCTAAGACATAATAATAAAGCTAGATTAACTAACCCGTCGGCATTCTTATTTCCTTCCCGATATACATGTTGAATTTGAATATCCCAAACTTTATACTACAAATCACGGATACCCAATATCAAAAAATTATCATCAATTAACATCGTCTCCAAAAAATCCACTTCTAACACCACTCATTAATATCCGAAATTTCATGCCAAATCCTTAAGTAAACCTTCAGCCGTAATAAGGGTAGTATCTTTTTTAACAGCACCATCGGTATTTAATTTTACGCATATCTTCATCGGTTTAGACCATCTAACAAACTTTTCCAATGGCAAGCTTGTGCCTGAAGAACTCGGCCTGTCATAACTCTTGCTTTGTCAATCTAAGCAACATAATCTATAGCTACACTAAATCTTACTCCCAGCCAAAAAAACTCATCCTCAAATATACTCTATTTTGGAGAACTTGATCCTCTATATTACGGATTCACATAAATGAGTAGTCAGAATGAAGTGGCACATGATTAGCACAAAGATGGCACAAAAGATTTGGGTTGCTATTTTGGCCGCTGCCCTAAAAAACTAACAAGAAACATCAAAAATAGTAGCTCACGCATAAATCTGCACCAGTTTCTGGTTTCCAAGATTGGAATTCAACAGTGTCACTACTAAAGTATTATTGTTTTCAGTAGCAGCCAACCTTGACCGAAATCCAAAAAGCTTACAACCTCCGAAGCCTGATGCACACAAAAGAACATCCAGAAATTGTTTACTTTTCAAAACATGGATTGCTGTCCGATTTCACTTCTCGCTTGATTTTTTTTTAATTATATTAGGTATTTCAATTTAGTCGGACTAATCTTAAGTCTTTAAGACTCCACCTTAAAAATTTTAGAGGACGTAAATCTGGAATCTCAAGATCTCTCAGGTTCTTACGTAGCCTGTACACTTCTGCGTACAAGGAGTCGTCACATACTTAATTGGTCAACTGCTAATTAATCGCTGGCCCCCTACTCAACATTAGGTTCCCAACAGCCTCAGGTTCCCTAGTAGCTTCAACTCTCACATTGTCGCTAGAAGCGAGACGTTCGTAATTGATCCGATCAAGAAGCTGTACCCAGGGGCTAGAGGATCATCAATAGGACAAATTCTTATTTCTCCTCCTTTAGTGTGACTCGAACTCAAGACCTTCTTTTTAAAGGAGAGCCTTAAGTAAAGAGCTGAAACTATTAGGCCACTCGCCGCGGTGATAAACATGATTTTCAGAAACATTTTCAATATAAGATGGAAAGATACTATTTTCTGGATAAATCAAATCATGTGAATCTCCCTTGTACATTTATCTCATCTTATCTTATAATTTTAAAATTATATTTTTTTAAAAATTAAGATGGTCATTTCTTTTTAGGGTGCATGTGATGTGATTGACCCCACCATTCCTAATCAAAGCATCAGCCTATCTTTTCTCTAACTATTGTTATTAGTAAATGCGCTTACTATACAAAGTGTGTCTATTAGTCCAAAGTAAGATTACATGTTACGGAACCTTTCCAGGTCTCGTGTATCAGTAAAATTCAAACAGAATATTATTTATTTATTTACTTACTAAATTTATATATTATTTTCCGATAGCCATTTTCAAAGATAAGCACGAAAAGAAAACCAAATAATCTTAAGAAATTCCTGAAGTCAACAATTGAATAGGAACTGAAAACAACAAATCAACAGATCATTTTGATACAACAATTACATCAGAAGACTTGGAGGAGGTCACTCTTCTTTGACCTGGAAAATTTTACATTTCCTGTAAAGATTTTGACTTTATTATTTCCCTTGAAAATGGAAGTTTATCCAATAGCAGCAAAGGTAAAGGAATGGAAGAAACAATCAACATTGTCATCTGAAGGAAGTTTGTATTTCTTCCAGTGTTCTTCCTTTTGTCTCGGGGACAAACATGCTCGTAAATGCGACCGTGAAAGCGCTCACAATCATGTAAATGGTAAAGGTTCCTGCAGTTGATGGATATGAGATTTGAGTAACAGAGTCGCATTCCGGCAGCGTTTAGTCGTGTTGTTTGTTTCATACACATGCAAGTGTGCATATAAGCTTCAGTCTATGTGCGTACAGAAAGAAACACAGAGATGCGAGTCACATAAGAGGTTTAGGGGTTTACAGACCTCCAGCACTCCACTTTAAGAGCAAGTTTGCAGTCATTGTGATCAGCCAGGAGACGAACCAATTGGCAAGCGTTGCTACACTTCCGGCGAGGCCCTTGATATTTATCGGAAGAATCTACATTGACATTTTAATCGCATCCATTAGCCACGGAACGACAATGTTATAATTTGTTCTCGTGCAGGTCATGATAGAAGCTTCAAACTTGTTCGTATTAACTCATTAGGCTAAGAAATGCCAGAGATTTGCATGCAATATCCTCTGGGAGCTTTTGCTGGATTGCATAAAACTGATTGCAACTTTACATAACAAAGTAAGCATTAAAATCCTAGACCATGTTCAAGATATTGTCCTAACAGATTGACTTTGAGTGTCACTGCTGATTTTTAGATAAGAAATATTTCTGTTTGTTATCACAAAGATATGAAAAGACTTAAAAATATCAATACCTCGGACATTATAATCCATGGAATGGGTCCCATTCCTAAAGAAAAGGAAATTGCCAAAGCCTGAAAGAAAAGAAGGGAGAGGCAGAATATAAGAAACCGAAAATGATAGAAGTAGAAAACTGAAACTATGTCATCTCTATACATAACACATACCACAACTCCAACAATTGATAAGATTCCAGTTATGCTATACAAGCTAGAGCCTTCTGATACAAAACCCTGGATGAATAAACATTAAGAAAGTAGAAGAATATTATACAGGAGGGATAACGCGCAAGTTACAATCTTCTATCACAATCTACTTAGTCAACAGTTAATCCACTTACCTTTACAAAAAATGATACTGCAACAATAAGCAAGCTTATTGTCATTCCACAAGAGGATACCTATAACAACAGAAAAAGAAAAGCATTAATCACTTTCATGCAAATTATCAACTGACTAATCAGATTAGTTTTGCTTTAACTCACTATAAGCAGAATCCGCCTTCCTGTTCTATCAACCAACCAGGTCGATACTGCAGTGGCCACGACCTAAATAATGTGCATGATAATTTAGAACAATGACTTTATGAGATCATTTCGTAATTTATGACTTGAAAAGATGATAGGAAGGAAAATAAATTCACTTTTGTTTTTTTTTTCAAACTGTACCTGGACAGCGCCGAGCCCAAATGTAGCAACATTACTATCTGTAAGCCCTGTTTAAGACATATACTCAACTAATTAGAACTACTGTACTCAAATATAAATGAACTTGAAAACTCATTATGAAATATAAGTAGTCAAAGGTGACAGAGTTAATATAGGAAATACTAAAAGCACATTTATACAAGATGGACTGTGGATGCATTTTACAGGTTAGAAAACAGTATGTGAGGGGCTACTAATTATATCACCTGTAAGGTTCTAAGAAAAGGTGGTTCTGAAACATGTTCACTTATCCATTTAACATTACTGGTTTTTAAATAGGAAAGATGTGTATGATAATAGGGGACGTTTGGAGCCTTCTAACTTGAATAAATTTATGATTCTAAAAGACTTTTTATCACTCCAAAGTTGATTCCTAATGATTAAAGTTTTACAAGAAGAAGAGCTAGCTGAAACTTACCAGCAGCTGAAAAAATGGTACTGGAATAGAAAAAAACACCATTTATCCCACTAAGTTGTTGCAGGACAAGTAAACTTATACCAACCTGCAAAAGTCAATTGACCAAAAATAGAATATTTATGTTTTGCCCATTCCTTGGGTCCAGAAAGTTCAAGGCAAAGACAGTGTGGTACCATCAAAGGAAACCAGTATCTTTTTCGTTTTAGATCCGCAAACCTGATTGTTGTTCTTCTGCTAGTTGATGCAATGGCCCTCTGCACAATTCATAGTTGCAAGCCACATTATCAAATACTGTCATTAAATAATGTACAAGACAAAAGGAAATTTGGACTAGAACTCTCTTTTCTCTTTTCAAGTAAGAAATTGCACGTTGGATAGCAGATTAACAGTTTCACTTGTAGGACCATTTCAACTCTACTCAGTTACCTTAATTTCATTCACTTCAATAGAGATATCGGTATCAAATCCCCTAAGGACTTGCAAAGAAGCTTCAAAATCTTCTGTCATACCCATTTTTGCCTACAATTTAGATGGGCAGAAAAAGAGAGAGAGAGTTTGAATCATCAGTCCATCAAAAAACGCTTGATTATGATCAAGGAAAGAATATTCCAGAATGTTTACCAGCCATCGAGGAGACTCCGGGATGAAAAATAGACCAGGTATCAAAATGGTACATGGTAGAATTCCTTAAAAATTACCAAGTTCAACCATGTCACATGTCGATTGATATTTAGGCAGAATCAAAACTGAAGTGAAAAGAGTTTACTTTTACATTAACAAGGTAGAGCGTGTAAACTCAGTAGATAATTAATGAATAATAAGAAGTGCTTTGTTTTTTTTGGGTAAGTGTTGACAGAAAGTTCATCTTCCATGATTGGCTCTTTTTCTTTGAAGGAGTGATGTCTACAATCAAAGACAATATTTCAGAGTATTACCCAAAACTGCAAGTATTCTCCATTGAACAAAAATTCCAAGCAGGTAAGCAAGCATGATTCCAATTGTGACAGAAAGCTACATGCCAAGACAAATGTGGTGTTAATTATTTCAGAATGTGAGAAACTCAAGTTTATGTATCTGCGAATAAGAATTCAACTAGCATAGATAAAAATAAACCCCCTAAATGAAGCCAACCTGATTTACTGACCCTAAGGACCCTCTCAAGTTTTGTGGGGCTATCTCTGCTATATAAACAGGAACCTGCAAAAGATAAAACAGTTGAAAGTTTTAATAAGTTCAAATTTTTTAGTAGTCAACAACGAAATTCAATCTCAAAGATACCGTATACGAGATGATTCCCACACCAAAGCCTTCTAACAACCTTCCCATGTATAAAAATGAAGAATCCTACACAAGAGCAAACCCTTAGAAACAATTGAACATGTTCATATGCTACAAGTCTCAGTGCAGCTAAATGATGAACTCACTCTGGCAAAAGATATAACGAGCCACCCAATGACATTCGGAATGGCAGCGATCATTAGAGACTGAATTCAACACACAGTGATAAATTTTAGTTGACAAAACAACCTGAAGCAGCAAAACATCTAGGAGTAGAAGGACAAATGACGCATAGTATTAAAGAAAGCAGCACTATTATTACCCCTTTTCGTCCAACATACTCTGCAATCTGACCGCTAGCTATAGCCCCAACCATAGCACCCACGTTCGATAACGAGCCAAATAATGAGTACTGACACGTGAAAACTTTGTCAGAACACAAATTGAATAAGCCCAACACCGAATATAAATTAAAACCCAAGATTCCAACCTCGGAGACCGAAAGTCCAAGATCCTTTGTGATCGCAGCTTGAGTTGGAGAAGAATAACCAGCCTGGAATTAAATAAAAATGGGAAAACGAGAACATCCAGTCATTTCGATAATTTTCAAAATCCTTTCAGCAGGCTTACAGCTAATTGAAAGACAACAAGCAGCTGCAGCTTGAGCTTCAGTTTACGCTTGCTTCTAACGGAGAAATGAACTTGAACAGGAAAAAGAAAACAAAAACCCATGTCATTTTCGTGGCCCAAAATAAAAAATATGGGAGGATTGACATAGTTCCTCACAGTGAACCCGAATTGAATAGGACCCAAAGCCACAATCAGTACGCAAGCCACGACAGAGATAGAACTATCCCGAATGGCCTGTGACGACCCCATCAAACTCGACTGCCTGGACCCCATACGGTACCAACTACCGGTGTGAAGAAACGGCTTTCGTAGGTCGGCTCTCCCATCATCATCTTCCCTGAAACTCATAGTTCCTTCTCTAGATTTCAGATCCTTCTTTAGTTTTGCAAGCAAGTGTTGATGAAATGCCTCAGAGAGCACGCATTTCGCTCTATAACTGAGAAGAGAAGAAAAGAATAAGAATTGGGACTTAGGTGAGGAGAGGGAAAAGAGAGCGAGGGAGAACGTTCGCAATAATGAGTAATTATAAGATGACGATGATGACGACATGATGACATGAGCAGTTCCACTTTTGTCTCTTATACTTTTTGCTTTGTTATTATGTCTGATAATTAGTTATTACCACCAAGCCAATGAGAGTAATTGGGACTGAAAAGAACACGGCCGGTGTCCGTGCCACGCTGTAATAAATCAGCACGGGAGTCCCAATTTTTTTTATTACATCAGGTATTTTATTATAGGGACTAATTTTAAGTCTCTAAAGGATATAAATCTAGAATTTTAAGATCTTTCAAGTTCTTATGTAGTGTGTACACTTCTGCAGACAAAGAGTCGTCACGTACTTAATTGATTAACTGCTAATTAATTACTGGTCCTACTTAGCATCAGGTTCTCAGCAGTTCTCAGATTCTCTAGTAACTTTAACTCCCACACTGCCACTGAAAACAAGGGGTTCGTAATTGATCCGATCAAAGAGCTTTGCCAAAAGATCTAGATGATCATCAACAGAGAAATTTTCTCATTTTTCCTCATTTTGCGTAACTCGAACTCAAGAACTCCTTGTAAGGGAGAACCTTAAGTGAAGAATTTACACCATTTAGGTCATTCCTCGTTGTCACTAAAGTCCCATTTTTGTAATTATTTGGGCTTTTAACATGACCAAAGCCAATTTATGGTTCTTCGTAGACCGCGTCAAATATTTTGTTCCAACTATTTTATTCTTATTATGTTGTATTAAATCTTATTCATATATTTATGTAAGAGATCTGATCTCATGGTTGACCGCCAAGCACTGCTTGACTCAAGCTCGACTTAACATTTTTAGTTAACGTCAAATCAATTAAAAACAATTAACTTTTTCAAAATATTAATGAAGGACAGTAAAGTATAGTCGTCTTTGATAGTTTGTTTCTTTTTAATAATTAAGTAAAAATAAAAGAGGTTTGAAATTTATGTTAAAATGTAAAATTAAAATTAACAAAAATAAATTGATTTAAAATTCAATAAAACAGACTTTTAATTAAAAGAATTTATTGATGCAAAAGCAATTCAATACATTTATGCATAAATTGGTTCTAATTATTAAGAACAGATCTATAATAATCAATTTTTCCTTACCTTCTAGAGTAATCACGAACAGATCAAATAATCACTCCCTAATCAAAAAAAAACTCTAGAGGCAGCTCGTAAGATTTAGCATCTCGACAATCTTAAAATCTAGAAAGATCAAACCTAACCAACAAACTCAACAAATGGTTTATTACAATCAAATTAATTAATTTCACGATATAGATTAAACTTCTTAGGGAAAAAATAAAATTATGTTGATTGTCGCTAATTTAAAATCAATAAACAATTACAGATTCGTTGTTTTAATTAGTAATAGATTATTTCAGGATTATTAATATATACATCTATTCTAAAAGACACGTACTTTCTTTTTAATAAGAAGGAGGCCGAACAGTAAAGTTACATAACTAGTCTAGGGAAACAAATTCCCGACAAATCCTCTAGTAGGATAAGGTGGCACCCAATCGGTAAATGATGAAAGT
>JANZXR010000002.1:1368510-1394846 GCA_027575705.1 Erythroxylum echinodendron | reverse complement strand
TGCCTCCTGAACTCGGATCTGAATTCCCAGAGACCACGGCACTGTAGCTTGGAGGATGAGGAGGGACAGTCGGTGTTAGAGGCGGGGGGTCCTCTTCCCGCTCTCGGATGCGAACTTTCTTCGCAGCATGGCCTTCGATTCCGGCACTTTGTTGGTTGATGATTGTCATGTTACCCAGATGCCTTGTGCTAGATTCTTTGGATTGTAGTGAGGACTTTTATCAAACAGGTAAAATGCAAGGTAAATATGGGAAGGAAAGACACGTACTTTCTATTATGCTAAAAGACACGTGCTATGTCTCAATAATAAAAAGCTACGTACTCTCCTTAAAAACAAAAGACGTCCTTCTTTTTTTGGAAAAAAAAAAATCAACGCTACTGTGTTCTTTTTATTTAAAACTCCTCGCATCAAAGCCTTTGTTGCTGCTTCTCACTACGTCTGCGTTTTGCTGGCCAAACAACGGCGTTTCTTCTTCGCCGAACGTCCTCCAGCTGCTGCGTGTTGGTCCCATTTGTGCTGGTTACATGTTCTGCTGCCACGTCATTTCTCATGTGCTGCGTAACCAATGTGCTGCGTTTTGGTCTCCCTGCCTTATCCGTGCGCTGCATTTTTTGTCTCCCAGCAGGTTGTGTAATGTCGTATTGCTTTTAATTCCTGCCGCATGTTTTTGCTACTTTTCTTCTATATTTTTTGACCTCCAAAAATAAAAATAATGTAAAAATATCGTAACTAGGACAATATTATCTAGTGTATTTCAAAAATATCTCAAATTAATATGTAAATTAATAACCTATCAATCTTCTACCAAGACTGTTAGATTGAGTCCAATACAATAGGGTTGGAGACATTTTGATTAGAGCTTGAGCTCGAATCGGGCCATTCTAACCTGATTTTTTATTTGTTATTTAATTTAAATTAAAAATATTTTTGCTTATTAAAAAATGGCATCATTTTTTGCAATAATTGTTGAGCATTGGGTTGAGTTAGGCTTGGATTGCTTGAGCCTGAACTCAATCGAAGACTTAATATTTTGAAAAAAAAAAAAGTTAGGCCTTACGTTACGCTCGATTAATCTAAGCCAGACTAGACCGGGCTAAATCTTTATCTCGTATAAGAAAATCTAGTAATTGATTTATGACTTTAATTTATTTAAAATTTTGAAAAAAATAATCAATTAAAAATAAAAAACACTAAATTTAAAAAAATGCTAATTATATCAAGTTTGGTTTTGACAATAAATCCGGATTGAATTTTTTTTATATAATTTCAAACATATCTAAACCTCAATCAAATCTAAGTTTTAAATTTTTATATTTAAAAAATTGTTATTCTTTTTTAAGTTTCGAGTTAGGTTTCAATAGAGAATGTCATGTACAATAGATAATTAATTTAATATGTATTTAAATAATTAATATTATAAATTTTATTTTTATAAAAAACATAATTCATACTCTATTACAAATCTCGTAATTGAAATTATATTATTTGTAATTTCTCCCTTCAGCCTTTGCAACAATTTAAGTCTGATTTCAAAAATCTACATAAAAGCAAGCAAAAGTAAAATAGTGTAGCAATCTTGCCAAGAAATTAACCTATGTTCCACTTTAAAATTAGACTATGACCTTGTTTGACAATAAACAAATTGTATTAGATGTTAGTCAGCGATTAGCTGACAGAAGATTATATTAGTTAATTTGACCAATAGATAATATCAATTGTTTATTTAAATATATTTGATAAAATTAACTGTTTATGTATAAAATGACATATAAAAACATAAATTAAAAAAATTTGTAACGATATGTGTTGGGGAGGTCAATTTTAGGGAGTACATATATGAGCCCGCGCCCGAGCTTTCGTGTGCGAATGCATACATACAATAATGGATACCATTTATAACCCAAAAGTCTAAGCTATTGGGTTAATGGGCCTTTCTTGTATATATGTCCTTTATCATTTCATTCCTTTCCGATACGAGATATCCACTCACATGTGACTATCACAACAATATGAGTATTATATCTTAGTATTACTTTAAATATTCTCATAAGAATTTAAATTTTAGATATTTAATTTCACAAAATTTAAGTTTATAACTATAATAAAAATAGTAAATAAATAATTAATTAAAGATGATAGCTTGAGTTATTTGTAATAACTTTTAAGTATAGTCGTCTTTTCGTCTCTTCTTTTGAAGCAAAATACTCTTTACAAGAGTATTTTTAGAAAATTGAGTTTAATTCGCCAACCCACTCAGTTAATTATCAAGCATGCTTATCAACGGTTTGGTATTGTCAAATACCTCTCAATTCACAAAAAAATAGTTTATCAGTCATTTACCAAATAAGTTCTTGCATCCATTTACGTTTCATATAATAATCCTTTAAAGATTTTAAAACATTATTACTACCGTGTCAACTTTTTGAAATGAATTAAAACTTGGAACACAAATTTTTCTTATCATATAATAAAATTTATAATCTATAACTATAAATTTTTAAAGTTACAATCCAATCTTAATTAATTTAGTTTGAATTTACGAAAAGGACAAAAACTTTTCGAGCAATTATTTAACGAATCAGATTTGAATATGAAATGTTTAAAATTAATTTCTAATTATATTAGTATCAATAATAATTTAAGTCGAATTTAAATTTAATCTAAATCTTTCTCAAATATAAGGGTACATAAAATTTAAATTTAAGTTAATTTAAAATGCGAACTGAGAAAAAAAAAGAGTTAATGACTGCACACCAGAAATGGTAAGTACATCTACTTGTCAACCTTGTTGGTTAGCCTGAAAGATGTGTTTTGTAACCTATGTCACAATTTGGCAAATTAGGAACTACACATGTTGAAGAGAATGACAACTGACAAAGTGCACTTCACCTAAAAATTAAATTCCAATTAGCTGTATAAGTGTGAAGGGAAAGCTATTAATTGCCTAAAGTAGCCACCAAATTTAATTTGTCCAATTGAAAGTATAGAGAAGTTTCTTAGGTATGGCTAAATTATTAGGGATGCCACAAAGAGCTTCTAATACAATAAATCAAGGATTTTCAAAATCTAAAATTCTTTTAAAAAATTAAAAATTTAAAATGTCTGAAATCTTTATATTTAAAATTAAAATCCTTAGTCAAGTTGAATTTATTTTTAATATTAAAATATTACTTAAAATAAAGAGTAATAATTTATTAAATATATCTTTTTTATAATAGCATTAAATATGGTTGAAATAACATAACTATCATGTTCACCTTTAATCTTAAGAGCTTTATATATGTTAAAAAAAGGAGTCTTTCAGTCACGTTACTGGGAACCTCGTTTCAAAAAATACGACGTCTAGGGGCTTTACCGAAACTTACTAGTAAATTTTAATTACTTTTAGATATATTTTTATATAAATTTAAAATTTTCAAAGTTTATAATAATATAAGATTTTTTAGGAGGACTCAGGATAACTTGATCAAGTCTCAGGTTTGATTTTTTCAAAAAATTGAACTTCCAAAACTCGAGCCTAACCCAACTTGAGCCCCAACAATTATAAGAAAAATGATGTCGTTTTGCAAAAAACATCTTAATTTTCTATTTTTAATTTAAAAATAAGAGATCAGACAGGGTTCGGATGAGTCGAGCTACAGGTTGCCTCGAGCCCATACCCTGGCAAAAACTATGGGGCCCTGATCCATTTCCAACCCTAAATTTTTCATTTTTTTTAGATTTTAAAAATAATATATTTAATTATTGTATAAAATTTTAAATTAAAATTATACATATTGAACAATAATTCAATATAATTAAATTATGTGGCCAAGTGATATATACATATATATATTATGAAGTCTAATATTGAAAAATAAAATTTTAAAATATATTTTTATTCATAATTCATAATATTTAAAATAGGTAATTAATTATGTAGGAAATTATGATTTATCTTCCAACGATTAATTGAAATGGGCCCCCGTTTAGTTGTTCCAGATGGGCCTTGTAATAACCCAAAATAGTTTAGTGGGCTTAATTTGGCAGCCCAAGACAAGACAAGGAAAGAGGGAAAGTTCACGCGTGTAGTGGGAGCGTAGAGACGACAGGAACTGGATATCGTCCACTTACTTCCTTGTCGGAGGATAAAATAAGAAAAGGTTTGAAACTGTGTAAAGAAACAGACAGTAGTTTGTCTGTCTCTTGAAACTACGTCTAATCCTAACTTCCGACACTCCACACACATACACACACTCGCTTTTCACTATCATGCCGTTAATTTGACCACAAACCGCCGTTCAATCCCCGCCGCCGTAACCGTTGCCGTCACCACTAGATCTCTCTATCTCTTTGTTTAGTTTCTTCTTTTTGCTATATTAAGTTTGGTCAACTAGAACTAGGTCTCGGTGATCGCACATGGGCGAGCAGTCCCAACACAAACCGCAACCCCATGTCCATGTACAAACAGAGTCCCACTCTTTGCCACAGCCCCTCCATGACTCCGCCGCTGAATTGGCCACTGTCCCGCCACAAACAGCCGGTCCTCCCGCGAAAATCCCCTCTCGTCCGCGTAAAATCCGCAAGCTTTCACCGGAAGATGCCTCTACAGCCACTGCCACCGCCAGTGCTGTTTCCAGCCAGAATTCGATCACTGCCACCGAGAACGCCAAACCGACGAAGTCAAACAAAACCAGAACCGTCCAGCAACGAGCAATCGTCGTGGCGGCGCCACGTGTGGTGGCGAGATCGCTCTCGTGCGAGGGTGAGGTGGAGAGCGCGATTCGGCATCTACGTGAATCGGATCCACTTCTGGGGTCACTGATGGACGTCCATCCACCACCAAGCTTTGAGAGTTTTGACACACCGTTTTTAGCCCTAACTCGAAGCATTCTCTATCAGCAACTAGCTTTGAAAGCGGGAAGATCCATCTACGCTCGATTCATCGCTCTTTGTGGTGGAGAATCCGGAGTGCTTCCAGAGACGGTCCTGGGTTTGACTCCACAACAGCTTAGACAGGTTGGGGTTTCTGGTCGTAAAGCGAGTTATCTTCATGATCTTGCTAGAAAGTACCAGAATGGGATACTATCCGATCCCGCAATTCTTAGTATGGATGATAAGTCGCTCTTTACTATGCTTACTATGGTTAATGGAATCGGTTTGTGGTCTGTGCATATGTTTATGATTTTCTCGCTGCATAGGCCTGATGTTTTGCCAATTAATGATCTTGGTGTGAGAAAAGGAGTCCAATTGCTTTACAATTTAGAGGAACTGCCACGGCCGTCACAGATGGATCAATTGTGTGAGAAATGGAGACCTTACCGTTCTGTGGCATCGTGGTATCTATGGAGGTTTGTGGAGGCAAAAGGGTCACCTTCGAGTGCGGTGGCAGTGGCTACTGCTGCTGGCTTGACCCAGCAGCAGCAGGAAGAACAGGAACAGCCGCAGATTCTTGATCCAATTAATGGCATACTCAATCTTGGGTATGTACAATACCTGCCAATTTGATATCACTATACATTGTTTAGATGACAATTCGCTTTTAATAGTGCATTGTTGATATAATTTGGTTGAATTTCGTTACAGTTCTTGTACTTGAAAGGTTGTGATTATTGTTAGTGATATGCAGGGCTTCTTTTAGTTGTTATAGATGTTGATTACTTTTATGTCTCATGGTTGCATTATTGAAGGTTATCCAAGTTAATAGTTGATTTTGTGATTTGAGTCTCTTGTTTGAGTTGTAATCGGGACTTTCCAAAGATTGCATCTCAATAAATAATTGGTTGTGAATTGATGCAAGTCCATGACTGATGAGCTTGGAAGTTTTTCATGTTGTAAAGTAACTTCTCATTGCTATTCCTCGACTTTGCTTTCTATTGAAGAAGTTATTTTTGTTGACAGTTGAGACATCTTGAAAGGATTAATGACATAAAAACGCAAGAAGCTAACATCTATAATTGTGTTCCCCAACAGTTTGGCTAGGGTTGATGTTTTGTCTACCAACTCGCAGAGAATTATAGATCTTCTCCCATAAAGCTCATCCAATTTCCCATACCACTTGATCATGATTCATGAAGTACAACAGTATATAAACATGGACAGCAATTCACTCTTTACTTGGTTTACGAGTGTAACTGCAGTTAATGATCAAACAACATTTACAAGTGTCCTTTTTTTCAAGAATTTTACTTAGTACTTTAACAATGCTTGCAGAACTTAAGGCTAACAGAACGAGCTTCAGAACATGTTGACTCCTATTATTAGTTAGTATCCGCAGTTATATCCCACACTTGGTGGAAAAAGTATGCTAAAGTTTCTTTTATGATATAGTATTGTCCCAATCACACATTCTTTTTTCCTTTTTCATCTGTTACTCTACATTTTTTTCATATGGAACAGTGATTCTTCGTTATATCTAAACTGGAGAATGGTTGTTTAAGTGTATAACTATGAATAGGCGATGATGTTGGCCTGTATGACAAGCAGTAAAAATTCGACTCGAAGATTCAGAGATTTGTTTATGTTGTTCCTCCTCATTTCCTACTTTAAGAGGGCGGATTCTTTGTTGTCATGAGTAATGGGTTTTCCGAACCTAGCCGTCGACGATAGTAGATTTCATTTTTCTTCGCATATGATCATCTCATGGTTTTGTGTAACATCAATGCATCTTTCTTCTACCATGCTACCTGACATAGGGCCTGCGCTTGGGGACAGTGATGCCATGGATGATGGATTTGACGCTAACCTCTTTCCAGTTTGAGTGATTAGTTAGCAGTATAAGAAGGTAAATTGGTCATCCTGGAAAGCTTGTACATTCAAGGGTTTCATAGAGGTATGTATAGACATTTTGTAATTTTGTGTACCAAAATGCTCGGAAAATTGAACGGGTGACGGAGACGGTAACGATAACGATAACGTTAGCATGACCGTGACCTTGGTACAGAGGTGGTGCTTCTAACTAGGATCAATCCGACCTTCCTTATGTTAAAAAAGTTCTGTGGTCAGTTGTTACAAGACTGGAGTTTGTTGTCCTCTCCTGAATTTGAAGAGCTTTAACCTCTCTGTAATGGAATCTAGTAATGTCAATGAATTTTGATTTGGACTGACATGGTCTTGTTTCCAAATTAAGAGCACTCTTGTTTGCTAAATTATGTATTTTATGTTTTCTAATTTATAATCTAAATTTTTTAATATTTTTAAATAATTATTTATTATTAAATTATTAACTAAATAAAAATAATCTATAAAATTACAAAAGATGTAATGATGATAAATAATTAAATTAAATTGGATAAATTAGTGCATGAATTCATAATTTTGACAATATATAAACACAAACATCAATTAATCAAAATCACTTCTTCGTAAACACTTAGTTGAAGTTTTACTAAAGTGCGGAGTTTGGGAAGATTCAATAGTATTCAGTGTTATTCTTACTTAGTAAAGAGATAATAATTATTGATTAAACATGCTTACGTATAAATATTAGGTATTATTACATGTTTTAAACTTAAAACTTATGTTGATTATTAAAATTTAAGTTCCTTAATTTTTAGTATTAATCCATTGAAGTAAAGATAGTACTCCACATATTTTTGTAATCACCTGGATTAGGGACATAGGGATTACCTTAACGCTTGAGCTTGATCAGCTTGATTAGATTCTGAGTTTAGCTTGAACTTATTAATGATTCGATCCGAGTTGATAGGATTTCGTGTCAGTTTGAATATTAGATTCGGGTTTAAACTGGCCAACATGACGATTGGTCGAAAACTCGAAATTCTGTTTTCGGGCCTGGACCAAATCTTCCATTTCTCCATCTTATCGATTTGTAGAGAACTGCACCTTTCATTCTACGGCTTGAGGAAGCCATACCGACTTCTCCAACATTCCTACACACAAGAAGCTATTACCGAGTGCAAGACTGGACGAGGACAATGGTCCGGACATGAACTTGACTACAGTGAACGAGGACGCACATGAACTTGTCGACGATGGAGATGAAGGTGAGATATGGGTTTCATCACCAAGCAACTGTTCTGATTACCTCAGCCATCCATCTTTGACTCGGGAGTTATTTCAGGCAAGACAAAACAACACGATAAGCAAATGCTTCATTCGGACAGGTGATAAGAGTTGTCAAAGGTGAAAATAGATATCTATACGAGACATGTCGGTGTTCCGACGTAATTAAACTCAGAAACGGCCGAGAACTGCAGCCTCATTTCATTGGGACTAACGGGTCACAACAGTTGCCGGAACTATCTCAGAGGAGGTTGCCTTGCGGCGTTTGAGGTTTCAGGAACGGTGGCTCTTGTTGCAGAGATGAAAAGAGCTGAAAAGGACAAAATGGTTTTGAGGAAGAGATCAAGAAAGCTGTTTCGATAGAAGAACAAGTTGAGCTTGGCTTGGTGGTTCTCGTGAGAAGTAGGAGTGTGTCGAAAACTTCTTCTGGTAAAATTCAGAGATGGGTAGCTAAACACAATCTTACTGAAGCAAAAATGGAGATAGTAATGGAGATGATATTTGAGGCCGATGGTTATAGATTTTTTTTCCTTCTGGAGACGGTGAAAGAAACAGAGATCATATCTTGTTGGCTTCTTCAAAACCTCCATTGTCTTCTTCCTTGCGCTCTCTTTTGCAAAAGCCTGTCGATGGTTGTTGACTTCGACTTACAGTTTTTATAAAAGTCTCAGGGTTTTTGGACCAATGTTAATGTAACGGAATTGGATGAAATGAAATAGAATTAAAATAACAGTTTATAATAAAATAGAATGTAATACAGTGAAAAATTGTTTGGAAGAAATGAAAGGGTTAATAAAATAATGTATTGAAATTTTGTTTGGAAGATAGAATGAGTAGAATGTAATGTAATAAATGGCTATTATACTTTTAATATTAAAATAGTCGATGCAATAGTTTTAACGATATAATTTTAAAATAAAAATATGTCCAATTAAAAAATTACGTGACAAATAATTTTTTATATATTTTTATTTTAAAATAATAAAAATTTTAATATACAACACGAAGAGAATAAGAAGAAGTGGTAGAATACAGAGAACAAAAAGAAAAGTCTATAAATAATAAGCTTGTGAATCGTAATAGAAATTTGTGTGTGTGATAAGCTTATGGACCATAATAAATGAGTCTGGAGAAAAGCGAGTTACCGTTAAAAGAAATAATTGATATTAAGAAAAAGTTATTAAGAGTATATTAGGTAGTATATATTTATTAATTTACGTTTCATTCTAAATTTCTCAAATTAGAGGTTTCTTTTTTTCACTGTTTAGAATGAAATGAAACGTAACATAAAACTTTCCGTTTTCATCTCATTCTGTTCTATTCTATTATAAAATCTTTAATCAAACGATGAAAGTGTGTTATGTTTTATCCCATTCTATCACCAACCTTTTAACCAAACAGGACTTAATTGTATCCTATTATCAACTATGTAATTCATCACTTAATACTTTGGTGTATGGTGTAAATTATAACTTCTAATTTTAGTTAAATTTGAAGTTTACAATTGTTCATGTCTTACAAATTCTCAGTAATTTTGATAACAAATTTATGTTATATAAATGACAAAATTTTAAAACTGGAATCTTTATAATTTAAAATATTGAAAGTTGCAATTAGGGATGAGGATGACATGACTCGTAGGCCTAAATTTAGGTATTTTCTTAAATCCAAATAAGCATGAAGATTTTATTTTACATTTTAAATTTTAAAAATTATTTAAAAAATTGACATGAACAGCGCATTACCGTCTATAGTTAAAAAAGGGAAGAAAATACGATTTATTTTAATTTTAAAAAATATTATTAATTAACTCATTAAATAATTTATTCGAAACATGTAATTAATATATTATATTATATTATATTATATTATATCGATTTGTGAGTGATACAATTTGTTTGTTCTTTTAATAGTAAAATTAAAATAACTTAATAAAAATTAGTAATTACGTTTAAAAAAAATTGAACCCATTCTCATTAAGACGGGCCAGTCTCATTTTGTTCGAGGGCTGGTGTCAATTAAGCGTTAACCCAACCCCTTGAAGATGACTGTACAAAACAGAGTTTCCAACTTTGTCATTTGTCCTGTCCTGTCTACCCCAAACTCAAAAGCCAAAATTACATTTTAAACCTATCAATTGCAATATAATTAAGAACAATTATTAAAGTGTTTAAATCGAATTTCAAATTAGTTAAAATATTAAAAAGATACTTTAAATAAATAAAAAATTTAATATAATTAACTCTCGATTAATTACATGTCTTATAAGAATTTTAGGAGAGCCACATTCTAAAAACTACTTTATGAGAGCGAAGAACCTAAAATTCTTATAAATTAGTATTAGAGCCGATTTTAAAGTGGTGACCTACAGAGTAGTGGCTTGGAAATGTCAGTTGTGACTAATAAAAATCTCAAAATAGTGACTTATGAAGTGGTGGCCTAAAAGTGTCAGTCGTGACTAACATGATTGTAACTAAAGAGGATGTTGATCCTTATGAAGGGACCAATATTACGGTTTGATCTAATTATAAGGTATAAGATTTGGATCTCATATTAATTAAATATAAAATTTGTGTGTGATTTATAAGAACTTTGGGCTCTTTAGTCTCTACCCTCATAAGTTATCTTTTAGAGTGTGACTCTGCTAAAATCCTTATCAATGTCACTTAACAATGATGATATTGTTTTTTATTTATTTTAAAGTAAAAAATAAGTTCCACAAGTGAGATTTAATATCTAAAATATATAACAATGAGTTCCACTATTATGTAACAATATGACCTATTTTTTAATTAATTTTAAAAAGTTAAATATATCTTAGTGAAAATCATTTTTATTTAAAAAATTAAAAAATGTTATGTTAGTCATTGTATAATATTTAACTGATTAACGGCTTAATTAAAAAAATCTTAAAATTTGCTCCATTAATATCTGAACTTTAAAAAATGACAATTAATTATTTAATTTTTTAATTTTTTCCAAATTTGACATGACTGACGTGTTCTAAAAATCTTAACAATACTCTTTCATTCAATACACATCAGATTAAATAATTGACGTGAAGAAAATTACGTCGTTTAGTTAAAGTAACAGATTAAAAAAAACTAGACTACGTAGTTTTGATATTCAATCCCTAAACGCTGCCTCTTCTTTCTGCTTTTGAAATCGCTGTTGCTGTCATCCCTCTCACGCAGATCATTGTTGTCCCTCTCACACGTCTTTGTTCTTCTATACAGTCACCGACAACCAAGAAAGCAGAAGGAAGGGGGTAGCGTTTTACGATTGCGGTTAACAAAACTAAGGCTATGTTTGGACCTACGATATAGTGGGAATAAATACTTATTTATTATAGTTTTCAAACGCAGTTATATATTTAGATCTGCGGTGAACAACTGAAGATTGGAGAAAATTACGATGTCACCGCAAAAATCAATAGGCAGAAAAAAAGTTGCGGTAGAAAACTGCTTATGCGGTGAAAATTTTATTTTCCATTAATAATCTTCGTTACAAGTATTATTTTTCATTATACTCTTAATTAATATGACTAATAATATATTTTATAAAATATTTTATTTATATTTTTTATTTTATTATTAATAATTTTAAATTTATATGACTAATAATATATTTTTAATTTTTTATACAATAATTAATAGTTTATTAAATCAATAGACTTTTTAGTCATTTTATCTCTTTTCAGCAACCGCAACCGCACTTGTCAAATACCTATTTTCACGTTTTAGCAATTACCAAAATAGTAATTCCAAACACATAATTACTTATTGAGAATAAGTATTTATCATTTCAGCATGTTGATTTCAGCAGGTTGTCAACCACCATTGCTTTCCCAAACAAAGCCTAAGTTGTATAGTTTTATTTAATTTTGTGAACATCAATTAATTAATCTGACATATATTAAACAATGAGTAGTTTTGCTAAGATTTTTATAACACGTGATAAGTACGTCAACAAATTTAATGGTAATATTAACATTAGGCTAGAATTGAAAAAAAATTGAAAGTTTAAGTATTTAATTGTCACTCTTTTGATAAGGGCTTTAGGAGAGCCACATCCAAAAAATTAGCTTGTGAGGGTAGAGTCCAAAGTTCTTATAAAACTTACACCAACTTTGCATTTAATCAATGTTGGATCCAAATTTCATACCTTATAATTGGATCAAACCGTAACATTGGTCCCACCATAAGGATCAATGTCTTCGTTGGTCGCGGTCGAGTTGGTCACGGTTGACACTTCCAGGTCACTACTTCATAGGCCACCATTATGAGATCTTTCATGGTCACGGTCACGTTGGTCACGGTTGGCACTCCCAGGCCACCACTTCGTGGGAGACCACTCCAAGACCGACTCTAATACCAATTGTTACATGTTTTATTGGAGAACCAATCCCAAAAATTAGCTTGTGAAGATAGAGAGTCCAATGTCCTTATAAATCCCACGTCAACTTTGTATTTAATCAATGTGAGATCTAATTCTCGTACCTTACAATTAGATCAAATCGTTACATTGGTCTCTCCATAAGGACCAACGTGCTCGTTGGTCATGGTTGACACTTCTAGGTCACCACTCTATAAGCCACCACTCCGATATCCTTGTTAGTCACAATCACGTTGGTCACGACTGGTACTCTCAAGCCACCACTTCGTGAGCCACCACTCTAAGATCATCTTTAATATCAATTGATAAGAACTTAAGAGAGTCACACTCTAAAAGCTAACTTGTGAGGGTGAAAAGCCTAAAGTCTTTACAAATCTTATACTAACTTTATATTTAATCAATATAAAATCTAATTCCTATACCCTACAATCGAATCAACATTCTCAAACTTTTAATTGCAAACCAAACTTTGCAATATGTAACTCTTGGGCTAACATTTCCGAAACAAGTCCATAATAGCAACTGCTTCTCGAGGATGATCCAATCAAGTTCCAGCTTCGGTTAGACAGGACAAGCAGACAGAATTTTGTGGAATTTAGAACAATCTGGACAGTCCTCTACAAGATCAGCCAAGCTAGTTTACACAATAGAGCACCCCCATGTTCCTTGGAATCGAGCAGTATGGTGCAAGAACCATAACCCCGGACATGCCCACACTCTTTAGCACGCATTCAAATTACGGCTAGCTACCATGGACAAGATTGGCAAGTTTCTGCAAATCCCAAATAGGTGCCCCCTTGTGTAAAATTCAAAATGAAATTCATAACCATCTTTTCTTCTCTTCTTCGTATACAACCACAATTTGGAAATCCATAATGGCACATTGTGGCATACTTGATCCTCCAACTGGTTGGTCAGATATTACAACATGGAGTACTCAAATTAGGCTTATGTATGATGGGGATCGTTGGTTAGTTCTTATATAGTTGCTGGAATTTGGGATGAGAGAAACACCAGAATTTTAAGATCCAACTCCAACTCTCCACAGGACCTTTTCAATATTGTTTTCAACAGAATCATAAAGCACCTTCAGTTATACAAAGATAAGCACAAATTCAGCAACATAATTCTCACGGACTGGAAATTAAGTCTCCTGAAATGATTTGATGGCAATCTGAGCTTACCAATTATTTTCCTGTCTGATGCATGTGATCAATCCATGCCTTGTAGTAGCTTTCTTGAGAGTGTTTGATTTGATTTTACTACTTTCAAGCTGAACTTTGCTGGCCTTTGTATTATTATGAATTTACATTTATTTCATTTAATGAATTACCTTTTATTCAAAAAAAATCTGGAATTAGTGTGACCATTGACAGAGAATCATCATCACATGCCTAACAATTTGGGATTTGAAAAAGAGGTGATGTCAGGTCAGATCAGGTCAGGTGAGGTGAGGTGAGGCGACGAGAAGTAAACAGGAAAAAGATGGTAGTCGAAGAAGAAGGCATGCAGGTAGGCTTTTTTGTCTGCTTATCTGAAAATGGAACATCGACAGTGAAATTAGATAGGAGAAGTGAGATAAAGGAGAGGAATGAGAGGGAGGAACAAAGCCATCGAGTGCATCTCAGGAAAAACAGGGTTTGGGGGTAAGCGTGGTGTTGCATTGCAGTAGAGGAAGTCCCCACCTTGTAAAAAGTAAAAAAGAGTAGAAGAGATGGAATACATACCTTCTATCTAATTTTATAGTGTCTTATTCTATTTTATAAATTTTAATCATTTATTTATGTGAATCTTATATTTATTTATGCGAAATTTATGTAAGATCTACATAAATAAATGGCTGAAATTTATGGAACAAAATAAGACACTATAAAATTTCACAGAGGATCTTATTTCAGAAGACACATGGCCATGCTGCTCTTATCTGGAGAATTAAAAAAAGCTGAAAATTTATAAATAATAATGAAAAATTTTAAAACCTACAATAGTTTGTTTGGTCCATTGGAGGGGAAATGTCAAGTGGGAAAAGATAAGAGATAGAGAGAGAGAGAGAGAGCGACAGTCATGAGGACAAGAGTAAAGTGGGACCTAAAATGGCAGGGCCTGTGAGACGGATGAACATGACATTGTCGGTATTAGGATTGCTCTCTCTCTCTCTCTCTCTCTTCGTCACAGACTTACCTGTTCATAATTACCCTTCTCGGTCGCACTCACTGGCTTCATCTCAAGCAACCAAGCTGTCTCTTGTTGGATGCGTAGTTGCCTTGTTGGAAGCACCGAAGCAGCACCCTCCTTCCCTTTCTCACAAAACACAAACACCTTGTCTACTCTCCTTTTTCTCCTTCCTTCCTTCTACTGCTTGTTGTGGGCTTTGTTTTAATGGAGTATACTAGCTTGTGGAGGTAAGTTAAAAACAAAGACCTGATTTGGCGTCTCCAAATCTCTTCAAGAGACTGTGAGTTAGAGTTAGACCTCGTTCATCTTCTGATAATTATGTGAAATTCCAGGTTTTTTTCTCCTTGTTATAACTGATAACTACTGTGTTTCAAAAGCTTGCGGCTTTTGAGGAAATTAGTGTACTCGAGTAAATGGGTTTTCAGTTCAGGTTCTGTATATTTCTGTTTCATGTTCTTCATGTCCAGGCATAAAATCATGGAAGGTTCGGACATGGTGAGCTAGTGTCGATAAGGAACTGATTTTGAAGTTAATCATAGTACCGCTTGGTGTTTACGAGGCCGAGGCGTGTGGATATAACATCCTTTTATGGAGTTAAGGAGTCCAGAAAATGATGAGAGGACGTCTGTTCCTTCAAGTTATGGCCATCAATCGTCAGGAATTGAAAGAAGAAAGGACGGGAATCACAATGGCACAACAGTCATAGCCTACAGTCAAACCCTAGATCAGCAGAACAGACCAGTTTCCAACACCAAAACAACAAATGTCAGATACCGAGAATGTCTCAGGAACCACGCAGCGAGTGTGGGAGGGAACGTGTTCGATGGTTGCGGCGAGTTTATGCCTGGTGGGGATGAGGGTACGTTGGAAGCTTTGAGATGTGCGGCTTGTGAGTGTCACCGGAACTTCCACCGGAAAGAGATTGATGGCGAGACACAATTCAGTCCCAGTTCGCGAAGATCCTCTATGATTCACAGTCTACAGCTGCCTCCGCCATTGCCCTCACCGACGATGCTGCACCATCAGCGATATCCAGTGGGGCTGCACGCAAGTGCAAATATGGTTCAGCCCATGAGCGTGGCGTTTGGTGGAGGGAACGAGTCTTCTAGCGAGGATCTGAACCCGTTTCAGTCCAATGCCGAGGGAGTACCACCACCACCACCGCCGTCTTATGTTTTTTCGAAGAAAAGGTTTAGGACTAAGTTTACTCCGGAGCAGAAGGACAGGATGTTGGACTTTGCAGAGAAAGTGGGGTGGAGGATCGACAAGAAAGATGAGGAGGAAGTTGAGAGGTTTTGTGCAGAAGTTGGAGTAAGAAGACAGGTTTTCAAGGTTTGGATGCATAATAATAAGAACTCGAAGAAGCAGCAGCAGGATCAGCCATTGTTTGAAGAACAGAACTTGATTGATTCATCTAAAGGTGATGATCTACTTGATGAGACAGAAAACAGAAATTTAGCAGGAGTGGAGGTTGATTGATGTCAGTGTCTGTGAGGGGTGTTTGCTCAGAAACTTGTACACTTTTCATGTGTAGTTCTCTACTTTCTTGCCTTCTTCACACCATTGTTGCTTCAAATTTAAGCTTTTGCGTGATTATCCCATTAGAGTAAATCGAGTCTTCATTACATTTCCTCCATTAATGCCCGGCAGAGCTTGGAAGGAAGCTATGATTCTATTTGTCCTCGGTGTTCTTGAGAATGCCACAAAAATGAAAGGGATTGGTGTATTGCCATTGACAGTGGGGCTATAATTGCATGAAAACTCCTTATCGGGAAACTAATTGAATGGGGCTATGCTGACCTTTCGCCTTATCTTTTGGCAACCCAAAATGGTCTCTTTGTCTTTCACAACAATTTAAGTTCAACTCACAAGCTATTCCAAACTTGAAAGCTACCTATTGCAACCTCGAAAGGCACTACACATGATTACAACAAGTGTAATTCAAGTTTCAATTAACTTTTTAGGGTTTAACTTTAATCTTAACTCTAATTTTTTTGAAAATATTTAAAATAGATTCTCAATAAATAAAAATTTTCACATAATTATACTTTAATTAAGTGTTATATTATTATTGACGTGACATTTTAATGTATGTCGAATAAGCCTCCTAGGGGTAGTCGAGTTAGTGGAATAGAAGCATAGAGCTACAAGGTCCTGTGTTCGAATCCTTACCTACGCTCTCTCGATCGAGTCTATCATACAGAGCTTGCCTAGTGCAGAGTATCCGGATGTATGATTTATAGGCTATTGCATCAATCCGAAGCTTTACCTAATACCCATTCAAAAAATAATATCTGCAGGTTTTTCTGTTTTAAAAAAAATCATGCTGAATAAGCTTACTAACATATTTAAAAATATAAAAAAGTATAATATCTGTATTAATATGATATTTAACTAATGAAATTTTAATTTTATTAAAATTTTAATTTATTAAATTTTTTTGAACAATTTAAAAATATTATGAATGAATTTTAACTTTTTAAAGATGTTTAAGTTATATTTTGAAATATAAATTAAGGAATCCCAAAATTGCATGATAAAGAAAATTGTAAATATAAACTTTTATTTTATATTTTAAATAGAATTTTCTTACTAATGAATATATTATTTAATTAATTGATATTAATTATTAATGAGAATAATAATTAATATTATTTATTTATTTAATATTACAAATTCATGGCCAAAACCTTAAAACATACAGTCAGTGATGATCATGAACCATTTCAAGAATAAACACTGTAGGTGATGAAAATTTAAGCTGAAAAAGGAAAAATAAAATAAGATTGTATCGTGTCACTTCTTCGAAATCTTTATGTGCTCGGTGCCCGAGCCTGAGAGCTTGGTGCCATTGCCTTAGAGCGTGTTCCCTGAGAACGTGGTGCCTGAGCCGGTGCCGAAGCGGGACCTGAAGTTGTTGTTGGTGATGAGAGTACTGATGATTCACTCGACGGTGAACTTGCAGATATGATACCGGCGTTCCTGGAGTCAAACGTGAGAACTTATTATCCTCAAACTTTTATGATAATCCTAGAAATGGGGATTCAAAAAGCTTACTCCATTTTTGTTTTGAGCCAGTTAGTCCACGACCTGGAACCGGAGCTGGGGCTGACTTCCGTCGTACTCGTACTCTCAGATTCTTCTTCGGTGTTCGACAGGGCTGACATTGCGTCCTGCACCTGCGAGGCAGCTTCGTCTAAGTTCAACTGGCTAAGGATAGTGCCTGTGGAGCTATCGTCTTGTGCCAACGTTGTCTGGATTGAGAACAACACAAACATTGTCACAACAAAAACAACCGCTGTCTTTGCCATCTTTGTCTTCTTTTTTTTTTTTTTCCCTTATTAAAATCAGATTCTGAAAAGAAACGTGTTCGATGATTGAAATGAGAATTTGTTGGCTTTCATTTATAGTGTTGAGAGATAGCTATATTGGGTCAATGGCAGGTTTTGTTGATTTCGAACCACTGGCTGCCATTGTTCACGCCGCCGTTTCTTTCGGTCCAACCGGTGATATTAATTTGTCCGGTAGGTTTTGGTTTGACTCGTCAATGGCTCATGTACTTCGTAGACATTAGAGGTAAATCTTAGATGACCTATCTGATTATCATTTTGATAGCTTACACCGATTTTTGGTATTGAAACTTAATTTTTATTTTGTTGCGTTTTTAGTACCGTCATAAATACTTTAATTTAATTAAAATAAAGGTTTTTAATTTTTATCACTAAAAGAGATGGAGACTTTTTTTATTTTGCTTAATCCTTCAAAAATTATATAATCTAATATTTTAAATAAAAACATAATATTTTTTGCTAAAAACATAATATCAGTATGTAACCAATATTTTAAAAAACGAACCAACTCGGCTTGTTTAACGGTAAAATTTTGAACAAATTAATTTTTAGATTCAGTTTTTAATTTTATAATTTGATTTAGTTTATTTTTTTTTGTTAAAAACCAATCATTTTGTATAAAATAAAATAAATAGATTAATTCTTATTTAACAATATATTTTTAATTAAAATTTAAAATTTTTAATAGGTAAAGATAATTTTTAATAGGTAAAATTTTTTAACCAATTTTATGATGGTCTAATAACGATTAAATATTTTAAACCTTAAACCTTAATTCTTAAACCTCTTGTCTTATTGGTTTAACTATCAGCCATATTTTAAAAATATTGTATGTAACATATGATGTAACTAGTCAATTTTATGAAAAATGATAAAAATTAATATTTATATTAAAAAATTAAATTACAAAATTTTTTAAAAATTAAGTAAGGCCTTCTGTGTCTCTTTAAAATCTGTACGAGATAAACTCTTAGCGGATGCTTGATTGATGAGTTTGAGAGAAGTTCAATGACTATGAAATGAAAAAATGGATAATTGGTTATATATTATTATTATAGGGATAATATTATGATATTCAACTTTTAGGTATTGTTTTACACCCCTCAAGAATAACAGGAATGTCATTCATTTATGAGTGACCCTCCCTTCATATTTTTTAAAAGTATTTTTATAATTAAATATAATAAATTAATTACAATTAATTAATTAAAATAATATTACAGTATAATTAATTAATTATAATGTAATTAATTAAATTGTAATTGATTAATTACAATATGATTAATTAAAATAATATTACATTATAATTAATTAATTACGTTATGATTAATTAAAATTATATTATATTATATTATATCATATCATAACTAATTAATATAATTAATTAATTATATTTTTTCCTTTTTAGCAATTAAATATAACTAATTAAAATATATTAAAATTTGATATAAAATAAAAATTTTAAAAACTTTTATTTTTAATATTTTTAACGAACTGACTATTATTAATGTTAATGGTAATCATTCCTTGTTCTCAGAAATCATCATAGTTATAAAGATTATATCCATTTCCATTCATCGTTATATTCATCCACATTCTTATTACTATTAGCCAAACGTCTCCTCGTAGTTCACACTTTAAATACTATATTAAAAAGCTTCCACTAATAAAACTATACATAATTAACGTGATTAAGGCAATCAGGAAACATCTGAACTTTTAATGACCTACATTTTATATTTAAAAATAATCTTTCTTAAAAATTTATATATCAAATCAGTTTTTTAAATATTTATTAAATAAATTTATGTACATAATAATTTATAAATTAAGAATTTGAATTTAAGTAATCAATTTAATTTAAACGATTTATAAAAACTCCAAGTTTACTTATAAGAAAGTTGAAAATTTTAATATAAAAAATAGAAAGCCGTAAATAGTAAATAGCCACTACTTTCCACAGGTCCAAAACGATATGTCGTATTACGCAGGAGTGATAATCCTTAAATTTTCAAGTTCCAAAAACCGGGAAAGGCACCTTCTTATTCCCGCCTCCGAGTCTCTGCTTTATATAGATGCAGTTCGCTACATAAAATTCAGCCGTCTTAAGCTTTTCCGATTGACTCCGCTACGTTTCTGGTATTTTCCGATCAATTCTCTTGATCTTCCAATCTTTCGCGCAGATTCGTCGCCGAACGACATCGCTTATCTGCAACCAAGGTTGGTGCGCCCTATCTTGATTTGGATGTGACGTGCATGCAGTTAAATCTTCTTAAGTGACATCCTGAGCGAGATGAATTAATTTAATTGATTACTGGAAATTGCTATAGTTTGTCTAGGATTCCGCTGAATGTTGAAGTCGATAGGTTTAATTTGACGGTTTGTGTTTTTTCTGATTATTCATTTTCTTTTATTGGTCAAGAAGTTAGGAGATTCGGCCGACTAGATAATTGAGAATACGGAATACTTCATATCATTACGGAACACAAGCACGACGGACACAAGCTTAAGAAAAGTGGAACTACACTTATCATTGGTTATTATAACTTATCTGACTTCACGGTAGCAACAGTCAACAAGCAGGGAGAGTAGCCATTCTTCGCGTTCATGTTAGTAATAAAGTTTATTTTTTTTACAAATTGCTGATAGAATATCAGATATTTGGGCTTCATTGGAGCTTTAGATTCTTCACGAGCCTGTGGAGGAAAATGAAATGGTGGTTAGAGAAATCTGATCCACTTGAATTTATTTAGTTAATCTAACGGACACTAAATGGACGGACAAATTGGTTGATAATGTTTTAGGTTAGTTGTTGAAAATAGTTTTTAGAGGGTAATTATTTTCTAATTGTTGTAATAACAAAAATTACAATCCTTCTAAAGCATGTCAAAAAAGAGCAGAGAAATTTAGTGTTAGTTGACACAAAAGGCTACCAGCAAATACTTTATTAACCAAACCCAAAGCCTCTGGGTGCTAAGCTTGCAATTACCATGGAAAGGGTAATATTGGCTTTATAGCCTGAACTATATTGTCTTCTTGAACTATAGGTACTATTTAAGGCAGTTTTCAGTCTTTTTTCATTAGAGAATATTGGCCGACCTGTGGCACGTTGGCTTTCTTCTTGAAACTTTTTGTTTCACCTAGGTCCAGGAGTCCCTGTCGTGAACACGCCAGTTGATTAAAGGAAGGTTATAGGGGAATGTGAAGTTTACTAAAATATAGTAGAAGCACAGGCTAATTTATAATATTCTAAGATCCAAACAATATACCATGTGCATGTAACCTAAAACAAGTAGGATTAGATTTCATGTGGCTTCTTCCTTAGGAAGTAACTAGACTGTACGTTATCTGAGTCTTTTAATAAGTATATAGGGATGCTGGTTCGGTGTCTGACATACACTTCATCTACCAGAAAAAGAAAGGCAAGTGGATGACAAATTAATGCACGAAACTTGGAAGACTCTTGAACTTCTAAAACTCGATTAGTGCTTAAAAAGTCGCAAAATACCAGCTTTAACAGGTCTAAATTTCATAATGATTCTGCAGTGTTGTAAACTTGCACCGTAGCTACTTGTCATTTGAAGATGAATTTCTAGCCATTTCTTTTTGTAATTTCTACCTTTTTTTAGTTTTTGATGTTTAATTAGCTTATGCATTATTGAGATGTCCTAAGGGTTGATCCCTCTTGATCTTTTTCACTTTAGCAGGTAAAGATAAGTAGAGGCCTATGTTTATCTATGGATCTATAACAGATATTTTAATTTCGTCTGAAAAGGGAGAATGAATGCTAGTTTTAAGTAGTATCCTCCACTAATGCGTCAATAGTAACCAGTTTATACAATACCTCTGCCCTTCAGAAATACGTCAGCCGTTGCTTCCGTTAGTCTTGTAGTCTGGAATTGGGGCCCGGCCGGATTCTATATACATTACATCCTCCACCAGACGATCGTAATGCCTCTTTACTTCTTCAGCAGATTTGCCACCCACAGCCTTAGCCACATTTTGCCAGCGATCAGGGGTGTCCTTGTCATATATAGCTAATGCCTTCTCAAATAACTTATTTTGCTTGGGCGTCCAAGAGGAGTTAGAACCATGTGATGATGCGTGATAGCTTGAGGCCATTTCTCAAGGTGAAAATATGAATTACAGTCGAGTAATAGATAAGGAGACTATGTTGCGGCTCAGGATATAATACACAGGAGATGACCGTTTATCTAAACGAAGCCAAAAGGTAGATGACGATGGTCGGTAAGAAGGGAATTCGTACCAAAGTGAAGGTAACTTCTTGAGAAGCAGAAAGTGAAGAGTTCCCTTAGTCAAGGAAGTAGACCGAAGTCAAGGGATGGTATGGGCTAGGGACTACCTTTCTGCTCCTTATAAGCAGGAAGGATGGTGCGATTATGCAAGTTGGCGAATACTTTATTAGGGTACAAAAAGATGTTATTCGCTTTCCTTAAGCAAGGTGAGAACAAAAATTGAAAAGAGAATCAGTGTCAAACGTCTGGCTCTTCATAAAGCCCTTTTCCTGTCCTTTATAATATCATCGGCAAGTGGATATCTTGAAGAATTTTAAACAGGTGGTCGGGATTTGATCCCAATTGGAAGCCTACCCATTAGGCCATGGATACTCTTACAAAATGAACCCTCTTCCACCTTTTGGACCTACATCACATTACCGTAAGTTATTCTGCCATCTTTCCCGTGGCAATGGGATCTTCTTGCCTACCAAAATGACAAGTTGCCAAAAATATACCCTTTTAAAGTAGTGTCTATTTCTTGCCCACTCTTTTTTCTTTTTTCTGTGAATAAGATCTTGGATTTGCTTTTGGAAACGGCTACCAGTAAGAGAAGGAGAAACTGAAGGTTATGATGGTACTGTTATGTAATATAGATGCGTTACCGAAGAGTTATACTAGCTTTAGCTTATTTTTAGTGAAGAGAATTACAAAACAGTAGATTTGGTTTCCGAATTCAGGAGTTACTTTGGGTTGGATAGTTTATGTTAGACATTTCTGTCCTGAGGGACAATTTTATCATTTTCTATTAATTGGACAATTACTAATTATAATTTTAGCTTTTAAATAAATTATTGATTAAGTTACGTAATTTAATCTAGATAGAAATAATAAAATGACCCAATAAATAATTTAAATTAATAGGTCAAAATTTAGGTAAAAAATATATCTTTTTTAGTGTGAATCTGACTCATATTAATCTTATGATGAGAAGCTCAAGAAGAAAATTATATATAAAATTTAAGGCCTCTTATAATTACTCGTATTAATTACAGTTTAATCGCTTGTATCAATTACAGTTTAACCTTGTTCATTATAGTTCTCAAATTTAAGTACTACTAATTCAAAATTTAAACTTTCGGCAGAGCTAGTTTTCCGAATTATTCTTACATTTCGGCTTCAGTTAACGTCTAAAAAGTAATTTTTGAAGTTGAGGAACAGTAGTAACACAAAGTAGTGTGAATCACGTACTGTCAATTATCACTTTGCACTGCACCCAAGAATTCTGATTCCTTGTCCATTATCTTATTTAATTTTCCATGATCATTTTAGAATCCGAAAAATTCACATGACGATGGATTCCCCCTACCAGACATGACCATGCCTACATGTCCTTTGGACCGTGTGTTGCCAAAAGATCAACTGTGCTAGTTCTTCGTTATCATTAATTTGTTTCGTAATTTAGTTATGTCTGAAGTTTATTTTGTGAGTTTGGTATGTCATTTGTGTTGGAACTTGAAAAATTTTGTCATCTTCTACATTTTGTCGTCAGTGCAACATTCCATATCTTAGGGGAGACGTACGGTGATTGTATTCTATTTTTAATGACACCTAGGTGAGATTTTTAATTTTTTTAATTTTATTTTTATCTTTATATAAATTTTATGTAAAAATATAAATAAAATTTAATAAAACATGATTGGAATAAAACAATTGGAACAGAAAATTTGAGGTAAATTTATATCCCCTCAAAGATTTTTTGTATCGATAGCAAAAATTTGTATTTTTTTTCATTACAATCAATTTTGGCTTTCTTGAATGTTCTAATCTATTTTTCTTGCACAAAATTTTCATTATTTTGGTATGTGTCAATAAAATGTTCCCATTGATAACGAAGAACGGAATATCTCTTCCATACTTAACGATTCTATTTGCCTGGAACAGTAACCATATCATACAGTGTGCTAATTTTTTTAATAGAACAATGGAAAATTATATATAGTCTTAATCAAAAATCCTAGACAGTAATAGTATTTCCTACTTTCAGATGCATTTTCAGGTGATGTTGTCAGTTCTTGAGGAGGGGAAGTGTACTTCCCGCTGTTGTGAACAGCTTGAATTCCTGTATTGGACTTTTTTGCGTCCTTTTGCCCGTCTTTGTTCAGTGCCACCCTCGACTGCGGCTTTCTGGATTTCTCAATCCTATTAACTCACATCATTTGCCATGTACATACTGGTTTGCGTGAAGCCCTATTTTATTTTGAGTGTGATCTCGGGCCTAAACATGCTACAGAGTTGATGTGTAGTGCTTGACTGTCATTGTTCATAGGTTTTGCTTTTCTTTCGCAGCATCATCTTGCATCAGAAAACCCAGACAAATAAATTACTCCAAGTGATGACAATTTGCTTGAGTTTTGCACGCTCATTTGTTTGGCAAGACATTAATTTGTTTGACGTGAGCATAGTAAGACATGTTCCTTTGGCAGGCATTGTGCATCAAAAACTTATATTTGCATGTATTTTAAAGATAGTGGAAGTAGATCAATCTTTATTTAATTTTAGATTTTTGTTTGTTAATAAAATTATTTAAACTGCGATTTCTGATAGGTGCAATGATGCTATCGGAGTTGATATGAGATGAGAATATAGAAGGACAAGGTCGAGAGGTACATGTCGATTTTGCCTTGGTTTGAATGGTAATTGCATCCTGTGAAATCTCTCTCTATTTGAGGGGTTTGTTGTGCTTTGGATTGCATTGCGTGACCATGAAAAAAAAAAAAACATAATTTGTTTGTCAGGATACAATTGGCCTCTTGAGTTACAGATCAAGCAGTACTCCACGCTTGTGGTTTGTTCTCCACTCATCTGCTAGGAAAAGCATGACTACGTACAGTAGGCGGATAACTCAAGCAATAATTAGCAGGAACACCTTTTCACTGTTAAATCTACTTCAAGAGCTAGACAAGATGTTTTCTTTTGATCAAAATGTTCCAAAAGATGAGTAGACGCTTGAGGTTCATAGTGTGACCAATTGGATCGCTGCAAACCTTGTGCTTTGGAGAATATCTATTCTTTCTTTATAGCATGTTGAACCAGAATTTCGGTGTCGGTGACAAGTAAAAGGTCCCAACCCTTGACTTACATTTGATTTTATTCCAAAAATTATCTGATATGATAAGCTTTTTTCTCCAAGTTGATAAGATGCATTTCGTTTTGGATTAAGGAGGGAGGGCAAATATTGGTGATTCGGGTGAAATGAAACTAGAGTCAATAGAGCATCATAAAGATATTGCTCTCTCTTTATGCAACAAATGGAAGCACTGATTGTTTTTCTTTGTTCTGTATGTCCGTCTACTTTTATGGTAATGCTTGGTATATGCTTGACTGACGTCTTCTTGGAATTGAATTGTTCAGTGACAAACTTTAAATTTGGTTCCTTCAGTTGGTGGACGGAATATGAAGGTTTTGTCTTGTGGCTTAGAAGATTGTATTGAACAAGAAGTAGATAAAGTAACAATGACAAGTATATAGTTTAAATTCCCATTGCATACTCACCTTGAAATTTTCTTTTTGCTACTTCTTTTTTGGCATAGACTACATGAACATCTATGAATTTTGGTTACATAAGAAATCAGACTTTTCCCATACACACAGATTACTGAAATGCTCCGTTTCCAATTTGAAAAGCTTTCAAATTTGCAATACAATGCTTTTCTTTGTAATATGTAATGGTGCTTTAATTATGTAATCTGGATCAAACGTAAAAGGATAAAAAATAGAGAAATGCATAATATACCTAATTTCGGTTTTGTTGTTGAGACCTTGTGGCATCTGTACTCCAAAATCCCCAGCCAATGTGATACTGTGATATAGGCCCTGTTTGGCAATCAGTTGATTGCATTAGCTGTTAGCTGATTCTATTAGTTGTTAGTTAATAGCTGATTCTATCATCTGATTTCACCAGCTGTTTGTATTAGTTGTTTGTTAGAGATGTTTGGTAAAATTAACTTTTTAATATTAACTGTTTAGGTGTAAAATGACTTATAAGGGCCTAACTTAAAAAAAAAATGACATGAGCATTATATTTTAATATTTCTTTGAATATTTTTATAAGAATTTAAATTTTAGATATTTATTTTACAAAAATTAACTTTATAAATTTATTAAAAATATAACA
>JANZXR010000002.1:1347366-1368410 GCA_027575705.1 Erythroxylum echinodendron | reverse complement strand
GGAGAGTCAAGAACATTCTGGACAAGACCGAGAGAAATGAGATCAAGAGAGAGCAGAGATTTAGGTGGGGGCAAGAACGTCATAAATGAATCAGCTAACATAAAACGCTGCATGGGAAGAGTTTGTCAAAAAGTAGCTGTTTGGGTTGAATCAGCCAACCCAACCAGCTTCTAACCAAACAATTAAAGAACTTTTTGATATGGGTCAAACATCTTATTTGAGTCAAACAGCCAATATACACCTTAAAAGCTATTCACCAAACATAGCCATAATATCCATGACAAAAATAAAGATAACTTGTGAATTGTTATTGTAATAAAAAAATAATTATTATTTTTAAATATATATCTAGTAGATATAATATTGCATAAATTATGTATTTAAAATTAAACAATAAATTTAATTTAAGTGATTATTGATTTTTAAAAATTGATATAGTATATTATTGTTTATACACTGAAGTAGAAATTGTTAAGAATAATAACTAAGTTAATGAGGGTATAATCTCAAATTTAATTAAAATTAAAATTTTAATTTATTTAAACCATTTAAAATAATATCATAATTAAATTAAAATTTCAACTATTTTTTAATATTGGATTCAATTTTAATAAATTTAAATTTAATCTTGTAATTTCAAATTTTGTCATTTTTGCTATTGGACTCAAGATTTGTAAGGCGATATTTGAGTTTGGACTTTGCTTGTCTCAGAGTCAGTTTAAACTTGGGCTGTTCAATTTTGGCCCAACTTGAGACTTAATAACTAAACAAAAGACATTATTTTATGAAAAATGATATTAATTTTATTTTTAATTAAGAAATTTTAAAAAATCAAAGTTGAATTTTACTCTTTCTCCGACTCATTATCATCACTATTAATGTGATTGTGAACTTCTATCTTGAGTAATATTTTAAAAATTGAATCGGAATCAAACCGATCAAGTAAAAAGTTAAAGGTTTAAAAGTTCAACTGATATTAAACTATTATAAAATCAGTTTATAATAAATAAGAAATAAAAATTTTAAAAAGAAAAATATAGTATAAAATAAAATACTTTATTCAAATAAAAAATTGATTAATAGTGTCCATTAACATGTAATAAACTAATAATAAATCTAATAATTTAATACAACATAAAATTTATAATAATAATAATAATATTATTATTATTATATTATCATTATTTAAAGACTAATAAAAGTTGAAATATGTGAACCAACTTTATTTTAATTATTTTCTAATATCCTTTAAATATGATTATTTACGGTATAAATATGACATTTAAACATATTTTCAAATTATCTTAAGCAAAATTACTTATATATATTAATTAATAATATATATTAATTAATAATTCAATTTATAAAAAATTAAAATTAAAATAATTATTTTTTAACAACAATAATTTAAAATTTTAAATTTAAATATAAAGAATAAATAATCTAAATTTTGATAAATACAATTTATTAGTGAGATTAAATAAATACAAATAATAAATTATTTTTTACAATAATAATTTTAATTACATTTTTAATTTAAATATAAAGAGATGAATAAAAATATAATTTATTAATTAAATTGTATAAAAGAATTGGAAAAAAAGTGAAAATTTTGGCACATACAATTTCCTAACTCCTAAAGAAAAGAACAAGTTAAATTAATACACTCCACCGGGATGCATATGCACCCCATGTATTGTAAATCATTTATTGCATTATGAATTATTGGACCCCACATTTTGACAAATTTTCAAACTACTTCCAAGATGAATTTTTGGGCATTTTTTTTTAGAAAATAGTCCGGCTTATTACTTTATCGGCCGATTTCTTCTTATAATAGGTTCTTAATTTAAATTGAACAAAAAATCAGGTCGGTTCATATTTATTTCGGTTGAACCAACTAATTTGATTTTAAATTTATTGATCCTGGCATTTGAAAAATCTTCACGACGCTTTTAACCATTTGTTGCAGCGCATTTTTGCTCTAACTTTGACCATAGAGAAGTTTATGCAATGCAGGTTTCTCAGAATCAGATCTCCTGTTTCGATTATCTTATATAAATAAATAAATAAAATTTAATAAAAAAATATCGAAATTACAACATAGGATTTGACGGAAGATATCTCAGCCAAATTCAACGAAGCATGTCCTTTTCGAGCACACTACAGCTGATCTACTGAACATGAGCTTCTCATATTATATTGGCCTCAGTTTATTTTACCTTTGCATAGACCTCTCGGTCGAGTTGCCAACTATTAAATGGCAATAACGAACCTAGTATTTTAAAAATTAGATTAAAAGTTAAATCAATAAGACGATTGTTTTAAAATTTAAAAGGTTCGATTAGTAAATTAGTTAAAGATAAAATTTTTTTGAAGAATTTGAAATATGATTTAAATTTTATTTTTAATTTAAAGTTTGATTAAAAATGAAAAATAAACAATTTATTTGATTATAAACATTGATTAGTTTATGAATATTTCTTACTTGATTTTATTTATGTTATTAAAATTTTATAATTTTGTTTTGAAATAGTTTTATTGATATTGTTTTAACTTAATAACAAAATAGTTACTTATGTATTAAAAAAAGTTGAATTTAAATTTAAATTATAATATTAAATAAGAATTAATTTAAAAATAAAACTTATATACTTGTCTAAAATTATTAAAAATTTTGTATTAGTTGTATTTAAAGTTAGTGGTGCATGAAGTAAGCTTTAGACTCGTTCAAATTCGAGTTCGATTTAAAGTTTAATCGAATTAAAAATTTAAACTTGAATTGATTGATGGATTGAGTTTAATTTTTAATGATTAAAAATATTATTAATATTATTTTGAGATGTATTATTTATTGTAAAAACCCAATTCAATGAAGGGTTCTTAAGGATAGTTAATGGTCCAATCGCTGCTGCATGGGGCTCAAGCTTGACCCGAGACAGTAAGGTTGAGCTTGAGTTTAATTGAGCTTGAGACAGCTTGGATCGAGCTCGAGCCCAACTCAATTTGACTTAAACTATTTTTATAGCTAAAAATATCAAAATAAGATCGATTTATGTAAAATATTGTTGTTTTGGCAGTTTTCGGGTCAAGCAAGGTCTAGGCAGCCTGAGTTCGAGTCCTATCAGAAGCTCAAATCTAGGCCTATTGACCTTGGGCCAGCCTGACCCAATTGCCATCATAAAGGGTTCTTGTTGTAAATAAGGTTATTAACAAGAGCTTTTGACATAACAACGCTCCGTGAAGCCCTAAAGCCTCTGCTGCATCACACTACTATATTACATCAACTTCGACTTTCGAATTTCGAATGGTGGCCGTCAGATCGTCCATTTTCCGCCCATCGGCGACCGTAGCTATTGCTCCGTTCAAGTAAACCTGTTTTCTGAAGTTCTCTTATCCAGGGGTCTCTTCTTTGTATTATTTTTCTCGACTGCGAAGCTGGAAACGTTCCTCTGGCGCTTGTGTGTACTTTGTTTTACGGAGGGAACTGAAAAATTTCAGTCCCTTTTTTCTTTTGCCGAGAAGCAAGTCAAACAACGGATTGGTTACTGTTTTCTGGTTGCTTTTATTTTTGGGTTCAAAGGTTTTAGCGCATTTGATACTTGGACCCTCCAAGGACGTACCTTTGCCTCTCCAAGAACGCATCTGTACATTTTGGTTAGTGTTGATTCGGAAAATTTTGGGAATTTTTTAAGTTCTATATCTCGACATCTCTGAAAGCATGAACTTGAAGCGATTAGTTAATAGGCAGATATTAAACGGTATAACATACGGCGGCGTTCTTGGGCATTTCTCTACCATCAATGCCCCAGTTCGTCCGTCCATTTGTTTTTTGGGCAGTTATGACTCTATTAATCTCCAAAATCAGGAATCCTCAACACCCACTTGGCTTTTTAGGAGATTCCTGCACACTAATCCTCAAAGTAGTGTAAACTTGTCCGCTACTGAGCTAAAATTTGCCTCTGCTGATCGAGAGGAAGATGAAAATGTGAATGAATTTTTGTCGCGATTCGTGTGGAAAATGCGTGGGATTTTGTCGGAAGCTTACTCAGATGCTGATAAGCAGACCATTGATGGCATGCTTTTGATTATAGTTGAAAAGGTTGTGTCAGAGATGGAAAAGGGTAGTCTTGAACAGGCGGTTGGTGCTGCATTGACTGAACCATTAGAGAATTTAAGTGCGGATTTGTGGAGGACAGTGTGCGATGTGAGTAACTCGGTGTTGGAGGACATGCAAAAGGAAAGAAAAAAAGAGAAAATGAAGAAAGCACTGTATGATGCTGAGGTGAAGGAGATGTGTAGATTTGCTGCTGAGATTGGTATTCGTGGGGATTTGATGAGGGAGTTGAGATTTAAGTGGGCTCGTGAGAAGGTGGAAGAGAACGATTTCTATGAGAGTTTCGAGCGACTCAGAGAAGAAGAACGTGCCTATGAGAAAGAGGAATCAGAGGGCAGGAAAGCTGGGAGCATCAGCGAAGAGGTTGTTGTGGCTGAAGAGAAGCCTAAAGTTGTTTCTCTTCCTAAGAGACATTGGAAGTTAAAGTACAAGATTTATGGACTTGATCTTTCTGATCCTAAATGGGCTGAAGCTGCTGACAAAATCCATGAGGTTGGAGAGATGATTTGGCCTCAGGAACCTAAGCCGATATCTGGGAAATGCAAAGTAGTGACTGAGAAAATTCTTTCTATGAATGTGGAGGATGAACCTTCTCCTTTACTAGCAGAATGGGTGGAGCTTTTAAAACCTAACAGGGTTGATTGGATCACCTTACTCGATAAACTGAAAGAACAGAATTTCGGTATATACTTAAAGGTATGACTTCCCCTTTCTTCCCATGGGGAGGAACTAGTTTGTTTGTATTTGTATAGTTGCATATTACTAACAGGATTGCTAATCAGTTTATATCAATGGGAAATAATTGATATCCGATGGAAGCTCTATGCTCAGTATCCTCTAGGGCAGCTTAATTTTATGTGTGTTAGCTGCTTACTTGGTCAAGTGAAACATCCGGGTCTTCTCTCTGCATGAGTCTTACCCTTTTTAGCCCACCGGATAAGATCTAGAACTGTTTCTTGGATTCTTCAATTCACTTTTGGAGTAACTGAACCGATACGTTTATTAAACTGATGTGCTTTGGTTACATAATCAACATTGTTAGAGATGCACAAGCCCGTGTGACGTCAAAATATGCATACAGAAAGTAGAGGTTGAAGCTGTGCTTAGAAAGGGAATCTAATGCTAGTATGTGATTGACATGTAGTTGTTATGATAGTTCTCCTTCTGGTTGTCACATTTTCCGTCACTTTGAGCAATGCTTGACTATTGATTTTGGACTGAAGATATAATTTTTAATTAACAATTGCCAATATGGAAGCTAGCAAAGCAGTGTACTATTAACTTGAAATATCAATTTATTGGAAGTGCTAGATATTGTTGGATAAGAATGGAAAATTATTCATCTGTGCTTGATATCTCTTTTTGCTTCAATTTTTTGTGCATTTGTTGTGTCTCTTGGTCTTCACTCATGCTATGTTTATGTTAGCAAAAAATCAACATCTGGTATGGTGTCATAGGTGATTGCATAATGTACATGACAAAGCAGAATTCTGAAATTCATGATGTAAACTTTTAAACAGTCAATTTTCTATATCAAGTGCAATGTTTTGATGTTCAGTTTGAATGGACCATTTGCAGGTGGCTGAACTTCTGTTGAGTGAAAAGTCTTTCCAACCAAGCATCCGTGACTACTCCTTACTTATTGATGCTTATGCTAAAAAAAATTGCATAGAAGATGCTGAGAGAATTCTTAGAAAAATGAATGAAAATGGTATTCTACTTGATATCATAACAGCAACAATTTTGGTACACATGTACAGCAAGGCTGGCAATATTGATCGTGCTAAAGAAGCCTTCGAAAGCTTACGCAGCCATGGTTTCCAACCAGACTCGAATGTTTATAATACAATGATAATGGCATATGTAAATGCTGGTCAAACCATGTTTGGGGAGTCATTGATGAGAGAGATGGAGTCAAGAGATATCAAGCCCTCTGAGGAAATTCACATGGCATTGCTCAGGTCATTTGCTCAAAAAGGTGATGCTGATGGGGCAAGACGAATTTCAATAAACATGCAGTTTGCAGGATTCCAGCCAAGTTTGGAGTCATATATGTTGCTTGTTGACGCTGAAGTACGTGCCGGTAACTTAGATCAAGCGAGGAGAAACTTTATATACATGATGAAAATTGGACACAAGCCTGAGGATAGGTGCACTGCTGGCATGGTTGCAGGTTATGAGAAATCAAATTCGCTGGACAAGGCCTTGAGCCTTTTGTTGGAGATTGAGAAGTATGGATTAGAACCCGGACCTGCTACATACTCTGTTCTTGTAGATTGGTTTAGTAAACTGCTATTAGTTGATGAGGCTGAACAGTTGTTAGGGAAGATTGCTCAGTCGGGTGAGGCTCCTCCTGTCAAGGTTCACATAAGCCTCTGTGATATGTATGCTAGGTGTGGGATGGAGAAGAAGGCTCTTCAAGCACTGGGGGCGATTGAATCTAAGAAAGATCAATTGGAGCATGAAGATTTTGAGAGAGTTATAAATGGGCTCCTTGCTGGTGGGTTTGTGCATGATGCGCGAAGGGTACATGGACTAATGGAAGCACGAGGCTTTACTGCATCGGAGCAGCTGAAGATGGTTCTAATGCGATATAGAGATAAGCTTTTCTAGAGCAAATACTAAGGATATGCTCCTGCATAATCATGACACCACATTTTAGTACAAGAAAACCAGCACTGTAGCCATGGTTAGTTTTCTGGCATTAGGCGGCTTGAGATAATCATCGCCGATGGCAGTTTTATAGGTATCCAGGACCTTCAGCACTACCTGACTGTTGGATGTAATTTATTGATCAGACTTGAGGTTTTACTCCAACAAGTTTGGCCTTAAGCATAGTTAGAGAGTTTTGTTGCTGTTCTTGCGCCGGTATCGGTGCAATGCAGGACTTGTTTCAATAACAATGGAGGGGCTCTTCTCTGTTAGTTACGAATGACAATATGGCGTTTCAGCATCTTCCTCGGATAGTCTGCTTGGGCATCCATTTGCACCATTTCTTCACCTTACGTTCTCTAAGTTCTGTCAACAAAATCATATTAAAAGGAGAAAACACATACATACGTTCTTCGCTGCATCATAAACAGTTTGATTGATGCAGGACCAGAGCTTCCTTTTTATCTTTTCTGTGTTCAGTTCAGAGTTCTTTACTTGAATGAACTGACTGAGAAAAGGAATAACTTTGTAAGAAAGAGTTCACCCTCATCTCTACGTTACCTCCATTGTCGGGTGTTGTCATTTGCTTACATGTCTTGATTAACTAATCCCTCCAATGTCTCTACTTTCTTACAGTGCGCCATATTTAGAACCTTCTGATTGTGTTAAAGAAAGAAAAAGAAAAGAATTTCTTATGCCTGTTCTTTTCCACTTGGAATCATCACTGTGAAAAAAAAAAAACCTGCCAGAGTTTGCTTATGAATCTCGTGGATGATGCTTGCTCATGACCCATGAATGAGTTCAGGCAAAGTATATATCCATGCATAGGACACCTAAAGAACATAGGCTAAAGGTATAAAGTAAATTCTTTTTTACTTTTAATATTTGATCATTGGTCATTCTATTATTAATTCCAAAAATAAAATAATAATAATATACAAATAAAAATATAAATTTTTTAAAAAAATTATTTTTTATTTCCAAGAATTCTAAAATGCTATCTTCATCTCTTAAACCTCAAAGTGATTTTACCATTCTATTTTAAAATTCTTTTTATTGATTTTATGGTAAAGTGGTATTGAAAATAAGAATAATAGCTTATTTAATATTTTTGTAAAAGTTTAGGTTGTAAAATATAATAAAAATGATAGTAAAGAAATGAATTTCTCGTGTAGTTTAAGTAATTTTAAATTTAATTTAATTATAATAAATTATTAATTTAAATTAAGTTTAATAATTTAGTTAATTTGTCTTTTTTTTCAAAAAAATTAGTTAATTTTTCATAGTACCAATATTTAATTGGTCATTATGTCATACATGTTTCACAAATTTTTGTTTTTTCAGAAAAATTTTAAGAGTTTTTAGAAATTGAAAAATCACAGAATTTTTTATTAAAATTTTGTTTTAAAATTATTTAAATTATATAAAAAAGGGCCGTATCAAAAGTTACTTCAGACTGTCAGGACAGACAACACTACACGTCATATTTGCTTTGAGAAGCTTGAAGCTTAACAATGGAAGAATTGATAAAACCTGAAGACAACAAAGGAGAGATGCTAGAATTCAGGAAGAAGGAAAATCTGTTATGAAGAATTTGGGTATATCTCCAACTAAAGATTTGTTCTTTTGGAGATGTAAAGAAGATTGTAAATCACAAATCAGTATCTCCCCAAAGCTTGTTTCCACAGTATCCAAGCCAAGATCATTAAATACCGTATGAGTTAGGACCATCAATCAGAATTCAGGTAACAATCTAGCTAACAAATACTTCTTGAGTTCCTTTCATCTAAATTTTACCCTGATTCATTCATGGCAGACCAGAGGCCATTTCGGTTCAGACTCCCTTGGCTGTTAGCTAGTGCTCCTCGTCCTGCAGTTCAACCCCAGCCTCCTCGTCCAGCTGGTGAACCCCAACCGCCTCTTCCTACAACAGAATCACAACCTACCCGTCCTGCAGCTGAACCACCTCGTCCTGCAACAGAATTCCAGCCCCCTCGTCCTGCAGCTGAACCCAAACTACCTCTTCCTACAACAGAATCACAGCCAACTCGTCCTGCAACAGAATTCCAGCCTCCTCACTCTGCGGCTGAACCTCAACTGCCTCGTCCTACAACAGAATCACAGCCTACTCATCCTGCAGTTGAACCACCTCGTCCTGCAACAGAATCACAGCCTACTCATCCTGCAGCTGAACCTCAACCGCTTCGTCCTGCAACAGAATCCCAGCCTACTCGTCCTGCGGCTGAACCGCCTCGTCCTGCAACAACATTCCTGCCTCCTCGTCCTGTAGCTGAACCTCAACCTCCTCGTCTTACAACAGAATCACAGCCTACTCGTCCCGCAGCTGAACCACCTCGTCCTGCAACAGAATTTCAGCCCACTCCTCCTGCAGCTGAACCCCAACTGCCTCTTCCTACAACAGAACCACAGCCTACTCGTCCTACAACCGAATTCCAGCCTCCTCGCTCTGCACCTCAACCTCAACTGCCTCGTCCTAAAACAGAATCACAGCCTACTCGTCCAGCAGTTGAGCCACCTCGTCCTGCAACAGAATCACAGCCTACTCGTCCTGCAGCTGAACCTCAACCGCTTCGTCCTGCAACAGAATCCCAGCCTACTCGTCCTGCAGCTGAACCGCCTCGTCCTGCAACAACATTCCAGCCTCCTCGTCCTGTAGCCGAACCTCAACCTCCTGGTCTTACAACAGAATCACAGCCTACTCGTCCGGCAGCTGAACCCCAACCGCCTCATCCTACAACAGAATCTCAACCTACTCGACCAGCAGCTGAACCTCAACCACCAAGTCCTAGAACAGAATCCCAGCTTACTGGCCCTGCTGCCGAACCCCAACCTCCTCGTCCTGCAGCTGAACCTCAGCCTCCTCGTTCAGTTGCTGAAGATGAAGCCCCTGGTGAGCGGCCACCATTTCGTCCTCCAGGGATAGCCTCAGTACCGGTTCCTCAACGAGATCAGGCACAACCAAGTACTACTGCTTTGCCACAATCTCCAACTCGCCCAGCTTTGCGGCCCCAAGCAGCAGCAGTCACCGACTCAAAGCCCCAGTCTCCACAACGGCAGGTGGGCAAAACTGCAGAATCCTCTTCCCCGTCTGGGACAGGAAAGGAAGTGCGTCCTCAGCCAAAAACAAGAATCACTTCTGGCCAAATCTCTCAATCAGAAAAACAAGCAGAGAGTATAAAGATCACAACCACGAGCTTCACTCATCCAAAAGCCCGGAACAGACTAAGTGAATCGCATCAGAGGCATGTCATCTCTAATAAAGAAGCTCCCCTGCATAAAGGGATCAGAGAAGATATTGCTAAGTTTGTTCATAAGTTGGGAATTGGGCAAACATCGCTGTCCTTAGATCAAAAGCCAGTGAGTATTGTAACTCTAGCTGGTGAAAACAGAGGAGCTTTCATGCGTTTGGGCTCTGAACAGGAAAGGAAGGATGGTTCCATCCACATTAAGAGGGGTTACAAGGTCAATCAGGATGAGAGCACTACAGTTCCCACTGATGCAGAGGGAATCTCAAAGAAGCAGTCTAAAGATCAATTAAGCAACGAAGACCAAGCAAGAAAGGCATTCATTAACAGTAACACACAAGGCATCAATAACTCCATTGTGTGTCAAACTGAAATACGTGATAGCAACCCTGGAATACATCTTGTCCTCAATCATAACCTGGCAGCAATAACCAAATACAGTACAAAACCAGAACTACCTGAGACACTTAAGGCTGAGCACAAGGCTGAGCACAACACCACCCCCGCGGAGAAGCTCACCTATGAGCCAACAGTTAGTCGAAGATGCTTGCAGGGGCTACTCTTGGAATCCAGCGACTCGGACCCCGATAATCCTGAAAAACCTCGACAACATGGTTGTCGTTACAAATATGGGGAGAAGGGAAAAGATAAAGACATAGGAATTATCTGATTCAAGTGGAATTTGAATTCATTAAAACTATCTACTTAACAACAATGAACTTGTACCTAATATACCTACTGATCACAGATGTGTCAATAAGGATGCTTTGTCATCCAGAAAGGCCATGTTTCCATGAATTATCCTTTTTATATTATGCTAATGAAATGTTTTCAGTATTATGATTTATTATTTATCATTCAGAATCAACGAACAAGTTCATAATTGAAAATTTTACAACTAACATGGAGAAATCAGAAAAAAAAAACCTCCTTAAGAAGATACATAAATAGAGAAGCTGTAGCAGAATTGAATTTCTGCAGATGTATGATTGTTTCAACTTACAAAGACAGTGCTGGCCAATTGCATAAAACTATGCTAGAAGAAACAAGTCGATGGGATAAACCCAGTGCTTCATTTGAAGAGAATATATACAACAAAATTTTCAACAAAAAATGTCACACAAGATGGTCAAAGAAAACGTCATTCGCAAGCTGGTTTAGTGTCAAAGCTACTCAAGCAGATTGCAAAAGCTTGGAAGGCAGATAGAGGATAGCGATAGTCCATTGTAAAGATATCTTTCCCAATCTTTCCAAACTGCAGAATCACCTTTTCTTGTTCTTCTGCAGCAACATTTTGAGAAGGCTCCACAGATGCCACCAACTGAAAGTTTTTCACAGAGGCCACCGTAACGCGTCCTTTAAAATTCAGGCACCAACACTGTAGTTGTTCATGCCATCTAGGAGCTTTATTTTTCAGAATCAGTGGATCCCTTCTTCCCGGAATTGAATCAAGCGATTCAGCAAGGCTAGTTGAACTGTTTTCTTCAACTTGCCACTTTGCTTTTGAATTTGAGACAGACAGAAATTGCTGGCCATGGCAATTTGTGAATTCTCTCGGAGTAGGGGCACTCCCCCCTTCTTGAATTGCAGAAACAGGAATAGATTGCATTATGCAACGCATTCTCCGTGGTCCTCTCGTGCGGAGGACATTGAGCTCGTAAGATATCTTGGCCACTCTATACTTTGGCAGCTGCACTTGTGGAGAAGCTTTCACTGAATGGCATTCATGGACTGGCTTACTATCATATTGCATTCCGCTATGTGGAGGCTGACTATCATAGATGGTGAACTTGGTTCCAAGGAAATTAGACCTGGTTGGACTTAAACAAGTTAATTTCGTAAAAGATAAAAGGCTTCTAATACAAAGATAGGAAGCTAATACTTCAAAACAATACCTTAAACTTCCAACATAAGTATTGCTATTTCTACAGAAATCACCATTAACTAGGGATATTCTAAAGTCTGTGAACATAGCCCTTCTTATCTTCTTCGCCGAAAGTAACAATTTGCTCAAATCACCGGACAGAGCTGCAAATCAAAATTAAACAATGTTAGAGCTGAAGAAGGACACGAATCATTAAGCCTTTAAGAGTCTAAAGGCAGAAGAGGCAAGGAAAAGAAGAATAGATGAATCGAAATCACCAATTATCACATCTTGATCAGTGCCAAAAAACTTATAATCTCATATAAACTTGTAGATCTACAAATTTCCTAAAATTCTAAAACCCTGCTCACCAAATAATGTATCAAAACTGAATGATATACCATGCACCCTTCACTAATCAGAGATTAAATCATCATCAAAACAGAGCAAACTTAAAAGAAATTGAGCAAAAAAATCAATAAAATCACTGTAAAGTCTAAAGGAAACTGCAAATTCGAATGCGGGGCTAATGTAATCATCAGGATGATGCTTTAAAACATGTATGTAATCTAAAGATAAAGCAGCAGAAAACATTTACCCGGGCTTAATCCAAGATACAGTTGAAAAGTGGAAGTTGCTCTGTCTCTCTTAATAAAGCACTGAATAGGAGGATCTCTTGGACCAGGCTTAAGCAAGAAGTTCAACACATAATCAGCTTTGAGGCACTTGGTGAAACAAAACACCATTAAGAGACAGAGAAAAACAGGGTCACAAATTGGTTCAAAGACAACATTAACATGCACCTGCTTGAGTGAGATGGGAAAAGTAAGCCAACCACCTTGCTCAGGAGTCTTCACAATTTCTTTTGTGATCTCCCTCCAAGACTTACAAACCGAAGCACAAGAAACCACATCTCTACGTCCTGGCCAAGAAGTCTCACTTGCCTCGACCCTCTGGATTATGTTGTGAAGCAACTCAGGTGGCAAATTTGCCCATGGGCTTCGGTTCTCGATCCATTCACATGAGGTGCAATCACATTCAGACCCACCTTCCGGAGCTATATAAGCTCGACCTCGGCGACTTCCTCGCTTCCCATGAAACTTACCAAGCGAACTGGTGCTAATGTCGTCTCTTATCTCCTTCAGCTCACGAACTATGCTCTTGAATGGCATTTTTAAACGATTCTGCACCGTACAATGGAACAAGGGTAAGTCAGAATTAAACAGGAAAACAACAGAAAGCAATGAGATTCAGAATATAGTCTAGACAGACACAAGCATTTTCGTTCATGTCAAGATTGTACCTTTCAAAACAAAACTTGAGTTTGGCTTAAAACTTCAGACAGATTTCGGATATTATGAAACAAACAAGCTTGATCAACCACTTCCTTTACGAGGCCAGCCAAACAATCTATAGAATCAAGCTTGGAACGAAAAAGACGACTATCTTTTTGGATCTACACATAGGTGGAAATAAAAGAAGCTTAACACAGGCCAGTGCATGAATTCACCATTGATGAGACAATCGCTTTGGGAAGTACAAAGTTTTCCAGAGAATTTCCAAGAAATCGGAGATCGTGAAGAAGAAGAAAGATCAAATAAGAGGCCAAAGTCTCGGGCAAAACGAAAGCTGTTTAGAAGAGAGAGAGTAAAAAGAAAAGAGACGTAAACGGTGGACGACGTTATAGATAATAGCAAAAATGGCGATAATGCCTAGAAGATTGCTTTTTTTGTTGGTCCAAGACAGTAGGTGGCGATAGGCTCCTTCACACCTCAGCCGCCACCGCCACCGCCACCACCAACGCCGCCTCCGCAAACAACCACCGCAAGCTGAGCCAAAGCCGTGAGCTTTAGCCCCCTTTTTTAAAAGTCTCTTCTTCTTTTAATCTTTTCTCTGCACACCCACCACCACACAGACACACACACAACAATGCCTTTTCTCGGATCCCAAAAGCTTCAAGCTTTCCCTCCTCTTATCAAAATATAACAATAAACCTTACAAAATTTAACTTCCATTTTTAGTTTGTCTTTTTCTTTTTCTTTTGTCGTTAACTTTTTGTGGTGTTATTCCGTGTATTGGCTTCCACCGAAAACTGTCTCTTTTGGCTCATCTGTGTAGTGTGTACCACCTCTCAAATCTACAGAGCTCCTTCTCTCTAAACTCCATTAACACACTTTGCAGGTTCATTTATCAGAAGGTTCAAATACATTGACACTAAATCATTAATGGTTCGTTCAACCAACCCATTATCAGTTTCCACCATTTTATCTCATTTCAATATTTCATGTCCAAAGATCGAATCTTTATGTGTCAAGTGACGTTGAATGGACCCTTTTCATGCAAAATTAAGTAAATTGGAGTTGATAAACAAAATTAAAAAATTATCTTTTATAAATATAATGCCTCCTTTAGAGAAGCACTTTTATTCGTTGTTGTATTTAAACTAGAAAAATAAAAAAAAAATTAAATTTAACTATTTTTCAGATTAAACAGATTTAAATTTAACAAATTATTTTAAATTTGAATTTAAACTTAAAACTTTTATAGCTTAAATGAATCAAACTTGGATTTAACCTATTTTAAACCCTAACTAGGGTTGATGTTTTGTTATTTTCATTCTAATTTTATATCTATTTTTCTTATGTACCCTTTAACCATATTAGATAAATCCATTAAATTATATCAACTCAAAAAAATTGTTAAAAATTTTCAAATAAATTATTTTATTCTTTTCAAAGATACAGTTATTTGGAAACAACCGCTGAACTTCCACTGACTTCTCGTCTTTTACAGGATATTATTGTTGTCGTCGTTGTTGTTTTATACATTTATTGTTCAAACTCTAGTTAATAATTAGTAAATTTGGTATGTGAATTATATCCAATTGTTTCCAAAGATTTAAGTTATAATTTGGTATGAGAAAACTAATTTTATTCAATGACTAAAAATTGAATTGGTTTGACCATCAAAATTTTAAATCGACTAATTTTTTATTTGAATCATAGCTTTTCACTTTAGCTTATTTTAATAAATTTTGATGTTAAAATTTAGTTGACTTATTAATTAGTCATTTGATTTTTTGTAAATTAACTAATCTTTATTAAGTAAAATAAATCAATTAGTTTTATTTAATTTTTAAAATTTTGAATTTAAAATTTTTATAAATAAAAACAATCTTCATTTTAAATATTATTTCAAAATTGTTTAATTTCTATTATATATTAATTTTATGATATTATAATACTAGTTAAACATTTAAACTTTAAACATTTTTTTAGGTTTAATTATCAACGTAATTTTTTAAATATTGGTTATATTTACGGAGGAAAGGGCCTGATAATCATCTTCGGAATTAGATCTTCTCTTACGATTAACCAGTTCTTATCATATATTTATTAAAACAAAGAGTTGCTAGACACTTAACTACTGATAGCAGTTGTAAAAGCTGTGGCCAGAAAGAGACCTCCTTGCATGCACTTAGGGATTGTCCCAGGATGACCGAATTCTGGCGCAAATTTAACCCTGAGATGATAGTGTCTGACTTCTTTCAACAGGACGAGGACATGTGGTTGAGATCCAATATCACTAAACCAGTTCAAACACAGTTAAGAAACTAGGCCATTATTTATGGTGCAGCTTGTTGGTATCTATGATAACGGCGGAATAGAAGCATTTTTTAAGCATATTTTGTCTGGCCGGTCGTTGGGTATCGCATTGTATTAGATTATGTTAATTGGATCACGAAAGCCCATGAAGTGACAAGAACAGTTACTACGACATTGGGCTTGCCCATAAGGCACGAAGTGAGTTGGTACATACCGCAAGAAAGATGGATAAAATTAAATACAAATTGTGCAATGCAACATGGGACTAGTCGGGATACGGCTAGGAGTTTACTAAGGGACTGCTCTGAGAAATGGTATAATGGCTTTTTGACAAATACAAGTGAATGTTCACCATTAACTATTGAGTTAAAAGGGGTACAAGACGGTCTTCAATTGACGTGAAATCTTGAGTTTCGAAATATAGTATTAGAAATAGATTCTTTAAAAGTAATCACTATTCTATCTTTATCAACAAGTTTTTTGAGGACACTAATTTATTGGTGTAGGGTATACTAAAACTTTTGGACCGCGATTGAAATGTTTAAATTCAGCATGTTTATCGAAAAGGGAACTAGAGTATTGACCAACTAGCAACTCTAGCTTCGTTCGCAAGTCAAAGTCTATATGTATTAACAAAAAATCTCATCTGAAATATAAGCCTGGGTCTGACAAGATAGCTAAGGAGTGTCATATCGCTGAGAGATGCAAAAATGTTATAAATTCTGTTGTTTTTCTCCTTAAAAATAAATTTCATTCATATATTTATGCGTTCGAAACAAATTTGTGGATAAAATTAAATATCACATATTTGAACACTCCAACCCCTCTTCTTCAACGTTCAGACCAATAAGGTTTTCTGAGGAAGGCAACATCTGAAACATCGTTTTAAGTACAGAGTACATGCTGTCTGTAAAGTTTGGTTGGAAATTTCCTGGTCATTTGCTAAGGGAAAGTTAATCATTTTATGTTTGGATTTTACGTTAAAGTTTGTAAGAGAAACCCTACTTGTTTTTTTTTATAATTATTTTCAATTATATATTTTATTAAATATCTGTTGAACATCAAAAAAAACCCACAAACAATTAACAAATTTTAATAATTAATAATTAAAATAAAATATTAAAATATGTTTATTTCTTATAAAACACAGTAATTTTATTTAAAAACTCATATTTTATGTTTTAAAAATCTATTTAAACACTTAAAATTAAGCAATAAACACAACTTTAAAATTTTAATAAAAATCGAATTTGCCTCTTAAGACCTGAAATAACGAAGAAAATATGTTTCAGACGTGAGGAAAACATTACAGCTAACGATCTCATCTCCCTTCTCCATCTCCAAGAGGACACCTTCTGGATCAAACCGAGTGATAATGGAGTTTCGAGTCACAGGAATCTTCTTCTTCTTCCTAAGAGACAGGGAAGAGAGGACAAATGCACAACTCGATTACAGTCTTTTTTGTTTCAGGAAGAATCCTGATACAGTAGCTGAAGCAGCAAAGACAGATAGAGAGACAAAGCAGAAGTGGAAGTAATAAAAAGGATCCATGTAGACGATGGACCAAGAGATTCATTGTCCCTGTCAAAAAACACATCAAGACAGGAACATAAATTAAAAAAGACAAAAACAAGAGAGATTGGTGCAAATTATAAGATAAAAGTCCTGAGCTTGGAGACTTTGAAATGCGCTTTTGACCATGTGAAGAGGACCCCGACACCATTCCTGAATGGCGAGTCCTTGTCAGAGAGGTTAGCAACAATTCTTACACTCACACGTGCAACCAACCCCATCTATATATTTTCTTTAACCATTTGCTTTCTCCAGTCAATTCAGACTAAACATTACTGTAAGTAACAAAGTTCAATATCATCCCAGAGAATTGGAGTAGCTTGAGTATGAGATCGGTTTTCAGCTTATAAGCCATTGAATATTTCAAAGGTACAAGTATTTTGATAACAGAAGTTGGACCTAGGAATCATAATAGAGATGACAACAATATAAAATTTGATCAGTCTTAAATTTAAAATTTTAAAAATTTAAGGTTATATTATAATTGACTTTCATTTCCAAAAAATTCAATTTTTATTTAGATTTAAATCAAAATTTAAATTTTGAGTTAAATTTAAGGTCTAATTTTCAATTCAAAATCTAATTTAAATCAAATATTAATTTGGTTTGTGTTAATTTTAAATTAGATTCAAATCCTTTTATCATCTTAACTAGATATAACCAATTAATGTATTAAAAATCCAGACTAGGTTTAAGATTTGAGGCTTAAAAATGTTAATATTAGGTTGTCATAAAAAGATTGAATAAAATTTCAATTTTTGAAATATAAAAAGTGACCGATTAATTAATAAGTTTTTAACAATAAGTATTATTAATATAAATAAAAATTAAAAATCGAATTAAAAAATTGAATAGTTGAAAATGACAGTCCTGCGTTGAATTTGAGAAGAACGAGAGAAAGGGAAGCAATTCACTGTGATAGGTGATTCGAGCATACGATCATGATCTCCCGAAGTGATAATAAATAGAAACACACAACTTTGTGGTAGCATTCTTCCATGCAAAAAGATTTTGCACGATCTGATTAATCTAATCAGTACTATGAACTAAGTGTAAACAACTGTAGCTTGGTGGGGGAGGGGTCTAGTGCATGAGGTGGTAGGTATACTATCGCCACCAACATTTCGCTATCGACGAAGAAGAAATGCATAACCCTTTTGAACCTCCATTAAAAGATAACCAGTTCTTCACAATAACAACGACTAGCTGCTATTTTAGCCAAGACAACTCACATCAACTCAGACCCATCAATGGCAACGTTTGGTTGATGTCTTCTTCTGTCGTGCAATTAAAGGAAAAATGAAGGGGTATCTGTTTGATTTAGGTATGAAACATCCCAGTACCTCCAATCCTGGAATGACGACAAACATACGCAACCAAAGTGATGAGGTGTGTGTTGCAGAGAATTGTGTGTGTGTGCAGTGGAAGATGAGGTGTGTCTGAATTGGGGTCCGATAGTGCAGGAGGGTTACCGTGAAATGGAGCCGTTATGGTTTGGATGTGTTAAGAGGGAATAGTAACAGCTCGACAAAACACAAGGACATTCGGCCAAACTAGACGTGGATAAGATTGAGAAGCCATGCAAATAGCTGTAGCTGTTGATTATTATCTAAAGAAAGTTTCTTGCTTTGATTGACATGTAAGAAATACGGCTTGATGTTGTGTGGCCTAGATTTTCTATAATCCTATATTAAATTTAGTTTTGGGTTTACATAGTTAAATAGTATATTAAATCTTAATGATTAATTTAGTACTTGATAGACATACAAAATTTAATGTCAATATAATCCTCTTTATATCCTAATTAAGTATAGACAAAACAAAAATATAAAAAGATTAAGTATTTGTTCGTTAGGTTATCCATCAAGCTATCGTATAGAAAGACAGTCAAGAGAGAGACTAATTCGTAATCGGAAAAATTTTCTTCTCTACATAACGACTAATTCTGCTCAAGATAAGTGATTTATTCGCTTCATCTATGTGGTTATTACTATATTCAATATCTAAATGGCACGAATAATTAATATGTGATTCATGATTCGTGCATAATTTATATCCATGATTCGTGCATAATTTATATCTTTAATATTTGATTATTAAGAATCAAAAAACATCTTACATGCATCATCAACTCTATGCCCTCACTATAATGCTTGGTATGGATGAAATATGTGCGGATTATTTGTCAAAATAATTATGTCTAATTTTAGCTAATACTTAAAAGGACATCGTTTTGATTAGGACTCTAAACTTACGTCAAATAGCCAAAATGATGTTGTTTTGAGTATTGAATAGTGTCAGACAAAGTTATTTTCGACAAAGGATTTGACCTCGAATGAAATAGGGTTAAGTGAGTTTTAACATGATTTAATTTTTTAAGTTAGAATTAAAAAAATTCAAAAATTAATAAGATTTGAGTCAAGATTTAAATTTTGAAATAGATTTTAAGTTAAATTTTTATTTAATCCATAACTTAGAAGTTTGAAATTATTTTTATTAGAATTTTTAATATGGGTAGAGTGTAATGCCTATTAACAAGAATTGAACTTCGGTCAACCATTGCCAAAATGACTATAATTAGTTATTTAGATAATTGACCCTTATCACTTATAAACCCTTTAACATTTTCATGTTTAGTCAATATGAGATACTCTAATAATCCCCCTCAAGTGCAACTGAGACCGGACATCCACTTGTCACTTAAAATAAACGTAGTAATAACCGGACTAAATCACCAACTCTAATACTATATTAGAATTTTTAATATGGACAAAGTGTAAAGTCCATTAATAAGAATTGAGCTTAAGTCAACAATTGTCAAAATAACTAAAACTAGTTATTTGGATAATTGACCCTTACCACTTATAAACCCTTTAACATTTTCATGTTTAGATACTTTAATATTTATTAAGTTCAGTCTATGTCTGTATCGGGTAGATCAAGAAAACAGCAGTAGCAGCTGCAACAGGAGCTGAATATGTATCAGCAATCCAAGGGCGCGGATTATTTTGTGAAAGAATTTTTGGGCCTATAAAAAGTGAAATTTGTGCTTGTGTTTATAATTAGTTTTATAATTAGAATTAATTAATTAGTTTTATAATTAGAATGAATTGTACAGAATATACCTATTTAACAATCGAATATGAATAACTCAGGATTCATTCGGTTTATAATTATTGTGAATCTTTCTTCACAATAATTATGATGGAGAAAATACCAAGTCATTACCCCTTTTTACTGTTCATGATAAATTGGCGAAATTAAGGAAAAATAAAAAATAAATAGTATTGAAATATATTTTTATTGACCAATCAGAATTGACTCTTAAGAATATAAAAATATAAAGAGATAGACTAGAAGTTATTATTTAAAGAAAGAATTTCTTGTTTTATTGACATGATCGTCTTCTTCTGACTGTGAAGCAAGCAAATATACAATGAATGGAAGAATATGTAAAGATACAAACTAGCTATAAAGCAGCCACGTCCAACCTTGGTCATGATGGAATGGTTGCTGAAAAGAAGAAGAAGAAAACTATGTTTCTTTGGTCGCAAAAGAGTACTTAACAAGAACTTTCCCGCAGGCGCTATCAAGTGCTCGTGAAGTTGGTGTAATAATTGGCGGCTTTGATCAAAAGTGTTGAGAATATTATCAACTTTTTCAGGAACATGTTGATTTTTTAATTTTCGGTCAAATTTACATTTCAAATCTTAATATTTACAAATGAAATATAAATTAAATTATAACATTTTAAGACGTCTCTTAAAAAAAACATTTTAAGACGTATAAAATAAATCATAATATTTTTAAAATATTCAAGACAAATCATAAATAAATAAAAAATTTAACGAAATTAATTATTGTTGATTATATATATATATATAATAGAAAGTGGTTCAGCCAGATTCTGACGAGGCTGCACGTTGCCGTTTGGATCCATGGAAACAACTGTTGAACGCGTGGATTCT
>JANZXR010000002.1:1328739-1347266 GCA_027575705.1 Erythroxylum echinodendron | reverse complement strand
ACTGAGTAAGGTTGGATGCCGCGGTATGTCCCGCAAACACACACCGCCGACCTAAGGGCGGGTGTGGGGTCCAACACAATGAGACTTATTTTTATCGATGTTTGACAATAAATTATATTTATTATGTAATAATAAGATTTATTTCACTTGTCACTTGACAGTGACACCTATATTTTGTTTAAAATATTAAAAATAATACTGACGTAACATTTAATTAACTGTTAAATTTTTCATTTATTTAAATTTTATTTAAAAAATTTTAAAAGTATTGTAGCTCAATTTGAACATTTCTATTTTGTATTATGTTATAAAATTTGAGGTTAAAAATATATTTTAACACTTAATCTATTTTTTTGAGGTGATAATCAAAGTGTCAATAACGGGATTAGATCAGTTGTTCCTACTATATCCTATAAAAATCTATCCATTTAATAAATAGAGCCCACAAAAATTAAACTGTTGAGATGAGCTTGGAATAGGAAGAATAAGATTGTGGGAATAGAAAATCTGTTCCTGTCAAAATGGCTTTAACAAAAGTTACTTTTACTCGGACAGAAATTATGAATGAGCTAGAATTTGATCGAATTTATGTTATTAACTATAAAAATTAAATTAAATCAAATTGAAATCAATATAATTAAATTGTGCCGTTTGGATAAATATATAGAGAAAATTTAATGGAACATAATTGGAGTATAGTAATTAAAACAAAAGATTTGATATATACTAGAGTTAGCACTTATACAATTTAGGGTTGATAGTGTTGATACGTAACAGATAATAAAATTTAATAAAACATGATAAATAAAAATACTATAATCGATGCAATAGATCTCATTCTACCCTAAGAAGCAGTGGCTTACAATGAATATGAAATCTATAAGAGAAGCTCTGAACCTTGCTTGTGATGTTTACTCCTGACAGACCGCAGACGGTTGTCCCTTGAAGCGTCTTACATTGGACCCAAGTTATATCAACAGTAAGCCTAACCCAAAACACAGAAGTTCGTGTCAAGTCCAGGTCCTAGATGAACCTTCCTGAAATCGAGCAGGCTCATTACAACGTCACTTGATCATGTTCACTTGCTCTAAACCGCCAAGCCACCAGACTTCACTTACCATGATTCCGTGGGCAATTACCAGATTGGCACGAGATAAGAACAAGGGATAGATAAGACCCAACATCGCAATCGACAAAAGAAGTTTTTTTGGATATATATATATATATATATATAATATACAATTGAACATGATTTGTTCTCTTGTTCTATCAACTTGGTATCGAGTAATTCAACGAAAATGGGTTCTCTAATGGCGGGTTGGGACTCACCAATCAAAGACCCGAAGTCAGGTTTAAGTACTTCATCTCTTAATAACCAACGAGTTTTGTTTTGTTTTCTCTCTTTTAGTACTTGTTTCTGAAGGAGTGCAACTTCCATCTCTTGGCAGCATACAAGAACTGGTCGTTTACCAGAGGACAGATTGATGCTTATTGGAACCTGAAGAAGAAAACAAACGAAGAAGAAGATCATCTCAAACCTACTTCTGGATCATCAAGCACAAGCAGTCATGCTAATGTTATGATGCACCAGAAACAAGATAACCCAGATGAGGAAAACGAGATTAGGATTCAGAGATCAGTCTCTAAACCTGCGTCCAAGACAAGAGAGGGTTTCATGGGCATGGAAGGGGAGAAACTAATGAAGAAAAAAGATGTCTGGTAATAATATCTAACATATCCATGTTTCTGCAGACACTGGTCTGGTCTGGTCCAAGGTTATGTATGTATGTACTTATATGGTGTTACTTTCGGTGATTTGATTGATCTTCAGGTGGACCAGAAGCAACTGGGCATTTCTTAACGAACCTCCGGTGAGTGAACGTTCTTCGAACACTTACTCGTCGCAGTTCCACATTGCTTCTTCCAACACCAACGCCGGCGTTAGTACTTAAGAGTTGGGGTTTGGTAAATATTATATATATGGTTTGTTAGATATTATTTAAGCTAGGTTAAAATATATTAAGTATTTATTTATCTTTCACGTGCATCGTTTAGAATAACGTTAAAACTGTGTATTATTTAATTTTTTTTAAATATACTTTTACGTAATTTAAATTATATTTTATTAATATTGTCAAGAATCACACATCAGAAAAATGTTAATGCATTCAGTTATTTGTAATAGTGTGCAAACCTCCCCTCTCAAGCTAACTTTTGAGAATAAGTTAGGTCTTTCAACATAATATCAGAGCCTGTTTGTTTTGATGGTTTGGACGATTCTGTCTATTTGTCCAATATGTCTAATAGATGTTTAGTCCTGTTTTGAGCTGAGGGGGTGTGTCAAGAATCTGACATCAGACAAGTGTGAGTACATTCAACCATTTATAATAATGTGTAAATTTTCCCTTGCAAGTTAACTTTTGGAGGTGACTAAGGCGGCTCAACAAATATGATACTTAGATATTATGTACAATTAATATTTCAATTATTTTTGAAAAAGCAAGCTAAAGTTATAAGAATGAGAATAATTTTATTAAAAATATGTTATTTACAACGTTTTAAAAACTGAAGTTAAACCAAAAAGACAAAAGATTTAAGATTTAAAAGGTTCAACAAGTATTAGATCATATAGATTAAATAACATTAAAGAATTTAAATATGAAAAGAGATTGTCCTCACTTATTAAAAAATTTAAAGTTTAATTAAAAATATATTATTTAATAAAAATTAATTATTTTTTAGTTTATAATAACTTACAAGTTTACGAAAATTATCCAATTAATTAATAAATTTATTAGTTTTTAACAACAAATTTTATTAAAGTAAATAGAATTGAAAATTTAAAAATCGAACTAAAAAAATTGAATAATTCAAAATTTTTAAATTTGAACTCACCGAGCCCTTTGAGTTTATTTAATCATTTATCCAAATTAGCTAATCACTAAAAGTTATATAAACTTAAATTTAAAACAAAATTGATGCGTTTGGAGTAAATAGCACGTAAAACAATGCGAAACACTCATGAAGATGTTATTAATACAAAAGTTTGAGAGTGATTAAAGCTTAATTAATCAGCTTTCCTCTTTCACTGGCCTCGATCTGAACTTTCGACTCTTCACCTATTATTTGTCTTTAGCCCTAAGTTTCCTTATTTTCCGACATTTAAATAAATAAAAAAGAGTTAAAAGCTTGCTTTCACTTAACACATCGGTATGCCCCACGTTTTAATACTGTCTGCCGCTTGCTTATAATAATTATTATTCACTGTATAAAGTTTTGCTAATATAAAAATAAAGATGACAAAATCGGTCCGACCTGTTTTTAACTAAGGTTGACCGGGTTATGAATGGGCCACGAGTCGGCCCTTCCGTTATTTCTAAAACAACGTCATTTTTTAGAAATTTTTTGCTTAAAAAATTAAATGTTGGCCAGGCAAAGGGCAGCTCGGGCCCAACTCGACCTATTGATATTCTTAATAAAAAGCAAACTCTTTTGTGATCATAATGTCACATGTTCAAGTTATTGAAACATTTTTTTCTTAAATTCAAATAGAAAGTTACGTATATTATAACTTTCTCCAGACCTTTGCAAATGGGGAAGCTATGTACATTGGGGACGTTAACTGTGGGAACTTTCCATGAGACAATTTTTTTGTTCAATTATTAACTTTCTGATTTAATTTATTTTAATAACTCTTATTATTAAAAATCAATCAATTAATTAACTGATAGATTTTCATAAATTAATGAATTTTTATAAACTAAAATAAATAAATTAATTTTTATTTAATAGTCTTATTTTTAATTAAATTTTAAATTAAGGACAAATCTCCTTCAATCTTATTTCAAAAAATTTAATTTTATTCACTTTTTAATCAATAATCTAGTGTCGTTGAACCTTTAAAACTTTAAATTTTTTATATTGTATTTTATCTTTCTGTTCAATTTTTATTTATCTTTTAAGTTGCCCAACAAATCCTCTATTTTATTTGTTCTGTTTCAATCCTATTTCCTTAAATCTTATCCATACATTTATATAAAGTCTATATAAATATATCGATGACATTTTATGAAACAAGAAAGAAATGTTATAAGTGGTAAAAGAGATATGATACCTGACTCTTATTTTGAGATCGGAATAGTTATATCTTGATTTTCAAAGGCTCATTACAAACAAACTCTTTTAGTACACCAACCATCATTTTTGATTGTTGAACGAGAATTCAGCGGGTAGCTACAATAACAGCACTTAAAGACTTGTTCTTTGCCTTTGAAACTGAAACCATGCCTATCATATCTCCACCAACAAAGTCTGCATTGCCCTCACCTAACGTGCACCGGAAATATTACCAGGTGACTGAAATTAACGTCAGAAAATGGAAATTGTAGGAAAGTGAATGCTGACCAAACCCCTTGCCACAAGTTCAAGACTCTCAGTTTTGATTATTTGCATCTAATTCAGATAGCTGAGAATGAGGATATACAATTATATGACTAATGACCAACCATTTTTAACAACAATTTCAAGCAAGTTGGTAGATTTTTTTCAACGCAAATCACGCGATGAGTAGGCCTAGCACCAACTCTACGATCTCAGAAGTCTATTTAAGCAACTTCACGTCCTATTAGGTCGATTATAATATTAAGAAACTTGTGTTCAGTCCACTGGTCTCTGTTTGTCTGTCAAACTTTTAGTCTGGGCAATGGCTGACAAGAGCAAGATCTTGATCATCGGAGGAACTGGTTATATCGGGAAGTTCGTGGTAGAAGCAAGCGTGAAGGAAGGTCACCCTACCTTTGCTTTGGTTAGACAGAGCACGGTCTCTGATCCTGTCAAAGGACAGCTTGTCGAGAAATTCAAGAACTTGGGTGTTACTGTAGTTTATGTAAGAAGAAGAAGACCCCATCTTTTTTTTTACAATGATCTGAGAATTTGTAGTGGAAAGCATGATCATGAGTTTGTGGTTGATGGAACTATTGCAGGGAGATCTTTACAACCATGAAAGTTTGGTGAATGCGATTAAGCAGGTTGATGTGGTGATATCCACGATTGGCTCGTTTCAACTGGCAGATCAGACCAAGATCATTGAAGCCATCAAAGAAGCTGGTAATATTAAGGTTGGTATTCCAATTTCTTACAGTAACTATATAGTTAAATCCCAATGAGAAATAGCGACTTGAATCTAGTAAAATAACGTGAAATGTGCAGAGATTCTTGCCTTCAGAATTTGGAAATGACGTTGATCACGTTCATGCGGTTGAACCAGCCAAATCTGCATTCGAAACAAAGGCTCAAATTCGACGTGCCATTGAAGCTGCAGGAATACCGTACACTTATGTTCCTGGTAACCTTTTTGCTGGCTTTTTTTTACCCATATTGGGACAGGCAGGAGTTACAGCTCCTCCTAGAGACAAAGTCACCATTACTGGAGATGGTAATCCAAAGGGTAAGCTATAATAGGCGTGAACTGCAATGGGTTTAAATGGTTTAGTACTGAAAGAAGTTGCAATGGATCAATTAGTCATTTTCACAAGTTTTGGTGTACGTAAACAGCTGTTTTCAACCACGAAGAGGACATTGCAACGTACACCATCAAAGCTGTTGATGACCCTAGAACCTTGAACAAGACACTCACTATCAGGCCTCCCAAGAACATCTACAGCTTCAATGAGCTGGTTGCACTGTGGGAGAAGAAGATAGGCAAAACACTTGAGAAAACCTATATTCCTGAAGATGCAGTTCTAAAGACCATCCAAGGTGAGTCAAAGGTAGTGTTATAATATTAGGACTACAATAAACATTATCTAATAATAATTTTTGCGTTTGTTCCTGATCTATTCTTGCAGAGTCTCCAATTCCAATCAATATTTTTCTATCAATCAACCATTCGGTGTTCGTAAAGGGTGATCAAACCAACTTTGATATTGACCCATCATGGGGTGTTGAGGCCTCTGAGTTGTACCCAGATGTGAAATATACTTCTGTGGAAGACATTCTTGATAAGTTTGTTTAAGCAACTGAAAATCTGCTGTCACCTTCGTCATCTTAATAAGAATTCAGGCAGTTCACAGATTGGATGTTTGCTGCAGAAGAGTTACTTGTGCCCGTCGTGTTGTGTTATATTCAGTAGTAATTTCAATATCTTGATATATAAATATATAAGCTTCAGTTTCGTGAGTGTTCAATATCTACGACGATCTAGTCAAATTCAGAAAAAAAACTTTATCCATCAGTATCCATCATTTCCCTGCTCTTTAGCCTAGTTCTGTACGACAACCCGTCAATGCCAAAACTCAGACCCGCTTGTTCTTTTCATTGGCAAGAATTAAGGATAGAATGAGAGGACAAAAACGCTTGGACGTGATTTTTTTAAACTTTCGAGAGGACTTTGGATGAAGTTTTAGTGATCCCAACAATATGTTCACTTCCCAGGAGATTAAACTCGATCAAGTTACGAATTGTTCTCTGATTAGAGCAGGTGAATCTGTCTTTGGAAAAAATGCAAACCCGGTGAAATGAGATTTTACATTGCACTAAACTCATTTATATATACAATCTTGTGTTCAGTTTCTGTATATTGTTTTATTCTGCACTTGAGGACCAGATAGCATTGTATCTTCATGTGGTGTTAACTTAAGTCGAGTGAAAGACTTGAAATTTGAACTCAACGTGAGTAGTGAATCTTGTACCTAAAGCTATTTTGAATCACCAGTCTCATTTCTTTTTCGAAAACCTTCTGATCAGATGATCTTTTGCTATCCGGAGAATCACAGATTGTAGTGCTGGCGCAGGTGATGGTGCCCCTATTGGTGCTTCAATTATCGAATGCTTCTGTGTATGGTAATCCATCATTTTCCTTGCCTTATTCGCACCACTATTTTTCTCAACTGAAATAAACCAGAAAACAATGAAATTCACAGCTTCATGAACCGTAAAAATCAGAAACAAAGAAAACTATCAGACAGTCACATGTTCAAGCGAGCTCTTACCTTCGAATTCCATGTCGAGCTTCGAAGACTCTGACAAGAGAACAAGCGCCGGAGTGACTACAGCGAGGACAGCCCAGAAGAAGAATATCAAGACAAAAGTTCTCCCACTCATTTGTTGGGATAACTGATGCAGTTTGCAGTGTCTAAGAGAGTATTTAACGTGCCTGAGAAAGCAGAATCTCTCTCTTCTTGCATACGTTACCTGGCCATGTTTAAGTAGCTTTACGAATATAAAAGTGCATAAGGTCTATACATGGTGTTATTTATGTTTCTCCCATTGCAAAAGTCAGGAGTTAATAATTATATTTGAGAGGTTTGTTGCTCAGTTGTTGGAGGTTTGTTATACCAGTAGGTACATGATTAAGCACTTATCTGGCATCCCAATGGTCCAAGTCAATGCTTCACCAAACGTCCTGTGGAGTGACTTCTTTGTGCAGTTTATATGCACATCATAACACTATAGCCACTTTTATCTATCCTGTGGGATGCTTGATATTTGAGTTACCCTATTGACGTTTTCAATTCAGCATCCATGGGATCCTCACTGATAGAAAAAGATTCTAGTTGGTTTGATAATTATCGAGTGGCAGTCTGAAACAAGGGTCTCTTTCAGAAAATAACGACAGGCCAAACTTGACCTGACTGGTCCGATTTAGAATTAGAAATCATACTTCAGCTATGGTAGGTGATAAGCTAACCTGAGTTTTATACCCAATAGAGGAAAATCGGGAGACGTAAATCACTCCTGTAACAGAGTGTGGGAAAAGATTACAAGAGCTGGTGCGAACACTTGATGCCACCACTTAAACAGCGTGATTTAGAAGGTGGAAGTAAAGTTTTAATATGTTAAAAGATGATGTATTACAACTAGGACAGCAAGTGGCTTGCAAGTATTAACAAATAAAGACATGATCCTGCAATTCCAACAAACGGACAGCTCAAATGCCTTCATGTACGAAAGGGAATATTTTTAGCTCAAAAACTGTGAGATTTAATTCTGTATAAAGTACAACAGTAAACAGAAAGAGAAAGGAAAACAGGGAAGAATACCATAGATCAACTTGAATGTAAATATACATATAGTAAGGACAATCTAAAACATGCAAAACAGAACGGAATCTTGCATGTACGTGGATCTCGTACACTTATCTGATATATACACCGTCTAGAAACCAGAAAACGTCAAGACTCGAAAGACTCGCACCAGAGGCCATAAAGCTTCAGTCACTCATTAAACCTTTGCCGCTCGTAGCGGGCTTCTTCCCATCATACTTCTGTTAAATAGTAAAGAGGAAGAATTACTTCTTTCTAATGAGGAAAACAAGAGTGCACTGGACAGACATTGATGGCTATAAATTTATTGAAGAAAGGGAAAGATGTGATGCTCTAGAATTTAGCCTGAAGGCAATTATATGGTTCGTATACAACTCTTCAACTATCTCACCTGCTTTCCAAAGCTGAAAGGTACATATTTGTACTTGATCATGTGCATAATTTGACGCTTCATTGTTAGGACGAACAGAACAATCCAGTAACAAAGTAAAATGGGCCAGAAAACAGGAACATCAAACACAGAGAAAAATGTCATCACAAATGCCACGCAGAAAGCCTTGGTTATGGAGTACCTAAAACCATAGCAACAAGAGCAACTCATGTTTTTAGAACCAGAAACCCATCAATGTTCAGTAGATGACAACTAAACATATAAAACTGTTTAAAAAGTATCAATCTAGCCAAGCTTGTTCTTCCAAAAATAGGTGCATGACTAGCTAAAAGAAATTGGTCAGTGACATGTGCATGTGTCCTAACTTTAACCAGAACAAAATCCCTAGTTGCATGGTTTGTGATCTCTGTTCTACAACCCTAATCAAGTTTTCCTTTCAACCGGCATACCCGGCTTTGCTTTAACATGATACATGACTCTGACTCCACAGATCTGCCACTAGGTGTAAGCAGTATCAGTTAGAGATCATACAATCCAGCTGCAAGTAGGAAGGTCAGCTAGCATTAAGGCTATATCAAACAAATATAATCGCCATGGTGATAATACGTGTAGATACAAGTGGTAGAACAAGAAAAATAGCCAGCGGATCAAAAAAATGCTGAAGACATCTAGTTCTTATGTTGCCAAACATAAGGTTAGGAAATACTCGAGTGGCAAGAAGGATTGTTAAACTACCAGAACTTAAACTCCGGAAGACGACGAATGAAGGGTCTGAACTCATCTGATCCTTTAGTTGGCAATGACGCCCCATCCAAAACTTCGAGCTCTGGATCAACTTTTGGCGATAGAAACCCAATCAACAAATTCAAAATGTAAATTCCAAGGCCATAGGACACAATGTAAAAGCCTTCAGCGTAATAAACCCGCAACACGTAAGTAGCTGCAGCTGCTACAGTTCCTAGCCACCTATGTACAGTATGAGGTGTGGATCGATCAAGATAGTACTGAAATGCCGTCGAAAATTCACTTCTCCACTTAGCCAGAGGGGCCACTGTGGAGGTAGTATCGGCCCCAACTCCTTCCATTAACAATTAGATTCTGAACAATCTCCTGCATATACGAAATTAAATTGAAACCAGATGATTCCACAAACAAAGGTTGAATTTTTTAAAGCACCGTAACCCAAAGATCGATTTTGACACTGTCCATCTCATTTTTTCTTATCCAAGCAATAAAAGATCACATCTTTGGAACATCGGAATGGAAAGTTTTGATAATCTAACATGCAATCACTATACCCTAGTCTTCCAAGAAACCAAACAGCACGGAAATATGAATACATGTACCTGATCGCTTTTAGTACTCTGTGGTCGATACCCACAAATTGTAAGAGTGGATCACAACAAAATGGGAGCACAATAACATAAATTAAAAATCTTACCATTTTGCGAGGCCATGTAAAGCTGAAAATTAAAGCTAACCTTAAATCATCAAGAGATTTCTTAATTCTTCTTTTCGTTTACTTCAAAAATCGGAGGACTTGTTGTCTTTTGCTCTGTTTTTTCTGTTGTAGTTAGCGGGTTAAAGAAGCAACTCGAGCTCGACTCTGTAGATGGGCGGAATTTTCCCAATCTGACTCAGAAGTCGTTGCCCCATCAAAACGCGCTCTTCTCCTACCGTTTTGTGACGGCTTAGCCCTTGGGGTTATTTTCCCCTAAAGTAGGGATACAATGGGTCAGGCCCCCTGACCCCATCCAGCCCGACCCTATTGCCTATGATTCGAGTGCGGTGTCAAATTTAGATTTATGATCCAATTCAATTCAATACGATCTTTCATTCCCGTTTTTCTTTTTCTATTTAGACCGTTTTATAAAACTCTTAATTCCAAAATAAGAGATTTTTTTTTCAATTATGATATTTATATCATATTTTATTAAATCTCATCCATGCATTTATGTGAATTTATATAAATATATAAATAAAATTTAATAGAACAAAATTGGAACAAAACAATTAAAACAGAGAATTTGATATGCTAAAATAGGGATGACTTGCGTAGGAGTATGAATTCTATTTTTAATAAGTTGAATTATAAGTCAGGTCTAGTCGTCTAGGATGCTTAATAACTAATTATTTTAAACAAAATGACATGTAAGTTTGGACTTAAATAATCTATGCTTGGGTTCAATTAAAATAAATCATATTTATATTTTTAATTAAAATTTTTATTTTAAAAAATTGGTAGGCCTAATTTATGAGTCGATTTATTGTCATCTTTGTTTTGAAATTTGGAGTACCCTACTTTCACGAAATTTATAGAATTCAATTAGTACTTAATATTTCACGATTAAAAATTTAGTGATGGTAATAGGAATGAGAATGAATATAGTGAGGAATGAGAATGGATATTATTATTATAATTATTATGATTGGTTAAGAAGAAGGAATGATTACCATTATTACTGATACTGGTTAGTTTGTAAAAAAATATTAAGAATTAAAAATTTATTATATTTTAATTAATTAATTAATAATTACAATTACAATATGTTGATTAACTAAAATATTGTAATTAATTTTAATTAATTATATTATAACTAATTAATTAATTATATTATTTTAATTTATTATATTATAATTAATTAATTGCAATATTTTAATTAGTGAATGAATTATATTTTAATTAATTATATTGTAGTTAATTAATTATTAATAATATTTTAATTAGAGAATAATATTTTAATTATTTATATTGTAACTAATTAATTATATTTTAATTAATTATCTTATATTTAATTATTTAATAATCATATTTTAATTATTTATATTTTAATTAATTGTAACAAACACACCTTTACACAACAATGATACACATTCCTCTAAATTAGGAGAGGAATGAGGTATTACTTAAAAATAGATAATCAAAATAATTATTCTATAATCATAGCCCCTTATTAAACTTAATCTTTCATTCCATACTCATTCCCCTTTTTTAATACTCACTAAACAAATACACTATAAGTATTAATAATAATATTGTTATATTTAAAATTGCTATCGTTAAATTTTTCATTCGGAATTATTAATTACTCGGTTTAGGTTTGAATTTTAAGATTTTTAGATCTAAATTAAATATTTAAATTTGAATTAAATTAGTTAAATATAATATAATTTATTGATTCAAATCAATTTAATTTAACTTAATTAATTTATCACAATTAATTAAATTTAAAATTTTATTAAATATGACCAATCGAAACTAAACTTAATGCCGATTATATTAAAATTATTTTATACCTAATTTACAAATCTTTAATTTAATTTCACTATTTTATTATTTTTAATTTCTAAAAATAAAGATCTAAAATTTTATAAAATTATTATTAATCAAAATTTATACCAAATATATTATATTTTAGTAAATGTAAAAATGTTATTTTATTTATACAAAATAAATAAAATGTTAAAAAAGAATAAGAGATAAAAATGTAAATAAAATACGAAATTTGGCGTCTAATCTAAAGTTGGGGGATATTTCAACCCTCAACCATCAACCCCCACAGCATCGCATATCTCTGGTCCATTTCTTCAATAACTGTAACATTCATAGCAACATCCCTCCTTTTTTCCTTCTACTTCTGTACCGAAGCCTCCATATTAGCAGAAGCAGAGATGGGCACGCTTGGCAGAGCAATATACACCGTCGGATTTTGGATTCGTGAGACCGGTCAAGCCCTTGATCGTCTCGGTTGCCGACTCCAGGGCAACTACTACTTTCAAGAGCAATGTAAAGCTCTCATTTTTCATAAACCCTAGATCCCAATCTCGTTAACCTTCCCGTATTTTGTTTAACTGGAGCTGTTAGTTTGTCTTTACTCGGTAGATCAGCGGTGTTTTTTTTTTGTGCTTGTATGTAATAAATTGCTCACAGGATTTTCTGGACTTCAGTGTCTAGTAGATGAGATTTGAGTCCTGTGAATGTGAAGTTTTTGTTAAATGGGGAATGAAATTTGTGTTGTTTTAGTGAAATATGCGATTGTGGCACGTATTGCTATTGCGTGAAAGACAATGGAGTAGCGTCAATGTGTGAAAGTTTGAATGTTTATTGCATGTTTTTACTTCTTTCGCGAGTTTGGTGTTAGAGGATTAGTGGAAGGACTGTGTGGTTGTTCTTGCCTTGATAACTAGTTGAAACATTTTCAATCTCTTGCTGTTCAAAGCTTTGACTTGTCAAGTTCTATCTTTGCTTAATTGTGACTAATAGAATTCAAATATCATACTATTATCTGCCTTCACCATAGATGCTTGGGACAAGTATAAGAATGGTTTTGTTGGGTTTCTATAGTTTGGACTCTCTTATCACTTTTGCTGATTATTTTTCCTCTTGTTATTGACATTAGTGTTCATATCTAATTACAGTGTCCAGACACAGAACTCTAATGAACCTTTTTGACAAAGCTCCCTTGGTTGATAAGGATGCATTCGTGGCACCTAGTGCTTCGATAATCGGGGACGTTCAAGTGGGAAGAGCATCGTCTATTTGGTATGGCTGTGTTCTGAGAGGTAATATTGACAAAACTTTGTACCCTCCACAGTAACTCATTCTTGTGGATGTATCTGATTTGATTTGAAGTGGGGGGAGATATAGATGCCTTACCTGACACTTGGCCCCAATCTTACTGAAAATACTTATGTTCTACATTCTAATGCTGTAAGGTTAGGATGTATCCGGCAGAATGCAAATGTGCAAAGAATCCAAGTTCTTTATATTCTTTTGACAGCATGGGTTATGAGAGATTGGCTGGTGCTTTTGAATGTTAGAACTCTAAATTTTTGGTGCAGAAAGTTGTTATCAAGAATTCTCTCGGTGTCCTATTAACTCAATTGAATATAAGAACTATGCCGCATATTTGATTTTTGTTCATTTTGAAAATTGAATTTGGATTTGGTTGCTGAAGTTTGATGTCATGGGTCTTTGTTTGTGCCTAAACTGATCTTTTAACCTTTTTTTTTTGCCTTTACATTGGGACTGAACCTTCATCTGCCCATCGCTTCTGGAGTTATATTTCTTACTCCCTGAGACTGCTTTTCCTCCCTATTTTTTCCTTGCTGATCTCAAATAAATTCTCTACTTCTACTTGGTATCTATTGAGCTCACATCCAAGTGAAGTAGTAGCACAGACTTGAAACTGCATACATTGGGCTTTGTCTTTGATTTTATTTCTTAGATTCTTTGATTGAAGGTGACTGATCTATACTGTCCTGATAAATGCATACAGTAATCAGTTGTTGGTCTGCGAATGAAATTCTTTTAGTTGTAGTGTTTGTTATTTTCTTTGTAGTCACAAAAATTATTCTTGGTTTGTAGGTGACGTGAATAGCATTACTGTTGGATCTGGCACTAATATACAGGACAACTCCCTAGTGCATGTGGCGAAATCAAATCTAACTGGAAAGGTGCTACCAACAATCATTGGGGACAATGTTACTGTAGGTGAGCAATGAGCAAGGGGACTGCGGTTGATGTTAATCAATCTGGTACATGTTTACCTAATTCGGTCCACATTGATCTGTGTAGGTCATAGTGCTGTTTTACATGGCTGTACTGTTGACGACGAGGCTTTCGTTGGTATGGGGGCAACACTACTTGATGGTGTTGTTGTTGAGAAACATTCCATGGTTGCTGCTGGAGCCCTTGTGAGACAGAACACAAGGATCCCTGCTGGAGAGGTAAATCTGTCATCTCTCTCCTTGGGCATATGTAGATACCTGTTTTCTATGATTATTTTGCATAAACTTTTAATATTTGCTCTAAACTGCTCTTCAGGAGAGTTTTCATCTCTTTTATATGTAGTTGCACTTTCACACCTAGTGTCACACATTTAGAGTGATTAAGTAATGGGTTTAGTGAGAAAGCTAAAAACTGCTTTTGAAATATGTAAAACCAAAAGAGAAAAAGCTACTTCTGTTATTTTTCCTGAAATAGGAAGTTTTCTATGACTTTCCTAGGAAATAGTGGAATACTTGTCAAATGAGTTTTCAGATCGATACTCTGTAGTAGTTGAAAACAGCTTTTATCTATACTTCTTCCGTTTGACATTCCTTGAATACCGTTTGAAATGTAGATCATTAGCAACCTAATCCCTAAGTATGTTAGTAATGATGTATTTCAGGTGTGGGGAGGCAACCCAGCAAAGTTCCTCAGGAAGCTAACTGATGAGGAGATCGCCTTTATTTCTCAGTCAGCCGCCAATTACTCCAATCTTGCACAGGTGCATGCGGCTGAAAACACTAAGCCTTTTGATGAAATTGAGTTTGAGAAAGTACTCCGCAAGAAGTTTGCTAGACGAGATGAGGAATACGATTCAATGTTAGGTGTCGTTCGGGAAGTACCTCCTGAAATTACTCTTCCTGATAATATCCTACCAGATAAAGCCCCGAAGTAAAAGACTTGAGAGTTTTTTCCTGAGGTATTATTTCTTAAATTTGAATCTTGAGATCTTACCTCATGGAACATTTGTTGTTTTGTGCAAATACAAGGAGAAAGGGATCATTTTCTTTACCAATAATACAAACATGTTTAGGTGTAGAATCATTGATCCTCTTTTAGCTTTTGACTCCACTCTTTTGGTTGATCTTCAAACTGTTTAATATCATTTCATAATGGAGAAACTTATGCTACAACGCAGCATGTATTTTGATGGTCTTTTGATCCTTTTATCTGTTACTTCTCTGTGTTTTTTTGTATTCCAAAGTTTGTGGAAGCTTTATTTAGATTTGCAATTACATAAAAGGTCTCGAAGAGTGTAATGTTCACTTTCACGTGGGCCAAAATTATTTTTGTGAAACAACGATCCATACTGACCCAACCGCATCACAGCACAAGACGTTACCCGACGACGTGCCGTTCGTTCCCAGTTCGCTGAAAACAATGACAGGACCTAAGTTGCTTTCCTACAGGAACAAGTCTTCCTTATATGGAAGCATTGACCTTATCCAGTTGAATTATCTTTCACGGCCAACGCACGATGCTCTGTTCCCTACTCCAATTTGTTGCTGAGTCGACCATTGATGTGAAAGAAGATGATTTTGATAAAGCAGCTTCTTACATGTCAAATTTTGCATACAACCATCTGTTAGATACCTCGTTTCTTTGAATCTAAGTAATGTAACAGATAAAGAATATAATAATTATTACGATGAATAAAATAGACGAGAAATAGAATAAAATAAGTATTATTTTATTTAGTTAATTTTAAAGAATTTTTATACCAATGTTTAGAGTAAAAATATAAATTTTGAATAAAAAGAAATAATTAACAAAAAAAATGAAATTATTATTATTATTATTATTAAATAATAATAATTAAGAATAACAAAACTTTAAAATGATTATTCTATTTCTCTTTTTTCATACACGAAAATACCAAGACGTTAAGAATACACTAAGAATAAATTTCTATTCCATGAAAGCAAACATATCACAATTGAGTTCCGTGTCAGTAGATAAATCTATTTCGGTACGATTCAGAATTGAAGTGTCAGACTCGATTCGATTCACATCATGTGGAAGAGTTTTACATACCCTTGCTTTTCGTTCTACGCAAGTTGCTTTGCTTTTATCCCAACCAACTCCTAGGCAAGTTGGCGATTAAAAAATGTAAAAGCAATGGTGATGATATGAGCTCATAGCAGTCAATTATTGTCGTATCAGAATCTCTCGTTCAAAAAGCTGAATCCATGGATGCGAGTCTTCCTCCGTGATTTAAGCTGTGGTCTCGTCATCACGACCTCATGCAAACACGACAAAACATTAAGGACAAGAGTACAAGAACGTTCTTTGTTTTGTATTCTTGTCTTTATTCTTTTCCAAGTTATTCTATTGCCATAAATCCATCGTCTTCAACCAGCGGGGAGAAAAGGATCACTTAAGCAGAGTGTAGTGAGCGTCGTCTAAGCTATGATGTCGGCAGCTAGTCTTTCATTCGTTACAAATGATGATGGAGTGCATGTTAGTTCTCAATATTAATTCATCAACCATTGGTTACAGAATCTTTGGAGAAATTATAGTAAAGTGCGTACATTAGAGCCGTTGATGAATGGCAAACAAAAGTTGATATCTAAAGCTGTGTAGGAGGCTGTGGCCCATGCGCCGAAAAACATGTTCGTACAACTATGGTGGACGGTGGTGTAAGAAAGTTGATAGAGCAGAGTTTTGAACGTCACATTTTCTCGTGGAAGTTTGTGGCCATTATTTGTAGGCAAAAGCGAATTACTCATACTACTTTTTTTTTGTTTTTTATTAACTAAATATATTAGTTTTTTTTTTTGAAGTAAACAAAAGAAACTTCATTAACAAGCACGGTCATCAGTTAAGGTTGAAGAAATACATGCATGAAAAGATAAATCCCAATAAACAAAACCTCGCATAAAACTAACATTTCTTGCAAGAAAGTGAGCTGCACAGTTAGCAGATCTTTTACAAAAATCAAAATGAATATCATTTATAGAATTATAAAGAAATAAGCAATCATTAATAATCAAATCAATTTCGGATCGATTGCAACAAGTTGGATGAATACCCTAAATAACTAGTTACGAATCTGATTCAATAATAACATAGTGTAAGTTTTGCTTTTTAACCCAATTTAATGCCTTACGGATTCCCATAGCTTATGCAATAGAAGGATTCAAAACCCCAGTATAAATACTACTATCAGCAGCTATACGATCGCCATTGCTATTTCGAACAACAAAACCAGTACCAGTCTTCCTGAACTCTTTGAAAATAACATCATCTGTGTTGATTTTAAGGTAACCATATGGTGGTTTTCACCAAATAATAGGAATAGGGTGGGCTTGGTTTAAAGCTACAGTTTCTCGTCTCCTAGTAGTATTCCAATTTGTCAACATCGAACGAGCAAGAAAAAGAATAGCATGAGCTGAATGCTGAAGACCATGGCAAACCAAATCATTTATGTTCTTCCAAAGAGCCGAACAAATCGAGATAGCCAAACACATATCATCAATGGTATAATTATGTGCGACAAAAGAAAACCAAGGCAGCGCAATTGAAGTGGAATGAAATAAGCCCAGCTAAGAATATGACCAAACTGTCTTAGCACAACAGCACTCAAATAAAACATGAGAAACAGATTCAGGTTCAATACTACAAATAGGACACAAAGGCAAAATATCAACGCCTTTATGAATAAGAAGAGCACAAACCGGTAAGCAAGCATTTAATGTACGCCAAAAGAAAACTTTCATCTTAGCAGGAATGTTCAAAGACCAAAATTTCTTCCAAAGAGGACAGGAAAGAGCCCGATTCAAATCTCGATGGACTGCATGAATAAAACGGTAAGCACTCTTAACATAATAGATCCCTTTCCTATCAAAGACCCAAAAAAAATCATCAAGACTACATTGAAAACTTAGAGGAATTTGGAGAATTAGATCTCTATCTCGCTCATTAAATATAACTGAGATTAAATACAAATTCCATTGTCTAAGGTCATGAAGGATCAAATCAGAAACTCGAAGATTAAGCTAAGAATCATCAAAAGGCGAAGTGATATAGGGATTCTCCTTATCCGGCAACCAAAGGTCAAAACAAACTTTAATAGTGCTGCCATTTCCAATACGTTTCCAACATCCTTTTTTAACAAAATCAATGCTTGAAAAAATACTGCTCCAAGTATAGCTAAGATTATTACCCCTTTTAGCATCCCATATTGTGCTTTGAGGATAGTAGCGAGCCTTAAGAACTCTTGCAACCAACGAGGAATTATCATAAAGCAACCTCCAACACTATTTCTCGAGCAAAGCCATATTAAAATTATGAAAAGTCCTGAAACCCATGCCTCCTAGGTGTTTTGGCCAGCACATTTTCTCCCACGCCATCCAAGTAATGTCTTGTTTTTGTCTTAAATTTGTACCCCACCAAAAAGAATTAAGCATTGTCTCAATCTTTTTACAAACACCCATCGGCAATCTAAAAACAGTCATAGCATAGTTAGGAAGAGACTAAGCAACAGATTTCAGTAAAACTTCTTTGCCAGCCCGATAAAAAAAAAGCCATGTTCCATCCTTGC
>JANZXR010000002.1:1316415-1328639 GCA_027575705.1 Erythroxylum echinodendron | reverse complement strand
CTTATTAAAATTCACAAGCTGACCCGAATCCAATTCATAAATATGCAAAATATCCTTGATAGCTTAAGCCTCCAGAAGGTTAGCAGAAAAGAAAATATAGCTATCATCGGCGAATAAAAGATGTGAGACAGAAGGTGCACCTGCAGCAACCTTACATCCATAAATAGTTCCTCGACCTTCATATGATTTGATCATACAAGACAGACCCCCCACACATAAAATGATCAACACAAGGCAAGAGAGGATCTCCTGGTCTCAGCCCTCGTTCAGGATAATAGGCCCTGACAATGTATCCTCACAGTTGACATAATAATGAACAAAACAAACATATAATTTGACTAACTTAACCCATTGCAGATTGAAACCCAATCGGATTAACACCTCTTCATAATACCACTCAATTCTGTCATACACCTTACTTATATTAAGTTTAAGAGCAACTTTACCTTTAGCCCCCTGAGTTTTCCTTTTAAGAAAATGATTGATCTCATAAGCCACAAGGAAATTATCAGATATGAGCCTGATTGGAGCAAAAGCACTCTGATTTTCTGAGATCAAACCAGGGAGGACTTTCTTTAATCTATTTGCAATCATCTTCGCTGTTACTTTATACAGGGTATTGTATAAAGCAATTGGCCTCAAATCAGCCAAAGTCTCAATCGAACTCTTCTTTGGTATTAAAATAGCTGTCTTATTCAGATCTTCAGGCAGATAACAATTATGAAAAAAGTCAAGACAGTCCCGAGTTACATCCTCCCCTACAATTTTCCAACAGTTCTGATAGAAGGCCCCGTTCATCCTATCCATGCCTGGAGCTTTATCAGGATGAAGACTGAAAACAGCACTCTTCACTTCCTCTGTCGTATAAGGTTTTAACAGAAGATCATTATGGGATTGAGATACTTTAGGCTCAAGGGTAGCAGCAACAGTACTTGTATTCACATAGATTGTAGTAAATAAATCCTTAAAATAATCAACAACGATATCAACTAGACCAGAATTCCAATCACGACTCACTCCTCTAGGGTCTTTTAATTGAGAGATATGATTTTTCCTCTTCCGCTTAGAAGCAACAACATGAAAAATTTTGGAATTGGAATCACCATCTTGAAGCCACAACATATTAGACCTTTGTCTCCAAAAAATTTCCTGCTGACGAAGTGTTTCATGATAAAGTTCTTGAAACTGACGAAAATCAGCATCAGACAATCCCATATGATCTTCCATACGTCTTCTTTTAGAATCCAGCAAAACCACATCTTCATCTTCCCTTATTAGTGTCGCAGTCTTCTTTTTTTCACTAGAATCATCCACGATCTCCTTCCCTTTCCCACCACCAGGTACAATCTTGACATTTAAAACAGGACCATTATCACCGCTTTCCATATTATTACCATAATTTTCGGTCTTTCCAAAATCAGTTTTATCAACTGCCATCGCCTCTGCCATTGTCTCCCTCGGAGTCCCCGGAGTTCCAACCAGTGGTGGCATTTCACGAAGCCACTGACTGCCCATCGCATGTCGTGCTCTTCTTATATTAGTGCGGATGGTTTCATCGAACTTCCTTGTGACATCTCCTATGGTAGAATCATAAACAGCCTTTCAAAATTTTTCAGTATAGCCTAACATGCCACAACGAAACAAACAGAAGGTAATCTCTCATATTTAAAGTCAAGAGTGACCCACACACTACCTTGTCGTTTAATCTTCATCTCATGCTTAATGGCCTTATTAACATCCACCGTAACTCGAATTCTCATATAATTGCGCCAAGTGCCCGTGTAGCTTTTTGGATCAGACTTAACATATTCACCAATGAAATTCCCGATTATCTGGGCAACTTTTTTAGACATGAAACCGACTGGAATTTTGTGAACTTGCACCCAAAAATCAGCCTTATGCAAAGTTATAGTTTCCGATTGATCAGTCGAACAAAACTTTTTAATTAGTAATAACTAATTATCAAATGTCCATGGACCATCATCGATTACCCTTTGCATATCTCGTTCATGAAAAAACTGAAAAATAAATATATTGAGATCAATATCCTTAATGTAAACACCCATTATAGGACACCATGTTGATGTCAATGTATACTTCATCGAATGCGCATTAACTGATTTCTTCGCTATAAAACTTCCTACTAAACTCCAGCGAATATCAATCACACCTTTAATATCCCCTGCATCAATAACCACTCCTTTTTCCTCCGATTCTTCAATGGTCATTTGTTGACATTGTTTATTAAGAACATTTAACTCTTCAGATTCCATAGAAGCAAAAGAAATAGCAAGGAGAAACAGATAAGAAATCGAAAAAACTTGTCAAAAGACAAGACAGAGAAAACTTGTTAGAGGACAAGGAAAGAAAACTCTGTTCGTAAAATATATTAGTTAATTATTAAATATATTAATTATCAATAAAAATTATGAATAATTTAATTTTATATTATATAATAAAGATTATGAATAATTTAATTTTATTAATCAATTTATTTAATTTCTATAACTAAATTTAAATTTATAATATCTCCAAAAATATATAAGTTTTAACTGAAAATTGTTTTAATATTTCAAATAAAATTTAATTATAATAAATAAAATAATTTTATTAAAAATTTACTTTAATCACTTCAACTCTTCTCTCTGCTACCCATCACAAGTTTGGTGCGGCTTGTCGGGTCAGGACAATGCTCCATGATCGTCCGATGTGACGACACGTGAAACATCATCTCGTGATCTAGTATTCATTTAGATAACAAGGTCTTAACTCCTTCGAAATGATCCACGACCAATATGATCTCTTTCGACAAGAAGCACCAAGCTCTTGTTGCTATAATGTCCACCAACACAAGGTTAGATAGAAACGTTTCAGAAGGTTAGATAGAAACCAAGTAGAACGTTGTTGGGAGCCTGCTGGCAGTTAGGACTCAACAAGAAGTTACTCATTTCTCACTCAAAATTATACTGGTAAAATATCGGTATTTATCATCATAAAATTAGTCAAAAATTAAATAACGTTAAAAAATTTAAAATATAATTAAAGGAGATTATTCTTATTTATCGAATAATTTGAAATTCAATTAAAAAAGGAGATTATTAAATATAAATTAATTGATTTATATTAACATATAATAACTTATTAATTTACAAAAATTGACTAATTAATTATCAAACTAATTAATTTTTAACAATAAAAGTTTTTAAAATAAATTGAATTAAAAAGTTAAAAATAAAAAATTGATCGGTTCAAATGTTTTAGAGTCAAATTACCTCCTTACTTACACGTTCGACGCTAATTAACAAAAAATTATAATTAATCAGTGTAATTAAACTATAATAGAAGTTTATTAAGAAACTACCAATACGTCTTATTAATAAATTGTTAATAATTATGTCTTCATGTTATTAATACTAACAATTACACAACTCCAAGTAAATAAATTAAATCAAATAGCTATAGTACTTTTAGATTTTAATAATAGTAGACTAAATCAAATGTGTTAAATTTTGTATTTAGTTTATGATAATATTATGTCAGCCGATGATAATTAAGACTATGATTAGTTAAGAGTTTTATAATAAAATGGAATGTAATATTATTCTATCGTTTGGGGGGAGATTTTATAATGAAACGAAATGAAAGAAGATAGTTTCATATTACATCTCATTCTATCATAAATAGTAAAAATAAAAAATCTCCGATTTAAAGGTTTATGATAGAATGTAAAATGATAAACAACTTTACGCTATATTACATTATAAACCCTTTATCTAAACAACATTTCACTGTATTATATTATGAATCTTTCCATTTCTCTCAAACAATAATTATTTAGTATTATATTTATTTATATTTTATTCCATTATAAATCATTGGGTTATGTTCCATTAAAACTTAAGTCTAACAAAACATAGCATAAAAGATCTTTAAAAAAATAAATAAAGGAGGGGTAAATTGGGGATAGTGTATTGTAAAGGCGAGTCTATAAAAATGCAGTAGCAGAGACCAAAGTAAAAGGGCAAGGCCACTAAAGACTCAGAGAGCACAAGTCCTAATAGAAAGACCCAAGGGCCAACAACATGGGTGCTGAAGCCTTGCCAATGCCCGGAGATATTACTCCTCCGCCGTCTACTCCTCCGCCGGTCATTTTGGGCCTTCAGCCGGCTGCACTCATCGATCACGTGGCTCGTGTCGATTCATCGTTGCTTGATCAAATTCCTGGTGACCGTGGCGGTTCTATCCCGGTATGGGATTTCTGACCTCATTGTTTGATGAGCTAGGTTTTTGCTGAATTCCGTCGAGTTTTATTTGATTATGGCTGCTTAGCTGCTTGTGGGTCTGCGTTAGTTTGCTCTGTTTTTATGCATGCATTCTGTGTATCTCATCAAGATCGTACGTCATTATCGGTATGTTTTCACTTACTAGTCCGTTTGTCTGAAATTTCATTTTATTTTGCTTTTCTTTTCCTAGATTCACGTGGGGTCAAATTGCTTACCCTAAAAGTGGCATCTTTAATTGTTTTTGCCTTTCTGGGTAACTTCTGTACTTAAAGCGACTTCTCTTCTTTTGTATAAGCTGATTGGCTTCTGAGTTTCATTTTGCAGTTTTTTATTGATCTACTTTTGCATCATCAATGGTGGTTAATGCTCGGTACTAACTATAAAGTATTAGAATAATTGAATGCACACTAGTGACAGAACATCTCTGAATCACGTAAATAGTGAAATAATTTATCTCATGATACAGCTTCTTACATGTGTAGAAAATGACATATTTGATCTCACGATATAGCTTCTTATTTGTGTTGATAATGACATAATTTATCGGACCAGTTAATAGATTTCAGATTTAGATTCACTACCACACATGCACCTCTCAGTATACTTGACTAGACTTCTCTTTTTTGACTGAAAGCTTTTTCCTGTGATAATGGGTATGCAGGTGATTTTTTTTGGTGTTACGACAAGAAAATTTTATTCATTGTTAATGGTTTTGGATTTTGTAGGTCGAGTTTCAAGAACTTGAGAACATACTAAGAAAGCTGGAAATTCATGTTCTTGCATCTCCTGATGGTACATCTCCTTTGAAGACAATTGCTGGTGGCAGTGTGGCTAATACCATTCGAGGATTGAGTGATGGCTTTGGAGTCTCTTGCGGCATCATTGGTGCTTGTGGCGACGATGTTCAAGGCAACCTGTTTGTCGATAACATGAGATCTAATGGGGTGAATCTCTCAAGATTAAAGAGTAAGAGGGGACACACTGCTCAGGTGATCTTATTGCCACATTGTTTTTCAGTTTCCGTCTAAACCAGTTCTTATCTTTGTTGTTATCTGGTTCTTTAGCACTTAAATTTGAAGGTTACTGTCTACTACAGTGTGTTTGTCTGGTTGATGAACTTGGTCACCGTACAATGCGTCCCTGCCTCTCAAGTGCTGTCAAAGTACAGGTGCTTACTGTTTGATTACTTCCTTGTTTATTTTATTTTAAAGATTTTTTAAATTAATTTTGAGATTGAGGTAACCTTTCCATATGGGGCTTACCAAGTTTCTGCTCTTATCCCTTCAGGCTGACGAGCTGACAAGGGAGGATGTCAAGGGTTCCAAGGTTGAGGATCTTAAGCTGTGATTGAATTTTATGTATCCATGGTGCTTGTTTTCAAGTGTTGTTTTTCCTGTTCTAGGGCTTGATGTGTTGAGGTCAATTACAGAAAATTTGGTTGGATTTAGTTTAGCCTCAAGCCACAGAAAGTTAAAAAATATTCCATCATATTCTTGATGGTTGATTTTTGTTCAGCATACTAAATGGTTAGTGAATTTTGTGCCAGTGGTTAGTACTTAGATATGGGATATACAACTTGAGAGTTATCGAAGCAGCTATTCGGATAGCAAAGCAAGAGGGTGTCTTGGTCTCAATGGATTTGGCCAGTTTTGAGGTAGACATCCGTCAGTCTTTCTAACATTAATTTTTATTTTGTTCAGAAATTATTCAACATCTTCTGGTGTTTTTCCTTTGCAAGTTTGGTGGCAGAAATGGAGTGAATGACAAAACTTAACCATTACAATTTTCTTTTCTTCATTTTATTGTGAATGATCCGGAAGTTTCAGTGTCATAAAACACAATTTGCATGCTTGAAAAAAAAGGTCATTTTCTTATAGAGACGGTGTATTCCTTATGCTAATTATTTTGTACAATCGCAGATTTCAAAGCCAGCTTTCTGGTATGATATATTTACTGAAGTACTTTATCATTTGCCAGATGGTTCGGGACTCTAGATCGCCCCTTCTACAATTACTGGAGTCTGGGGACATAGACCTCTGCTTTGCTAATGAAGATGAAGCAAGGGAGCTGCTTAGGTACTATTATTTGATCTCTTTCTTCGCTTATCAAATTGTGGCCACAGAGATTTACATGTTGTTTACACATTTCGCTTTCTTTTAATCTTTTCCTGATAGTGGTTGCTGATCTCTCTTTAAAATGGTTATAGCGGTGAACAGGGGGCTGACCCTGAGGCTGCAGTAGAATTCTTGGCTACACACTGCAAATGGGCAGTAGTGACTTTAGGTCCTAATGGGTGCATTGCAAAACATGGAGAGGAGGTTAGTATCTATATGAGAATTTGTTTGCTAGAAAGGCTGCAAACTTGCTGACAACCAAAACGTCTTCTGTGAAGCTACTTAGGCTTCTACCTTGGCCACTCTTCCCCAATTGGAAATTTTGCATGCTTGCCATTAAGTTCGTCATGCCATCTGGTTATAGAAAAATGATATGAACATTATTTCACAGAACATACTATTTGTCGTCGTTGCACTTCTCTCATGTCTGCTTGTCTATGTATAGTCTTGTCATTGGTGTTCACTCAACATGGCAGATTGTTCGAGTTCCTGCGATTGGGGAAGCGAAGGCAATTGATGCTACTGGAGCAGGAGATCTCTTTGCAAGTGGATTTTTGTATGGACTTGTGAAGGGATTCACATTAGAGGAATGCTGCAAAGTGGGCGTATGTGGTGGGGGGTCCGTGATTCGTTCACTTGGGGGTGAAGTGACCCCTGAGAATTGGCGATGGATGTACAAACAGATGCAGATCAAGGGTCTCCCAGTTCCTGCCATCCGGAATTGATTCTATTCACTTTGAAATATATATATTGTTCTCTATGTTGTTCTTGTACTTCTATTTTTAGATGGAACTAGCAGTAGCAGTTCCATTTTGGAGCCAATTAACGGTGATGATTCTTCCAACATAAACACGAAATAGAAAATGGAGACATTAATGCTTGATAAGGAGCTTTTATTCATTGATCTCAAGTTTATAGTTGCCTCAATATTTCAGAATCCAAAAATAGGAATTGAACTGAAGAAGACATCCAACAGGGGGGACTGTAAGTTAAAAGACAACGTTATAACTTCAGAACGTAACATAGCCGTATCAGACGTTCATAATTCGATGATAAAAGTTATGAGGTATAACCTTTAATCTCTTAACCATGATATTAGCCCATTCAATCCTTTCTTCTCTTTCAACTATATGATAATTTTTTATAATAATAAGAAATTTAATAATAATAATAATAATTAATAAATTAATAAATAAATAAATAAATAAATAAAATTAATTATAATAAGAATAATAATAAGTAGAAAAGTAATAATAATAATAATAAAATTAATAAAAATAAATGTAATTGATAAAAGTAATAAATTTAGTAATAATAAAATTAATAATAAGTAAAAATAATAATAATAATAATTAATAATATTAAGAATAATAAATTTAATAATAATGCAATATTTGTATTTTCATTTTCAATATTAAAATTTTTTTTGATATTTGATTTGAATTTTAATATTTATCTTTGTATTCAGCTAAGATTTTTTATTAATTTTTAATACTATATTTATGATATAATAGTATTATATGATTTGAATATTAAGAATGAAAAAAATTAACATTTAATAATGACTTGCATTACAAATTTAACATTATTTAACGATTTCAATTTTTATTTTGTTTGTAGGGATATAATTAAAAATATACTGTTATATACTAAACACTATAATAAAAATCTACCCAACTTTCTTATTCGAATTCTTATAAGTATTCAAACATGTGAATATTTTTACTTTCCGTAGATTTATTTTTTAAAGAATCAGATTCTAAATTCACTTTACTTACCTACTAACCAAACAGGGCACCCATGGTATTATAATCTCAAGAATGAATGCATGTTGATTCAGTACAGGTTGTTCCCAACCCCGGACTATATCGGACAAATTCCACCAGGAAAAACATGTATTACTATGGCAGAAGCTAGAATCAAAGATTTAATTTGTTTGCCAGCTGATGTGACAAAGTTTAAATTAAGGAGGTGAAACAAATACCGCAAAAAGGAGTAACCAGACTTTTGTTTTTCCAACTAAAAATTACCAACATATGGCAGAAAACATCATCTAGAACTAGGGACACGGATGAGATCCATATGTTTGGATTCTCACAACTCCATGGGAGCTACACCCTGATCAGCAGAACCACCCTGATCAGTACTTGCACCCTGTCCTGCAGCAGCAGTATCACCCTGCTCAGCAGTAGCATCTGGCTCCCCAGCTGGACCCTCTTCTGCTTTTACAATCTCAAATGCATCAATCAACTTTTGTACAGTTTCTTGATCTAGTATATGAAATGCCTCCCCAACTCCCACGATAGCAACCGTACAGATGGAGCTCTTCAGTGTTTCTCCTTGCAAGGTTTCCCTGACAGCGATGAGAGCATCCTTGATCAGATCATCCCGTGAAGAGTCCACAAAGTTCTCAAATCTGCGCTCCAAGTATGTTTTTGCTGCTTGTGAGCGGGATCCTATGGCAAAAGCTTGATATTCAAAGTAGTTCCCACTTGGGCAATTGTAGTAGAGGTGAGCTCCAGATTCGTCTAGGCCAGCCACTAGCAGGCCAACACCATAAGGCCGTTTCCATGATCGTTGGGTGCACACCTGCCAATCAAATGTATACATCCAAAGATGACTCGACCTTTACTTTACAGAATTTAGAACATCTTCAACTGGTTAGTTTCATAAAAATCCTGATGGACAATTCCAGACCGAAATCCTGAATGCTTACATTCTAATTATCAACATAGGCAACTATTAAAGATAACAGCATTAAACTCCTGGAGGTAGCAATCGACTTGGATTTTGAATTCCAAATTCATACTAAAGTTCCCAATTCTGTAACCCATCATTTCCTAATTCCTCAATTACAGACTTCACACAACGTTAAAAAATATCCAATTTAATCCCAAATTGTAACTACTCAAAGCAAAACCCTAACCCCTTCAAATCCCAGAAACAAAAAGAAGATAAAGTAAATTTGAGTAGCGAAACCTGAGCCTTATCAGCGAGTTGAACCACGAGGCGACCAACAGGAAGCGGCGATTCGTAGGTATAACTATAATTGATACATTCGGACCGCATATAACGAGACAAAACACGGCCATCAGCGGTGAGACCGGCGATGGCGACGCCTATGTGATCGTCGACCTTAAAGATCTTACGCTGGTGTGAGGAGAGTTCGGAATTGGCCTTGTTGACGCACGCGAGAACCACGTGGGTCTTGGATCGGAGGCCGATAGCGGCGGAGCCCTGCTTCACGGCCTCCATGGCGTACTCCACCTGAAAGAGCCTGCCGGCGGGGCTCCACGTGGTCACATCTGTATCGTACTGGTTTCTGAACATTGTCTTCTTATTCTCTTTCTCTCACAATACGTCACCGTCTTGGGCTTCACCCGAGCAACTCTACGAAATGAATCGGTCTGTCTTTAAGCTCAAGGTCTTCTCTTTAAGCTCAAGCTTTCACTACGGTGGCTTGTTGCAGAGGTCAGAGGAAAGTGACCCAGAGGATACGGGTTATCGGGTTCTGGGTAGATTGCCATCGGGCCTGATTAGATACTGGGCCTGTCTTGCAGACCCAGGCCCAGAAAGTTTCCTAATGGGCTACAATACTTTAAAATTTTCTTATGCATTGACCTTCAAAACCTTAATTTAATGTTGCTTCTTGTCACTTAAATTTGATAAAAGATAGACGGTGCTAAATTAAAATATATTTTTAAATAAATTATTTAATAAATTAATAGTTAAAATTTAAGTAAAATAACCAATTAAATTAGTACATATAAACTTAATTTTTATTTTTTATCCATCATCTTTTTAATTATTAAAAAGTATTATAAAACAAAGAATTATGAGTGTATTCATTACATCATAATAAAAGAGGAATTAATTTATGGTCAGATTAAAATATTAAATAAATTTTGATTCTTTTGCCTTTTTTTCCTTTTTTCTTAAGAAACATTAAATGTATTTTTTATTTTTAAATCAATTCATAAGATTAGTTTGAGTTGAAATTTTATATTCAAATAAAGAAAAATACCTTTTTTTAAGATCTACAGTTCTCCTTAGTAACTTTCATTTTTTAATCATTTTTTATTGTTAAGAATGGGTAACAAAAATAAAATACATACTTGTTTAATCATAATAATAAATGGTTGTTGTTATAAAGTTAACCTATCCACTCTTTCCTTTTTTTGGTTTCTTTTTCTCGCCTTTTGGTTTGCTACTGTCTTAAGGTTTCTTCTACTTCCGTCTTTACTGGAGTTTCATCCCTTATGGAGAGCCTCACTAAGGCTTTATTAGTAGGGACTTGATCCTCTATACCACCAGCCCTGTGCCAACCATGTGTCACTCCATCCTAACCACCCATTTATGTAGGTCCTTATACTTCTGTCTTTACTGGAGTTTCATCCCTTATGGAGAGCCTCACTAAGGCTTTATTGGTAGGGACTTGATTCTCTATACCACCAACCATGTGCCAACTATGTGCCACTCCATCCTAACCACCCATTTATGTGCACATCCTAATCACCCATTTATGTGGGTCCCACATAAATGGGTGGTTAGGATGGAGTGGCACATGGTTGGCACAAGGTTGGTGACACAGAGGATTTGGGTTGTTACTGGTAACCAGAGAAATAAGGGAATCTTCCTCAGTTAGTGAAGAATTTCCTGCGTTATCCTGTGAGAATCCGCCCTCCAAATCTCCAGAACTATGGAAATCTAACAATGTTTTTAAAAGCTAAAAATTAAATGAAAACATGAAAGAGAAACAACTTCCAGGTACATGGAAGAACAAGTTATTCTCTCTACCTTAAAAAGTATCTCTTAAGCATTTTCATAATGTTGTGACTGATGGTATCATTAGTCCTCTAATGGAACTTCTCAAGGTAGGAGCGAAGGTGCGGTCCTCCGCTTTACTTGGTTTCTTTTAGAGCAAAAGGCCAGCTTTTTCAGTGCCAGCTTTTTCAGTGATTAACACATAGGCGAAATTCAGATGGAGTAAGAAGGGACTGAAGAAGGTCTTATTGCGTGAGGATGGGACTATCTCGTTTAAATTTTCAGATGAAAAGGAGCTAAATGATATCCTTGAGCAAGGGCTTTGACATATAGGAGAGCAACCTCTCTTCCTACAAAAATGGAAGTCAGGTGTAGAAATGGATCAAGGTAAAGTGGACACTTTTCCTTTGTGAGTGAATTTCCACAATCTCCCGTTAGAACTATGGACCATTGAGGGACTTAGCTATCTTACTAGCTCACTTGGAAAACCATTAGGTATGGACTCACAAACAACTTCCACGAAGAGAATAGGTTATGCAAAAATATGTATAGAGATTCAGAAATCCACCTTCCTATCGGATACTCTCAATGTTATGTGTCTAGGGGACAATGGGGAATTGGAGAAGAAGGAAATAGCTATTACTTTCTCTTGGAAACCTAGTAACTCTACCAAAGTGTGGCAGCCTATGGGGAGGAAATCAATGTTACGAATATCATACCGGACTTGGTACCGGATTGAGTTCTGGTATGGTACTGTACCGGTACCGGTCAATACCGAATACCGTTTCGGGTAATTTTTAAAATTTATAAAATAGTCCCTGAATTTTTTTAAAAATTGCAAAATAGCTCATTGTCATATTGTATAGTTGTACTGTATATTTTAACCCTGTTTCTAAAAATCTAAATAATAAATAATAATTACAATTAATATGGAATAATAATAATTTTCAGATATTTCACATATAAATAATAACCACAATTTATATAAAAAAGACAATCATTATCATATAAATATAAAATTAAGAACAAATTAAAAATATAAAGCATTCAAAATATTACAATT
>JANZXR010000002.1:1263767-1300500 GCA_027575705.1 Erythroxylum echinodendron | reverse complement strand
GAATAATTATATTTTAATTACTTATATTGTAACTAATTAATTAATTATATTTTAAAAAATTAATAATATTAATTTAATTAATTATATTTTATTTTAATTAATGAATGAATTATAGTTTAATTAATTATTAATAATATTTTAATTAATTATATTGTAATTAATTAATTATAATATTTTAATTATTAAATATATTTTTTAATTAATTATAACAAGTACACCCTTATATAACAATGATACTCATTCCTCTAGATTATGAGAGGAATGGAGTATTACCCAAAAATGGGTAATCAAAATAATGATTCTATAATTATAGTGTTTTACTAAATTCAATCTTTCATTCTATACCCATTTTTCTTTTTTCATACCCACTATACAAGCACACCCTAAGTATTATAAGTTAAGTAAAGAAATGTCAAAGTCGGCCTGGCCTACTTTTGATCCGGGATAATTAAGCTATGAATGGGACACGGGTCGAATTGATCGGCCACTGGCGGGTTACGACCTGGCCTTTGACCTAGCAGTTACTTCCAAAATGACTTCGTTTTAGAAACTTTTTATTTAAAAAATAAATGACAGGTCAGGCTGGCTCGTAGCCCGTCGGTCATAGCCAGGGCCACTGGTCTGTCCGAGCCCGACCCATTGACATTCCTAATTAAGTTGACATTTTTATTTGGGTAAATTTTGAATAAATCTAATATTTTTAATCACACTAAAAAACAAATTCAAACTTTTTCAATTTTATTTTGACTTAAAATTTGAAAAATAAAAAAATTGAAAAATAAAATTTTAATTGAAAATTTTAAATTTTAAATAAAATTAAAGAATTTAAGATATGATTGAAAGAGATTGTCCTTATCTGTAAAAATATTAAAGTTTAATTAAAAAAGAGATTATTAAATAAAAATTGATCGATTTGTTTTAATTTACAAAAAATTATTAATTTACAAAGATTGATCGATTTTTAACAACAAGAATAGTAAAGTAAATTGAACCGAAAATTTGAAAATTAAATCAAAAAATTTGACAATTTAAAGTTTTTACGGTTGAACTGACAAAATCAATTAGATTTTTTAATAATTACTTAAAACAAAACATAGTTTTCAAATGTAGTATTTTACCATTTTTAGCGAAAATAACAAGGTTAAGAAATTAAAATTAAAATTAAAAATTCTTTGGTATTGTCTCCTCCTAGAAAACAAGATCACCCACAATTAAGCCAATCTAAATTAATATTAAATTATTTAATAAATCATTAAGTATTATTCTATTCTATTATATAATATTTTATTGTATATTATATTAAAACATTATATTGCACAACGAGTATGCCACCGATGTAAGGCCAAAGGAAAAGAGGACAACCGTTACGTCGTCCCGAGGGCCGAGACCACCCCTCCTAATACAGTCGCTTCTTTCCCCAAATACCCCTACCGACCTAGTGCCAATACGTGGCAGTTTGACACGTGGAAAATCTCACGAGTACACGACAATAGAGAAATCTTAAATCCTGCGATTCCCAGTTCTCGGTTTAACCGGTTCGGCCGGTCGCACATTTGAAGCCGCCGAACAACGAAATTACCGGCCATAAACCAATAACGGAAAGTTAAGACAGATAATTTACAACCCCAGACGACACAGTACATTGTTGTCTCTCATTTCCACGTCTTCTTCTTCTCATTTTCTCGTTCAATTTCTCTTTCTCTTCCCTCTCTCTGATGCCGAACTATTCTTTGTAGAGAGAGGGGTAGAGAGAGAGAGAGTAAAAGAAAGGAACAGAACAGAGAGAGGTTTAAGAAAACGGTGTGAACACTTGCAGTGCCCCTTGTGTCTCTCTGGTCGTTCAGTCACTATTTTCCGATGGAGTTTCAGAAAGCTTCCTCCTTTATCTCCTCTAAGAAACTAAGCAACGGACGTGGTGGATTTAACGGGAAACAAGTCTTCGACGCCGCTGCTTTCGATGGTGCACCGAAGCTCGGGCTTCGAGTGGAGGATTACAGAGAGATATTTGGCGGGTCTGGTGCTTCTTCGATTCCGGTTCTCGATGTTCCAGAGCTTAATGGAAGGGTAGTGAATAGACAGGGCTCGAGGGTTGATTACTCCAAGATTTTTGGTGGGTTTGGTGTACCGGAGTTTGCTATGCCTTGCGAGGAATTATTTGTCAAGCCAAAGAAAGCTCGGTATGTTTATAATATTAGCTTTGTTTTTCTGTGTGATTGTAGTTATCTTAAAGTTGGCTTAGATGAGAAGTGAAAAATTTTGAAGCTTGTGACCTGTTTACCGGTCAAAATAAGATCTTGATGAGAAAAGTTAGGTTGATTCTGTGGGTTTAATGTTTAGGACTTGTGGGTTCTTCTTGCGTGTTGGTTACCTAACACGCAAGAAGAATGTCTTCACTTTCGATGGAAGTGTAGGAGAAAAAAAAAAGTGAAAAAGCGTGTGCTTCGTTGAAAATGTTAAAATCTGTCTTTTAAGTGAAGAAAACAAGAAAGGGGTTTTGGTAATCAACTGTGAAACTATCAGAACTCGATCATTCATTTGATGAGAGTGATCATACAACTATCAGATTTAATATCTCATGAAGGTTGAGAATTGACCAAATGAAGATCCTGCTCTTTCTTCTTTTTGTAGGGCTCCGGATGAAGCAAGATTCCAGCCTGCAGAACAAGAGCATTCAAATCGTTCTGGAGAGAAAAATGTGCCATCATCTGAAACATCTTTCTATTCGAAAGATGATATTAAACATCTCAATGTTTCATATAACAAAACCAACCCAGACGTTATGAATGGGACAAACGGAACCACACATGTAGGTAAGCTCCGTGCCGTTCCAGGATATACTCGTTTAGTTGATGATTCCACACCTTTGCATACCTATGAAGGTGGTAAGTCGATGCGTTCGGTATTGGAGTTGAAGCAAGGGAAGCCTCCCTTGAAAGCTGTGTCTGGTCCACAACCAGGCACCAGTGCAGAAAACACTAGTACTATTCATGCCAAGCTTCAGAAAAATTCTACTCGCAATAGATCCTTTTCTCATGATTTTTCATCTGATGCATTTGAAATTGACCTGGGTATACATCAATCGAGAACGACACCAGATCCACTACCTTCAAGGTTATCATCAAACTTGGTTAATAATCATGGTGGTTTCATTGGGTCAACAAGATCAAAGTTTGGGGTTTCTAGGAATGATGCTCCTGAAACTGCAGGTAACCATTCACCACCTTTCCTTGACGAGGAAATAGATGCAAATTCAGCCGCTGCTGCCTCGGCAGCTGCGTTGCGGAAGGCAATAGAGGAGGCTCAAGCAAAAATTAAAATCGCAAAAGAATTAATGGAAAGGAGGAGGTTCAATGGTTTAAAGGTTGAGAAATTGAGTTCTAGTATTTCAAAATCCAGTAACAGGTCAGTGAAAGTGACAGAAGAAAGTAAGAAATCTGAAGAAACAGATGCTCAAAAAATTTATCACAAAGAGGATACTTCTGCTGACTTAAGAAGGCAAAATGCATTAAAAAAAAGCCAAGTAACTTCAGAGTTGATGGATGAAAGAAAGTCTTCCATTTCCAAATGTGTTATTTCAGAAGCAGAGGATGTGATGCCTAATTCAACTCAAATGCATCATAGTGTAGAGCAGTCAGAAGCTGTAGAAGCCCCGGAAGAATTTTCAGAACTTGCTCAGTCTGAGCAACATATGGGAACCGAAGTAGAGTTGGATCAGGCAGAGAATATAAATTTCAAGACACCCAAAGCCAACGAACTTGAAGGGAGCAAGAAGATGATAGCAGAAGAAAACATTCAGAAGCCAAAGGGGCTAAACGAGACAACAACAGCACTTAAAGAGGATTCTAAACAGGTTAAGGTTGAGAAGGAACTAAACCCGTTTGAAAAGACATTTGGATGGAATATATTTGCAAACATTATCAAATCAATCAAAGAGTCTCATCTTCAGGATGGAAATGAAGAAAAAGTTAAGGTTGCTGATGAAGGAAAGGTAGTTGATGATATATTAGAAGTGTCCTTTGAAGAGACTAAATGTGAAGGTAATCTGAAAAAGGTTGAGGAAACAGAAGAAAATAGAACATGTGAAATCCCGGATTTGGAAGAAACCAAAGACACAGAGAAATCAAGGGAGTCTCAAAACTTGGTAGAAATTGAGGTAAAACAAGGTGAAACATTCCATCAAGGAGAGCCACATGGTGAAATAGATGAAGTTCCTATGAGGATAGATGACTTTAATGGGGAAAAGGAAAATGAGAAGGGGCATAATGAAGAAATGAATGATCCTAAAGTGGGTGAAGGCACTGAAAAGAAGGTAGTTGAACGCGATGTAGAGAGATCAATCCAAGGTAAGGAATATTATGAGGAGAGCGTGAGGGAGGTTGGGGAGATAAATGGAGATATTCAGTTGGAAGAGGCGAAAGAGAATGAGTCACAAAAGGACAGTTCTTTGGGAAATGAAAATGAGGTGAGGGGAGAGAAACTCTGTGAAGAGGAAGAAACTGAGAGAAACAAATTGGAGATAGACCACAGCAAAGAAGTTGAAATGAACTTCAGAGCAACTCAACAGGCTTTTGGATACCCTGGGAACAATTTTGAAGCTGCTGATGAGAACAATCAGGATGAAAATGACAAAATAGGCAGGACGCATGAAACTGATGGACATGAACAAAATTCTGAGGAACTGGAGGTAACTGCAGGGTTACTGACCATGGAAGAAAATGAGAAGGAAAACGATAGATCTGAAAAAGAGCCACTTGAAGTTGATCAGGAAGATCAAATGGACGAAAAAGAGCTTAACGAGTGTATCGGCCAAGCTCATGTTTTTACTAGCCTTCTTGGGATCAATGAACATGTGGATACTGCTGAGGCTGTTTTGGTTAGCAAAAGCGGTGAACTTTTAGGTCACATTCAATTGAACCCTGAGCAGAAACAAAATGAAGATCATGTAATAGACTATATGGAAATATGCAGTCTAAGAAAGATGCCCTGTGCATTGGACGAAAATTATGCTGATTCTGATGGATCTGATATTGGCAGCAATAGTGAAGAAAGTGAGAACTTTATGCCTACTCAAAGTGAAGGATGTTTAGGTAATAATATGGTGCCTGAGATGGTTTGTGGTACTGAAAAATGTGCTCAAGAATCGCCTTTTGAACTGGAAGAAACTCACGATGATGTCAAGAAGTCTGAAATTGCTTCCAATAATGAAAAGAATGATGGATACTTTGACACTTCTCTTGATGAAAGACAAGTCAGTACTCGGATAGGTGTGGAAACTAGTCAGAAACCCTGTATGTTTGAACTGAAAGCAACCACTATAGAGATATCTCAGGAGAATCATCACCAACTGCTGTCAAGGGAGGAGAAGAAAGCTGAAGATAAACAAGAAGTGGTGATGGAAAGTAAAGCTCCTAAGAGAAAGGAAGCAAAAGATAGGAATTTAGAGAAAGAGAAAGAGAAAGAGAGAATAGCTGTTGAAAGAGCCATCAGAGAAGCTCGTGAAAGGGCTTTTGCTGAAGCCAGAGAAAGGGCAGAAAGGGCTGCTGCTGAGAAGAAAGTTGCTACAGAAGCTCAGAAGAAGGTGGCATCCGAGGTGCGGGAGTGGTCAGAAAAGGCTTCTACACAATCTAGTCATAAGTCAGCAGCGGAGAAAGCTTCTATGGAAGCTAAATTGAGGTCAGAAAAGGCTTCTATACAATCTAGTCATAAGTCAGCGGCAGAGAAAGCTGCCATGGAAGCCAAATTGAGAGCTGAACGTGCTGCAGTTGAGCGAGCAACCGCAGAGGCTAGGGTGCGTGCACTAGAAAAAGCAATATCAGAGAAGGCAAGAAATAAGTCTGATATATCTTCAACTGATAAGTTTCCAAGTGCCTCGAGAGATGATGGAACAAAATCAAAAGTGAGTGTTTGTCATATTCTTCCAACTGGTAATTCCCGTCTATAAGTATAGAATTTGAAATGCAGAATTATTGAAAATTAAGTGTTTCCTTCAGGATCAACATAACAAAGCTCAGGCTCAGGGTCCTTCCAGCAGTTCAAGATACCCAAGTAGAGTAGCAAACAATGAGTTAGCTCAAGGCTGTAAAGCTACGTTAGAAAAGCATCAACGAACAGCAGAGCGTGCAGTATGCCCTGTTCTTTAAAAAGTTTGATAGACATCTAAGTTCAACCGAGTTTCTAACGAACACAATATTTTCTGCAGGCAAAAGCTCTTGCAGAGAAGAACATGCGTGACCTCCTTGCTCAGAAAGAGCAAGCAGAGAGAAATGTAATTGATTCTTTGAATGATTTTGAAATCTTGCAGATACTGTAAGTTAATTCTTTGTTCCCACCTTCATAACTTTGGATGTATATTGACAGAGAGTAGCAGAAATCTTAGATGCTGAAGTGAAGAGATGGTCAAGTGGGAAGGAGCGGAACTTGCGTGCCCTGCTTTCGACACTACATTATGTACGTAAGCTTCTTATACAGTTTCATAACTGAGATAAATGCTTGCTGCTTTTTCTTAGAATAGCTTAACATAATGAGAGTCTCTGTGATAGAGAAATTGACACACTTCTGTTCAAATGGCAACACTATTTCTGTAGACTTCTGATGGTCCACAATTTCTCATTCTTCCTCGGGAGATTTAGTCCCTAGCACGCTAAAGCCTTCATTATTTTTGTATTCTGACCGGATTTTGGGATGGTGTCAAGAGCTCATAAAATATCAGACCGACCCGTCCAGCTTATTGTCAAGCCTACTTATTGTTTCCCTGTACTTGCAGATCCTTGGCCCTGACAGTGGCTGGCAGCCAATTCCTTTGACAGATATTGTATCAACTGCTGCCGTTAAAAAAGCTTACCGGAAAGCCACCCTGTGTGTCCATCCTGACAAATTGCAGCAAAGAGGTGCAAGCATACAGCAGAAATATACCTGTGAGAAAGTTTTTGATCTATTGAAGGTGAGCTGTAGTTTATGTCTTGTTTTTAAGTTTTTGATCTATTGAAGGTGAGCTGTAGTTTATGTCTTGTTTTTCTTACACCTGACCCATGACCAAGCACACTTTAAAGTTCCATATCACAAACTATCTAATAAAGAACTAGAGCTGGTTTTCATGGCACCTAACATCCTTATAATATGGAACAGTATCACTGACCCATATTCAATTCACTTGCATCTCAGGAGGCATGGAACAAATTCAGCATGGAAGAACGATAGTATCAGCTCCAATTCGCACAAAATACTAGATTGTTATAGACATTCTTTTGCTTATTCTTTCATGCTCTTGGAAGGAATCTGTCATTATTACTAAACAGATGTGCCCTCTTGTTAGCTGAGAGCAGAAACAGATCGATGATAACAGATTTGCAAATGAAGCATCCATGCATACTCATACTAACAGGAATACACTGCGCAAATGGGAAACTGTGAACACTCGATTGCTTAATTTAATCAAACAAGAAAAAAACCAAGTTCATAAGAATAATTAGCCAGATGACCAACATTCTTGCAACCTGTGAAAAGAAATCAGAAGGCGACAAACAAGCTATAATAATGTGTTCTAACTGGAAGCGAGATACAGAGATTAGATTAAACACCAAGTAAGTGAAGCATTATAGCATTCTGTGCATGCATGCGGTTCTCAGCTTGTGGGAAGACAATAGAATTTGGAGCTTCAATGACCTCATCAGTCACCTCCACGCCCCTTTCTGCAGGTAAACAATGCATGAAGTACGCTTTTGGGCCTGCCAACGTCATAAGGTCTTGGTTCACCTGCAATTGCGAACCATTAAATTTGATAGTACAACCCTGGTTCACATGGAGATGAACGGTGCAAAATTTTGAAACAAAAAAATTCTTTTTGATCTTAACTCGTTGACATGAACATACAAAAATGTGAAGGAAATTGCTAAACAGTGACAAGTACTCCAAGATTAGTCAGGTTTTGGCACTGCCTTACAAGGAAGCCTCAATTTCAGTTATAAAGTAAAACATTGTAGGTGTAAGCTTCCAATTTTCAACAAATGTTTACAGAACAAAAAGATTTTGACTCACCAACCATTAAAGGTGAAGGGAGAGACCCAACTGGGGTGAGTGGCGTTCACAGTTGGTTAGTGCTAAGAAATTCAACTCCAGAGTAACAATGTGGTACATTATGTTATATCACAGGAAGATCTTGATATTAGTTAACATTTTGAATGGCATATCATCTCCTTAACTAAAAAAAACCATAGCCGACTCAAATTTTATAGGTAACACAACTCAAAATACTTGAATCAGTCCCAAGAACATTAAGATTTTCCTTCAACATGAAACTAGTCAGTAAGTCTACTCTGTAATTGATTGAAACAACCATCAGCAAACTTAATAGCAATACAGAAGAGTTCACAGAGTTCCACATAATAGCAAACAATACTTTATCGAAAGATGAAATTCATACCTGAAAGCCCTGAAATACTTGACGACGATATGCAGCTTGTTCCTTTTGCCCCATGCTGGCCCACACATCAGAGTACACAACATCAGCATTTCTAACAGCTTCTTTCGGATCATTTGTAATCTCTATCTTGCCAATTCCAGCCTGCCGTGCTTTCTCGACAGTTTCGGCATTTGGTTCAAACCCTTTAGGACAGGCACAAACAAAGTGGAAAGGAACAACAGAGGCCAGCATCAACCAAGAGTGTACGATGTTATTGCCATCCCCTATATATACAACCTGAAGTAGATACAAGTATAAAATTAGGTTAAGTTGAATTCTAAAGTTAGATTATTGACATGCATAGATAAGAAGGAAGCAAGGAACATGGTCAACAAACCTTGGTGCCCTCCAATTGACCAACATGTTCGATTATTGTTAGGGCATCAGCCATTATTTGGCAAGGATGATTATAGTCTGTCAGGCCATTAATGACAGGCACAGAAGCATATTTTGCCAGGTCACGAATGTCCTGTTAGAAGAAACAGTTTAACGTTATCAGCTGATGCCCGAAACAATCATTTCCCATTAACAATGGAAACTTCTAACAAATTTCAGGCAGTTAAAGTTCCAAACTTGCATGAACAAACCCAACTCAGATACAAAAAGAAAGGAAAATTAATTAACTCACCAGCATACCTGATGAGCAAAAACACGCGCCATAATAATATCATTATAGCGAGACAGAACACGAGCGACATCACGAGTTTCCTCTCGTTTACCCATCTGAATATCATCAGGTCCCAAGTACAGAGCATGACCTCCAAGCAAGTAAAACCCAGTCTCAAATGAAACCCTTGTTCTCATTGATGGCTTCGCGAAAATCATAGCCATTGTTTTCCCTTTAAATGGAAGGAAACTCCTATCCCCAGATTTCAACGCTGCTTTGACCTCCGCAGCTCGATCCAATATCTTCAGTATCGTAGCTTTGTCAAAATCATCAATATGCAGAAAATCTTTTAACTTTCCTTTTGCTACCCAAAAAAAAAAAGAAACAGAAAAATTAGAAACTTTCCAAAATTCCCAATTAAAATACTATACCAAATGGAAAGAACGAGACACGTACAGTCTCCATTAACTGAAGCTGACGGAGAATAGGCGGTGGAGGAGGCATGACATGAGATTGTTCCGTTAAAAAGGGTCTTTGACGGCGGAGACAGAAACCGTACAGAATGGAAAGAAAGGTTGGCAGAGAAAGAAGAGGACGAAGAGGTCCGAGAGTAGTTTTTGGACGGAAGCGAAGTGGAATGGAACGAAATCGCCGCCATTGTCGTCGTTCTGAGAGGTTTCAGTGCTGGAGCCAGTGATCCAGTGAACTAAACTAAGTTCCACTTTGTACTTGGCGGAATTTGCTTTGACTTAAATGCCCCTAGTCACTGCTTCAACGTCGTCGTTTTATCGACACTGGGCCACAAAACAAATGTATTGTGGGCCTTCTCGGTTCTGGACTGCTTTTCGCTCTTATCAAATAAAGATGAAGTTGTATATTATTAGACATATTTAAATCTCGTGTTTTAGTGAGATTTTTATTAGGTGTTGTTATTATTATTATTATATATTTTTTAAATAAATATTGTTATTTATATATTTTTCTAGAAATGAATTAGTAATGAAAATTTCAAAAAAAAGATTTTGGGTTGAGTTAATCAAACTGTTGGTCAAATAATTCGGCCCGTTTTTGACCATTCAACCAAGGGTCGGGCCGGGCTACTCCCATCCATAGATATATTCCAAATTCTATAAGAGCTCTATCAATACGCAAAAGAGATGTATGTAAAATTTTTATAATAATTCTTAAAATAATTTTCTAATCATTTAAATATCGTCAGGTCTGACTGTGGAATCAAACTCGCCCCATCATAATCCCTACTTCACTAACACATGTAAATGACTTCGATTGGTCGCAAACTACCCCAGAACCTGTCAGTCGATTGTGACTATAGTGTACCATTGAGCTTCAATAATGACAATCACAATACTAGGACAATGGATTACTTGGTGAACAACAGCGACCATTCTTTCAGGCATTGAAGAGAATGGGGTATATGATAACGATAAATTCCATTTTAAGGAATCAGGAAAATGACAGAATATACTTATTGATCTTTCCATGGCAACCTCAGACTCAGAGACTAGGAAAGTGGTAAAAATACAAGGAGACAATGTCCTAGTCATGGTCCCGTTAATTAATGGCAGGAAGGTCCTTAGGAAGTGGCACTACTTCCTCTGAAACTTGGAGTTTGATTGCAGCTTGTTTGTCATCTGTATCAGGTATGGAAGGAAGCTGATGAGAAAGAGGAATCAGTCCCTTTTCTCTGCAAGTTTCAACAGCTCCAACGAACATATCTTCAAGGCTGTACTTAAACTCAAAACCCATGTCTGTAAGCTTCATGGAGGAGAAGACAACCCGCGTCAGGTTCTCGTCAATGTCCTTGAACCTGAGAACAAAAGCGGATACCAGTTAGTCTAAGGTTATAAGTAACAGATTCCGATAATGCTGGGCAGTGTTTGGGGGGTTTACTTGGTGGGAACATTGTACTCAGGGTACTTCTGTTTAAGCAACTTTGCAAGATCATGGATGTTAGCGTCATGAGAGGAGCAAATATAACGACCTTCTGCCTTGGAATTCTCGAACAGGAAGATGTGAGCAATGCAGAGATCGTCCAAGTGCACGTAATTCCCCTGTTTTATGATCCCATAATGAGATTCATTTCCTGTAATCAGGTTAAGTGTGTTTTTAGTAACCTGAAGAACATCGAACAATCTCTGTTCTATGAGAGTTTTTTAACATATATACCAGTAATGAGTGAAAGTGCAGTTATAAGACTAGGTGGCAGCGAGGACATGATAAAAGGACCGACAACAAGAGTTGGTATGATTGTGATTAGATCAATATTGTTCTCTTTAGCGAATTTCCAAGCTGCTTGCTCTGCCAGTGTCTTGGAAACGAAGTACATCTGGTTTTTGAAGGGAAATCCTGTGTTAGTAATGGTTATATATGTTCATAAAATCTGAATGTGATAATGATACCAACCCATCCAGTCATTTTTACGGACTGAACAAAGTCCAAATCACTCCAGCAGTTCTCATCGTAAACTGGTTTTTTGTGATCTTCAACGTCCACAGTTCCTGCAGATGATGTGAACACTATCCTCTTCACTGTCTTTGCCTTAACACACGCCTTCATAATGTCCAATACTCCATTAATGGTCGGCTTTATCACTTCATTCTGCCAAGAAAAGGAGTGAACGGCAGCATAAGTACACGTAAACCATGTAGTCAGCGGTTATGTCTGTCTTCCCACATCCTATGAGTAATCCAACAAAGTGGGAATTCAATCGTTCCAGTGATCATACCTCTGGATCTTTGGACTCGAAGTCCATGGGAGTGGCAACATGGAACACTCCTGTACAACCTTGAATCGCCTCATCGAAACTTCCTTCTTCGGAGAGATCAGCTTTCCACAGACTCAAGTGAGTCTTAGCATTTGGCAACTCTAGTAAGTGCTTCACCTTCTTTACATTTTCTAAAACATACACGGCAAAGTCGAATGAAAAACGAAGCATCAGACAGTTCTAAAACATACACCACAAAGTCGAATGAAAAACGAAGCATCAGACAGTTTATATTATATAACTGAAACCAAAAAAAAGGTGGTGGGAATCAGAATCCAAACCAGGGTCTCTCACTGTAGCACGAACGACGTAGTCCTGCTCAAGCAGTCTCATGATGAGCCATGAACCGATGAACCCAGATGCACCAGTCACACATACGATCTTCGTTACTGATCCCATGTTTATCTTCCAGAGAAGGTAGTGATACAAAGATAATTAAAAACAGAACCAGTTAAGAGTTTTGTGGTATAAACCAAAACGTTTAAGCAAATCGACTCTTAACAATATTATATATATATATATATATATATATATCTGTACGGAATACTATTTTCATCTAACAAATTCGTTATTTTTGAGTTAGATCTCCCTAACAAGTGATTACCTAACAGTCCTTGCACGTGTGTGGTGGGTGTAGTTGCGGCTAGAATTCAAGCTGAAAGAGATGGTCAGTTACCATCGTGCTTGTACGAGTGTTAAGCTGTTCGGTTTCGTTTAAGCAGATTTTTGAGTTCGAGTCTTATCGTATGTAGAAATTTTATTGGGAGAGTCACCCACTAAAGTCAAGTGGGATGCGGGTCGGATCCGGATGTAATCAAAGCAGAGAAAGCTCCAATAAATCGGGTAAGCAATCCAAAAAAAAAAAAGAGACATTCAGTTGTGGATGATGTTTTAAAAATTCAACAAAAAATTAAATAAAAAGGATAAAATTTAAAAGTCAGTAGACAATAAAAATTAAAATATAATTTAAAAAAATATTATCTTTATTTATGAAAAAAGTTTGAGTTTGATTAAAAATAAAGTTATTAAATAAAAATGTATTTATTTATTTATTTTAGGTTGGTTTAAAAAACTGAGTGATTGATTAATAAACAGATCGATTTTTAATAATAAAAATTATTTAGGTAAATAAAATAAAAATTAATTAGTTCAAAATTTTTAAATTGAACTAATTGAATGTGTTCAACTTTTTAATTATTATTCGTAACTATTTTATCACTAAGATTTTAGTTCAAAAAATTTAAACTTGAATATGAGTTTAATCATATTCAAATATTAAAATTTTGACATAAGTAAAATCAATTTTAATTTAATTCCTTGTTTTTAAGTTGAATTGGGTTTATTTTTTATTGATCATATTTGAAAATATATAAAAGTCAGTTTAATATAATAACTCTATCATATAATTTAAAACATTATATTTGGGTTTATGATCAATTTAAATTTAAGCAATCACTCTATCATATAATTGAATCATTATAGAATATCTCCAATTTTATGATCAATTAAAATTTAAGATATGGACTAAGCACACAAGATATGATGCCTAACAGGAAATAGTCGAGTTGGTAAAGTGAAAGATGATAGGGTCAAAAAATTTTGTGTTTGAATATCTTATTTATACTCTCTCAATCGAACATATCGTACAGGATTTGTCTAATGCATAATAACTGGTTTGCATGATTTATAGATTATTGTCTCAATCCAAAGATTTACCTAATACATATTTAAAATAGCAACTATAAGCTCTTCCTGTAAAGAAAAAAGATACGATTAATCAGGAAAAGAGGAGAATTCAAACGTAGTACGGATGGCTTGACACATGTTCCCATATTTGTGGAGTTGGCTTGTGTTTCAGTCAACCAGACAATACTGTATAGTGTAAGCCCAATTGGAGTATTGGGCTCGATAGACTCTAAAATGGGACAAAGAAAAACTCTTTATAAAATAAGAGTTTTTTTCATATCATGTTTGAGCCTGATTCAGTCTAACTCGAAGTTAAGGAATCCATCTTAAACAGTGACGGTAGCTCAGGATGGTAAGAGAGGGTTATCGTCACCTTTGATCAAATTAAAAAGACTATTTTTACTTAACTTTTATATAGTTTTGTAATTTTTGAATTAAATTTTTAATTCCATAAAGAAAATTTTACGATGGAGTTTTTATATTTATTTTAATTTTCTCTCCTCAAAAATTAGTCGAGTTTTACCACTGATCTTGAGTTTACTAAATTATTTGATGAACACTTAATTTTTTTAAAAAAGTTTGGGTTTAGTAAAATTAAGGCTCTATACGTACGTCTATACATATAATATGTAATATTTTATGTGTTTTAATTTATACATTTGGAACAAATTGAAACAACGATTAAAAAAGATGAGAAGCTGGATGATCCAAACGGTCACTTACTAAATCTCAACATCTATTCGTCAAGCAGTGAATGAGTAAGGCACTAGTGAAAACTGATCCTCGGTGGTTGGTGATTGGGGTGAAAGTTGATACGAAAGGCACGAGCATAGCACTTCTCAACACCGATAGGCCAAAACGGGTTAGAGTATCCTGTTATAGTTAGGATGTTTTAACATTTACTATTTAATCTAGTCCATATATTTATATGAATTTCACGTAAATGTGTGTATAAAATTTAATAAAATAAGAATGAAACTGTTTTAATAAGACTTATCCGGAGCTTAGCATTGCCTTGGTGGGGCTTGTTACTTTTAGTAAGTTATGTGTTAAATGATAAAAACCTATATGAAGCATTTTCATTTTACTGAAATATGAAAGCCAGCATGTTCCTAAATTTTTCACAAGAGTTAGGACAAGTTATATGTTTTTGGCCTTTAAGTGAAAATACATTCATTAGGTATGCTTTTATCAGGTACGCTTTTACCTTTCTCTTATGTAATTTTTGTGATACTTATTAACCTTACGCCTCTATCAGTATAACGTAAGTTTATTAGTTTTTTTAATAATTCGATACATCAATTTTTTCTTTTATTCTTTTTTTATTCTATTTATTTATTTATTTATTTTAATTTTATTTACATATTTTCATTTTTATATTTACATGTGAATTTATAAAAAATAGCCTCTTTATTTTATAAGGATAAGACTACGTAATATGACTTCTCTAAACTTTGCCTAATTGCAAAATTTCGAATCAAGTGCGACCAAGGTGATAAGAGTGAAACAGATAAATTAAAACAGTAAATCCGATCCGGCCAAAACATCGTGGGTGTCTCACTCAACCACCAACCATCCCATCTTCTGAGGGGCCAAAACGAGGCAAAAGGGTCCGTATAAACGCTTACATGTTGCTGATCAACGAACACGAGCACGAGCACCTTCCAATGCCACGGGACACATAGGGAATGATGCACCGACCTCTTGGGCCAATCACCGGTAAAAGCCATGATACCCATTGGATAGTTGTCACTACTTTTATAATTTTCGACAGTTGACGGTTGCACATGGGTTGGTGTTATGGGAGGCGTAAAACGGTGACGTTTGATTACGTATACGGTCTGTCTAAACTGAAAGTGCATTGGAAATGAAAAGCATCGTCGTCCTAGCACAGAATCTGACCTATCCGCGGTCAGTACATTGGGATTCATTTAGCAACCATTGGACGGTGAGACTTGGAATCTTCATTGGCATGCTCACCGTAGCCACCAGCCAGGGAAGTTATTATCCGTTAGAACGGATTCCGAGTAAATGATATGCTTTGATTAAAATAAATTATAACAATAATAATAATAAAAAAAGCTGATACCTGAATTTTGTATAGTTAAAAATTTTAATGTTTAATTTAAAATTTGTTAAATAAAAATTAATTATTTTATTTTAATTTATAAAAACTAAATTGATTAATTAATTTTTAATAATAAATATTATTAAACTAAACTAAAAAATTCACACAGAGGTAGTGTGACTTGGAGTGGATTGCTTGTAAGAAAATGTCACGTATTTGTCGGAACATGACATAACATTATCACCGTCCTAAGTGACATCAAGAGATCCAAGGAAAATCGAAGGATGATGGGCCCACCCATCAATGATTTTATGTTTTTTTATCCTTTCACTGTCTTTATGATTTATAATAATTCTTAAATAACTGATATTTATTAATTATTAATACAATTTAAACATAATTGTTAAATATTGACTAAAAATTACTTTTGATTTTTAAGATTGGGATTAGATCTTTTGTTTCCAGTTATAACTTTGTTCTATTAAATCTCAGCAACACATTTACACACAAATGTGTAGATCAGATTGAATAGAACAGGGTTGGAACACCCTAATGAGAATAGGGTGCTCCAGCCAGAAAGAAATTATCTGTATCATTTGACCAGTTCCAAACCAGTGCCAACCAATGTCGTCCACAAAACCCATTTATTTATAGCAAAGTTTGTAGATGAGGTTATTGAGAATAAGGTTAGGATTGGAAAAACGGTACAGACAATTTGGTTCGCTCCAACTCCTTAAGATTTTCTTAACAAGTTAGATCATAAAAGAAGATCAGATCTCATGTTCTAATTATAGTATTCCTATTATGTTCTACGATTTGGAATAGAGTAATTGAAACAGAAAATTTGACGTGCCTAAAAGAACTATGAGACATTATTTAGTACGAAAGAGTGTATGACCACAATATCCTCATACTCTATCACCATCCGTTTGATGATCCTTTAATTTAAGAGAAAGGTGGGAGGTTTGGTTTAAAACCCTAGCCTTCCATTCCCAGGTCAGATAGCAATGGGTTGCGCTGAGTTAGATTCCGACTTATACGCAGACTTAAGTTTTGTCTAACCCTCGATTAAATTCAAAGAATACGGTTTGAGCTCGAGTTTAGGTCTAACTTAATTTTTTCATTTAAAATTTTAAAAATAATATTATATTTTAAAATTTTTACGTATTAGATTAGACACAGTGCTGCAGTATGATCTTAATCTGAAGTTCAAATTTTTGTTTACAAAAATCCTAAGTCCAACTCAAAGTCTATTAATTTATAATATATATTCGATAATTTACTTAATGATCATCCGAAAAATCCAATCTGCTTATTTAAGCAAATGTGTCATCAACATAAATGTTCTTTTCAGCATAAAGATCCTCTATTTCTCTGTAATCCTACGGCTCTGAACTCGGGGCATTGAAAGAAAAAGTAAGTCACTTTCTCATATCTAACAAGCAACAGACCGCCATCATTATCTAAAATATATTGTTAGAACACTGTTAGCTCAATTATGATTGTCACTGCAGAAAACAGAGAGAAAAAATGACATTTCTGGTCTCTGCACTGACTTAAAGGACCATTCATTGAAGCAGAGAAATAGGTAACCATAATCCATTTCCTGACGCTTACTATCTGTCTATAAGAAGAAACCTGCACTGAGTGATTCTGCATTTCAAGTTCTTTGAGATAAGGCGAGGAAGAAGAAGAATGAGAGAAATGAAACATCTGGGACTGTTTATCTTCCTGATTCTCCTCATTCAAGAACAGGCGATTTTTCGTCAAGTGAAAGCTGATGAAGGGTTCATAACAGTTAAAGGAGTGCACCTTATGTTGAATGGGAGTCCATTTTATGCAAATGGATTCAATGCCTACTGGCTCATGTATTTGGCAACTGACCATTCTCAGAGAAACACAGTTTCATCTGTCTTGGAGGAAGCTAGAGCTCATGGCCTTACTCTATCAAGAACTTGGGCTTTCAATGATGGTCAAGAGAGAGCTCTTCAGTCATCACCTGGCTCCTACAATGAGCAAACTTTCCAGGTTATTTTAAGTGATCATTTTGTGTTTCTATTTTCCTGTGTTTCCTCATGATCTGGTTTCTTGCTTTTTCTAAATGTTGTTCATTTTTTTCTTCGTTTAAAGGGATTGGATTTTGTAATATCTGAAGCAAAGAAATATGGGATTAAGCTAGTTTTGAGTTTGGTGAACAACTATGAGAACTATGGAGGAAGAAGACAGTACGTGAACTGGGCGAGAAATCAAGGGCAATCTGTTTCATCTGATGATGATTTCTTTACCAACTCTGTAGTCAAAGGCTATTACAAGAATCACATCAAGGTGACTCAATTCTCTCTCTCAAAGTCATTCATATCTCCTCCGTTCCTTCCCTGTTTTCTTTTCATGGAGTGAACATAACATTTCTGTTACGATCTAATTGTCACATATCGATAATAAAAAAGACTGATATAGAGTTTACAGGCTTATGGACTCTCTCACCCTTCAAGCTAGCTTTTGAGATTAGTTCTTCCATAAAACCTCTACCAATTAGTATTAGAGCTAAAACTACTCCTTCAAGTCCTCGTGCTATGCTCACAGGTGGTGACGTCAGTATAGTAGTGTTTGCTCGGGGTTCGAAATGGTCTAGTGCACAGCTAGCTAACTAGTGCCTGGGCTTCGAGGAGTAGTGAGATGTTACGGTCTAATTGTCCCACATCAGTAATAAAAAAGACTGAAGTAGAACTTATGAGCTCTCTCACCCTTTAACCTAATTTTGGGGTTAATTCTCCCGTAAAACTTGTAACAATTTCTCTTATCATAATTTCAATCAGAGAAAGAATGGACATGGTTAAAGTTTCCACTTTGGATTAAAAGTTTGATGCTTTTGTCATAGACTATCCTGACAAGGCGGAACAGTATCACCGGAGTTGCTTATAAAGATGATCCAACAATCATGGCTTGGGAGCTTATCAATGAACCCAGGTGTACCTCCGATCCATCAGGAAGGACCATTCAGGTTTGATACGTATCTCCAGGCCTTCAAAACACCCCCATTTGGTCAAGTTACAGTCTTTTGGATTTTGATTCATCGCAATCATGTCAGGACTTCTTCAACTTATTTTCGTTACTGCTTTCTGATTGATGTTGACCCATAAGCTTTACGTGATTTTTTAACATGACAGGCTTGGATTACGGAGATGGCTTCATACGTGAAGTCCATAGATGGAAACCATTTATTGGAAGCAGGGTTAGAAGGGTTTTATGGACAATCATCGTCACCAAACCAACAGTATAATCCCAACTCCCAAACAGGAACAGACTTCATCGCCAACAACCAGATTCCTGGAATCGACTTTGCCACAGTCCATTCATATCCTGACCAATGGTAAGCAATCTCCTGCTAAAAGATCAGAATCCTATCCAGTTGCTAGTGTTCCTAACTGAGAATGGAGTTTCTCTTGTTCATGAACAGGCTGACAGATTCGAACGAAGAGAGGTTGCAGTCATTCCTGAACAATTGGGTGGCAATTCACATCCAAGATGCTCAGAACATACTTCACAAGCCAGTTCTCTTCACGGAGTTTGGAAAATCATCAAGAACTGGCAGTTACAATCAAAGGGATCAGTTGTTCGACACCATTTACTCAGCAGTTTACTCTTCTGCTAGAGGTGGTGGAGCAGCTGCAGGTGGCATTTTCTGGCAACTGTTTACTCAAGGAATGGACTCATTTCGAGATGGCTATGAGGTTGTCTTCTCTGAGAACCCCTCAACAGCTAACCTCATCACCGGTCAGTCTCAGAAGCTCAATCGGATTCGGAAGATGTTTTCAAGGCTACGAAATATGAAGAAATTGCAGAGAGCAAGAGATATCAGAAAGGCTCAGTGGTTGGCTAGGAACAATAGCACTGTTGTGAAGCATTAAAAATTTTCAATAGATTTCTCATTAGTGTAGTTTAATATCCAATGTTTTCATAAACATTGGCCATATCAAACAATAAAATTTAGGATTTCACTTTGTCTGTTAGGTGAAAGTCACTTCTAATACAGTTCTCAACCTGAAACCAATTCCGAACTTACTTTGTCTAATTGTAATGTTGATCAGTTACCCTGGAGTCAAGAACTCGTTTGCAAAAAATATATCAAATCACGGATATAAAAGGAGATAAATCAATTGATTGGCTTAGAAACATTCTAAAGTTACATTACTGCCTCTTAATCCTAAGCTCTGGTTCTTATAAAGGCATCTTTTAGTTTCTAATATACAAGCATTGATTGTTGCCAAGCAATCAGAAGGGATAAAAGGATGTATGCCAACTACTACTCGGCTTCCACCACTAACCCGAAACTTAAATCACGGTCTCGTCTTTGATCGTAGCATTCTTCTGAATGACGGTAATCCCTGACCTGATGTAAATTCCTTCACTTGGCCTTTCTGCTTCTTGAACGCCCTGAGAAAAACGAAAAGCTAGTTCAGCAGAGACATGCACAACATCAAAAAGATAAAGAGAAAAGCACGGTTCAACTGGTGTTGACATTCCCTAAAGGATGTGGTGGTGTAATCTTTAAACACAGAAACTGATACTTACATCCGCATTTCTAATGATGACGTCTCGTCCAATTTTGGCGTTCTTGTCGATAATACAGTTCCTTGAAGAAAATGATTTGGGATCAGCAAATGGTTTGTGAGTATTTCATAACGAATTAAATGACTAAACTTACCACTTGCTCACCTGATTTTAGTATTTTGTCCAACACCAATTGGAACCTTTCCTTGGGCAAGCAATGAAGCGATTTCTGCTTCAGTTTGATAATAGTCAGCCCCCATCATCATAGTATCCTGCAAAGAAAATATTGTTAGGCACTGAAATCCATTCAAGGTAGTCTAAAGATTTATTGTTGGCTTCTGTACTAAAATCTAGATGCAGTTAAGATCTAGAGCATTTGTATGAGAAAACCTCTACATCTAGTAGTCTTTCCTGTTTCACTGACCAAACATCAAATCTGCATAGTATTTCTGATTTATCTTATTCATTTTGTTCTCAACATTGGGCAGTAGCTTCTATTCCGTCGTTGGATGTAAGGGAAGAGGAGAGGAATCGATAAAGCTAGAGGATGGCTAACCAGAAGCTCAACACCCTTCTCTAAACGTGATCGAACACCAACTATGGAGTGTTCCACACTACATTCCCTTAGGAAGCAACCATGCGAGATTATGGCATCCACAACCTGCAGCAAATAAATGGGTCAAGAGATGCAACAATCTAGTTGAAAATTGCCAGTTTGTCAAACCAAACAATCGTACTCGTACCCTGCAGTTGTCAACTTTAGTTGGGGGCAAAAATCTAGGAGATGTGTAGAACGGTGTCTTCGGATCATAAAATTCAAACTTCGGTGGCTGCAGAAAAGGTGTCTTATCAGTTTGCAGAATCATATATGACACTCATTCTGTTCAACAACAGGACACAAATTTTAATTTTAGAGTGCAACCCTTGTAAGGCTGAACAATTTTCTTCATCTCAAAACAAGATGGAATAAAGAATTCGCCTCGGTCAATAGCTTTACCAGAGAATTGTGTATATCAACTTCAATTCAAGGTTTTAGTGGAGAAACAACGGACCTGTTCGGTTAGAGCCAAATTGGCATCAAAAAAGGATTTTACTGTTCCGATATCTTCCCAATAATCGTTGAACAAGTATGCCTAATCAAAAAATAAGTAAGATCAGAAACTGAAAGTTCAACTAATTTCTATCTATACATGACACAGGACAAAGCAGAACAATTATAAGAGTCCATGTTCCAAAAGATAAATCTCACCTGAACATTGTGGTCCTTCACTGCAGATGGAATAATTTCAGATCCAAAGTCATTGCAGGAGGGATAGCTCAATCTCAGAAGCTTCAACAGAACATCAGTTCTGAACACGTAAACACCCATTGAAGCAATGTAAGGAAATTTTATGGCTTCTTGCCTAGATAGTCCCAGAACAGTTGTATCAACTTGCTGCATCATTTTGAAAAAATCAGCAAGCAAGCTAAGAAGGAAATATATATTTATCAAACTAGACAAGATTGTGCATCAGGTAAGAAGAATCTGAAGTGAGAAACAAAACTATGGAGATGAAGAATGAAAAAGGAGAGAAGGCAGCCAACTACCATAGCTTTCAGGTCAGAGCCTTTAGGTTTCTCAGCAAACTGGATGATACGTCCCTTGTCATCAATCTTCATCAGTCCATAATCTGAAGCACGGCTGCAAAATAAGTAATATTTGGTGAATGTCAACTCAGAAACACAAGTTTATATTTTAGCTTATGTCTACAATGAATGTTTTGAATGACAGAAACTAGAAATCTAGACCACAGATGAGCGCATAAATTAAGCTGAAGTTTGCTTTGAAATGGAAAAATAACCAAAAGCACCATATTCATCACGAAACAAGGTATCCCAAAAAATATTATCAATGTCATAGGCATACCTATCATCCATGGGTACACATGAAACTGTGATATCTGCATTTGTATCGATGTGCTTCTGCAAGTGAAGAATGCATCAGTAACCGAGTATAAGTCAAACTCCAGAAATCCGGAACAGAAAGATATTAGCAGCAATGCAATGCAGACGTTTAAAAGGTACCTGAATAAAATCCATATAGTCCATCCGGTAAAGATGATCTCCAGACAATATCAATACATGTTCCACATCCTTGTTTTTTGCATCCTGAATGGATCAAGAATAAAACCCATTTACTCAAATAATTGACAACACAAAATACCCTAAAAATGAAGGCACTAATCTGATTTCTAACCTCAAAAACCCAAACAAATTGCCTCACAGCATCGGCCGTTCCTTGGAACCACTTCTTTCCTGCTTCTCCTGGTGTTTGAGTGGCAGCCAAGACCTGCTCCTCAGGAAAAAGCAACTCAGTTAGGATTTCAATAACTTGTTGTCATACATGAAAGAGTTAAACTTCATCAAATCCTTCTCACCTCGACAAACCCATCTCCAAAATTAACCCCATTTCCAAAATTATACGTGCGAGCTAGGTGTCTATTGAGTGAGAAAGAGTTGAACTGTGTGAGAATGAAAATCTTCTTTATACCACTATTAATGCAGTTGCTCATAGGTATATCAATCAGCCTGTAACACCCTCCAATTGGAACCTGCAAAAAGATAAAATTTACAAAAGATGATTCCATTCACATTTTTGCATAATGATCAATTAACTTATACACACCAATTACAATGATAGCCTCCAGGCAGCATAAAGTGTTAGCTTCTATAACTGGCCAAAACAGCCTTTTAGGTTTGAATACTATTCTAGTTGCCCCCAAAAAAAAAAAAAAAAAGAGAGAAGCTAAGAAGCTAAAATTCAATCACGGAAGCCATGATTGTTGACATCTTACCGCAGGCTTGGCTCTTCTACCCGTAAGAGGAAAAAGTCTGGTGCCAGCGCCACCACCCAAAATAATTGAAACAACATTTTTGGGGTCTGATCTTGGACTGTCAAACTGTGCATCAAATATCTGAAACCACAACCCAGTGCGTTAAGTTCCAAACAAACAATTCAGAATCTAATACTGGACCAGATCATGATTGTCATGTACTTACCATGGTCTCTTTGTCGATATTTGACGTCAGAACAGAGCAGGTAACCACAGGCTTGAACTTTCGAGCTCCTATATGATTTTCAGTTCTCAAATTCTTGGAAAAGCTGGCAGTCTTCGTCCTGACACTCTCACCCCAAAAGAGAGTGCCTCTATTACAATGATCGCCACGATTAACATCAAAGGCATTGGCGGTAAATTTCAAGGCAGCAGAGCAAGAATCCATCTTTGAACCTACTAAAACTGGTAACTAGAAGCTTTTGAAGAGAATATACCAGAAAAAGCTGACGTAAGACGAAAGATCTGGGGATCCCAGATACTAAAATATAAATCTCGAGGAAATGATAAAATAAAAAAACCGAAAAAGTTAACTACTTTCCTCGTACGGTCCTAAATTCCAGCGGCAGTTCGGAAGAGCAACAAAAGAAACAGAAAACTAAAAACCAATAGCCTTAACAGGTAGCTAACGCCCAGGAGACAGAATTTAGCGGAATCCCAGATCACAAAAAGGTGAAAAGATCACAACTTTGATGAAAAGATAAAAATTTTCTGCAGTTCCAATATGTTAGCAACAGGAAAAGTGGGAAACAACTGCAAACTCCGGCAGCTTTGTGATGAAAACGAGAATAGTCACAGGTGGGAGATGAATGTGAATAAAAGTGAATGATGATGGTGATAAGTGTGGTTGGCTCTGTGATCCAATGTCACGAGAAGAACCACAAACAATGGTGGTTTTGAATATTCCAAAGAGCTCTTTTCAGCCTACAATCTCTCTGATCTGATGCCCACTTTTCACTCCAAGGTATGCGGATTAGCCACGTACTTCCATGAACCTAGAAAAATTCATCAGATATCTTCCAGTTCATTTTAGCCCCGCGTTTATTGACAATATTTATTTACGGAGAAAATCTCAGCCTCTAAACATTACTTTCAGGGCCCTAGTAGTCCACTTCCGAGTCTTTCTCCTATGTTTTGGTTTGGTTTTCTTAGATTCATTTAGTTATTGTTTAATTCTAAATCAAAGGAAAGGAAAGACTACACCAGGATCAGTCTCAATGCAAGCGCTCTGACTTCTGGTACAGACTCCAAGCAACAGTTTCGCCACGATAGCTATGACAGATTGACAGTGAATGGGGTCCGGTGGTGACAGTTTTGTCCGGTAGTCAAATGGTGGACCACGGTAGGCAAAGAGCTGATATTATTTTATGCCACCATCAAGGTTTTGGAAGGGTTTAACAAAACCTCTATGGTTTAAGCTCAGTCGTCAAAATTATAGATATCCAAAAGTTTTCAAAGAATAATTATAAGTTCCAATGATTAATTTAGTAATTTTTAAATAAGAAAATACTTTTAAAAACTATTTTATTAGAATTAAATTAATTAAAATTTAATTTAAACCAAGAAATTGTAATATGAAAAGAAAAAGTTAATGGAAGGATCGAGAAAATGGGCATCGACCTGGTGGAATGACGTCGGCGGCGTGCTGAGGTGTTGAAAACGACAGTGGATTGATTTTGGTACAATTGACAACTCACAAGTACAACACAACAGCACAACGACGCAACTTGAAAGCTCACATTTTAAAGTAAAAATAACAAAAAATAAAAACAATTTTATTTCTTTTTATTATTTGTCTGATTTCCTCGCAGAAAGGTCGATTTCGGTAATTTTTTAAAAATAATTTATTTAAATTAAAAATATAAAATAATAATTTTTTAATTAAATACGAGTTTAAATTGTCTAGACTTAAGTCCTTTACCTAATTATTCATCTTTTTTTTTTAATTGAGTATTAAATCAGTCTAAATCTAATCTAATCTATAAATCAATTTATTAAAAATAGTTGAATTTAAGTTCGGAGTTACATATCAAATCTTCTATTTTAATTACTCTACACAGAAATATATAAATAATATTTAATAGAATATGATAAGAACATCACAATCAGAAACAAAGATATGATCTATCGGAATCAGCCCATTTTTACATCCCTACTTTCTAAGAAAGTAGAAAACAATCGTACTCGTACCCTGCAGTTGTCAACTTTAGTTGGGGGCAAAAATCTAGGAGATGTGTAGAACGGTGTCTTCGGATCATAAAATTCAAACTTCGGTGGCTGCAGAAAAGGTGTCTTATCAGTTTGCAGAATCATATATGACACTCATTCTGTTCAACAACAGGACACAAATTTTAATTTTAGAGTGCAACCCTTGTAAGGCTGAACAATTTTCTTCATCTCAAAACAAGATGGAATAAAGAATTCGCCTCGGTCAATAGCTTTACCAGAGAATTGTGTATATCAACTTCAATTCAAGGTTTTAGTGGAGAAACAACGGACCTGTTCGGTTAGAGCCAAATTGGCATCAAAAAAGGATTTTACTGTTCCGATATCTTCCCAATAATCGTTGAACAAGTATGCCTAATCAAAAAATAAGTAAGATCAGAAACTGAAAGTTCAACTAATTTCTATCTATACATGACACAGGACAAAGCAGAACAATTATAAGAGTCCATGTTCCAAAAGATAAATCTCACCTGAACATTGTGGTCCTTCACTGCAGATGGAATAATTTCAGATCCAAAGTCATTGCAGGAGGGATAGCTCAATCTCAGAAGCTTCAACAGAACATCAGTTCTGAACACGTAAACACCCATTGAAGCAATGTAAGGAAATTTTATGGCTTCTTGCCTAGATAGTCCCAGAACAGTTGTATCAACTTGCTGCATCATTTTGAAAAAATCAGCAAGCAAGCTAAGAAGGAAATATATATTTATCAAACTAGACAAGATTGTGCATCAGGTAAGAAGAATCTGAAGTGAGAAACAAAACTATGGAGATGAAGAATGAAAAAGGAGAGAAGGCAGCCAACTACCATAGCTTTCAGGTCAGAGCCTTTAGGTTTCTCAGCAAACTGGATGATACGTCCCTTGTCATCAATCTTCATCAGTCCATAATCTGAAGCACGGCTGCAAAATAAGTAATATTTGGTGAATGTCAACTCAGAAACACAAGTTTATATTTTAGCTTATGTCTACAATGAATGTTTTGAATGACAGAAACTAGAAATCTAGACCACAGATGAGCGCATAAATTAAGCTGAAGTTTGCTTTGAAATGGAAAAATAACCAAAAGCACCATATTCATCACGAAACAAGGTATCCCAAAAAATATTATCAATGTCATAGGCATACCTATCATCCATGGGTACACATGAAACTGTGATATCTGCATTTGTATCGATGTGCTTCTGCAAGTGAAGAATGCATCAGTAACCGAGTATAAGTCAAACTCCAGAAATCCGGAACAGAAAGATATTAGCAGCAATGCAATGCAGACGTTTAAAAGGTACCTGAATAAAATCCATATAGTCCATCCGGTAAAGATGATCTCCAGACAATATCAATACATGTTCCACATCCTTGTTTTTTGCATCCTGAATGGATCAAGAATAAAACCCATTTACTCAAATAATTGACAACACAAAATACCCTAAAAATGAAGGCACTAATCTGATTTCTAACCTCAAAAACCCAAACAAATTGCCTCACAGCATCGGCCGTTCCTTGGAACCACTTCTTTCCTGCTTCTCCTGGTGTTTGAGTGGCAGCCAAGACCTGCTCCTCAGGAAAAAGCAACTCAGTTAGGATTTCAATAACTTGTTGTCATACATGAAAGAGTTAAACTTCATCAAATCCTTCTCACCTCGACAAACCCATCTCCAAAATTAACCCCATTTCCAAAATTATACGTGCGAGCTAGGTGTCTATTGAGTGAGAAAGAGTTGAACTGTGTGAGAATGAAAATCTTCTTTATACCACTATTAATGCAGTTGCTCATAGGTATATCAATCAGCCTGTAACACCCTCCAATTGGAACCTGCAAAAAGATAAAATTTACAAAAGATGATTCCATTCACATTTTTGCATAATGATCAATTAACTTATACACACCAATTACAATGATAGCCTCCAGGCAGCATAAAGTGTTAGCTTCTATAACTGGCCAAAACAGCCTTTTAGGTTTGAATACTATTCTAGTTGCCCCCAAAAAAAAAAAAAAAAAGAGAGAAGCTAAGAAGCTAAAATTCAATCACGGAAGCCATGATTGTTGACATCTTACCGCAGGCTTGGCTCTTCTACCCGTAAGAGGAAAAAGTCTGGTGCCAGCGCCACCACCCAAAATAATTGAAACAACATTTTTGGGGTCTGATCTTGGACTGTCAAACTGTGCATCAAATATCTGAAACCACAACCCAGTGCGTTAAGTTCCAAACAAACAATTCAGAATCTAATACTGGACCAGATCATGATTGTCATGTACTTACCATGGTCTCTTTGTCGATATTTGACGTCAGAACAGAGCAGGTAACCACAGGCTTGAACTTTCGAGCTCCTATATGATTTTCAGTTCTCAAATTCTTGGAAAAGCTGGCAGTCTTCGTCCTGACACTCTCACCCCAAAAGAGAGTGCCTCTATTACAATGATCGCCACGATTAACATCAAAGGCATTGGCGGTAAATTTCAAGGCAGCAGAGCAAGAATCCATCTTTGAACCTACTAAAACTGGTAACTAGAAGCTTTTGAAGAGAATATACCAGAAAAAGCTGACGTAAGACGAAAGATCTGGGGATCCCAGATACTAAAATATAAATCTCGAGGAAATGATAAAATAAAAAAACCGAAAAAGTTAACTACTTTCCTCGTACGGTCCTAAATTCCAGCGGCAGTTCGGAAGAGCAACAAAAGAAACAGAAAACTAAAAACCAATAGCCTTAACAGGTAGCTAACGCCCAGGAGACAGAATTTAGCGGAATCCCAGATCACAAAAAGGTGAAAAGATCACAACTTTGATGAAAAGATAAAAATTTTCTGCAGTTCCAATATGTTAGCAACAGGAAAAGTGGGAAACAACTGCAAACTCCGGCAGCTTTGTGATGAAAACGAGAATAGTCACAGGTGGGAGATGAATGTGAATAAAAGTGAATGATGATGGTGATAAGTGTGGTTGGCTCTGTGATCCAATGTCACGAGAAGAACCACAAACAATGGTGGTTTTGAATATTCCAAAGAGCTCTTTTCAGCCTACAATCTCTCTGATCTGATGCCCACTTTTCACTCCAAGGTATGCGGATTAGCCACGTACTTCCATGAACCTAGAAAAATTCATCAGATATCTTCCAGTTCATTTTAGCCCCGCGTTTATTGACAATATTTATTTACGGAGAAAATCTCAGCCTCTAAACATTACTTTCAGGGCCCTAGTAGTCCACTTCCGAGTCTTTCTCCTATGTTTTGGTTTGGTTTTCTTAGATTCATTTAGTTATTGTTTAATTCTAAATCAAAGGAAAGGAAAGACTACACCAGGATCAGTCTCAATGCAAGCGCTCTGACTTCTGGTACAGACTCCAAGCAACAGTTTCGCCACGATAGCTATGACAGATTGACAGTGAATGGGGTCCGGTGGTGACAGTTTTGTCCGGTAGTCAAATGGTGGACCACGGTAGGCAAAGAGCTGATATTATTTTATGCCACCATCAAGGTTTTGGAAGGGTTTAACAAAACCTCTATGGTTTAAGCTCAGTCGTCAAAATTATAGATATCCAAAAGTTTTCAAAGAATAATTATAAGTTCCAATGATTAATTTAGTAATTTTTAAATAAGAAAATACTTTTAAAAACTATTTTATTAGAATTAAATTAATTAAAATTTAATTTAAACCAAGAAATTGTAATATGAAAAGAAAAAGTTAATGGAAGGATCGAGAAAATGGGCATCGACCTGGTGGAATGACGTCGGCGGCGTGCTGAGGTGTTGAAAACGACAGTGGATTGATTTTGGTACAATTGACAACTCACAAGTACAACACAACAGCACAACGACGCAACTTGAAAGCTCACATTTTAAAGTAAAAATAACAAAAAATAAAAACAATTTTATTTCTTTTTATTATTTGTCTGATTTCCTCGCAGAAAGGTCGATTTCGGTAATTTTTTAAAAATAATTTATTTAAATTAAAAATATAAAATAATAATTTTTTAATTAAATACGAGTTTAAATTGTCTAGACTTAAGTCCTTTACCTAATTATTCATCTTTTTTTTTTAATTGAGTATTAAATCAGTCTAAATCTAATCTAATCTATAAATCAATTTATTAAAAATAGTTGAATTTAAGTTCGGAGTTACATATCAAATCTTCTATTTTAATTACTCTACACAGAAATATATAAATAATATTTAATAGAATATGATAAGAACATCACAATCAGAAACAAAGATATGATCTATCGGAATCAGCCCATTTTTACATCCCTACTTTCTAAGAAAGTAGGAATTAATCCCAGCTGGTATAGTGGGCTTTCATAAGCTATAGACCTTTTAATAGGCATGACTGATGCAGCTATTCCATGTCTGGCCCATCAAATCCAAATTATGTTTGCCACATATTTGGATTTTCGAGCATAGATATGGGTTTAAGCATTCGCGATAAACCGTAACTATCATTTTAAGAATTAATTATCTTCTAATTCTGTAATTAACCCATCAATCATTTTGTGTCCTGACCCAGAAGAGTACGCGGACTGGAAAGCTTATCTGATGCAGACATGGAAAGTATCTAGGTTAATTCTTTTTAAAAAATTAAATTATTATTGTTAAACTGCCAATTATCCTTTCGATAATATATGATAAAATTAGAAAAACACTGAACAAATTTGCATAACCCTTACATAATATTGATATGCACAATTCGAAGAACGGTAAGCAGATGTTTGTAGCATAGCAGGTGTGAATAAAACTTTGCACCTTACTTAAGAATATTTGTCGTATTTTTTTGATAATTTTTTCTTCTAAACTTGTATCAATTCACGAAAATTTGTTGTTTTTTAATTATTATTTATTAGTACATATGAGCACCATATCAGATATCTTCTTTGGATCTATTTTATTTTTTATTTATTTACTTATTTAATCTTATTTACTTACTCTTTTAACATATCAGTTTTCACATCTACTCTAATCGCCTGCATTACTTTTTCATTATTATATTTACATGTGAGTCTATCAAAAATAAACTCTCTATTTTGTAAGAGTAAGGCTACATATTATCAGACCTTCTCAGATTCCGCTTTGATGCGAGATTCAGACTGGATGTGATGATGATAAATATTAATTTAAACTTTTAAAAAATTAACATTAAAATATTTCAAATTTTAATTTTTAATATAGGTAGTTTAATATTAAACCTTTTGCTAATATCAATAATGTAATAAGACACGTCATATTAGAAATTTAATAAATTATACATTTTAAATAAATTATTTAATGATTAGATAATACAAAATTAACTAACTGATTTGATTAATCTAAGTAGTTGGAGTTATATTTCGATTTTGTAATAAATAAGCTTGAAATTAATTGAGTTTAGAATCAAACTCAATTTTAAAAGTTAAAACTTCCAGTCAGCTTCAATAAATTTGAAATAAAATAATATTAATTTAATTACTAAAAATTTAAGATTATAAACTAAAATTAATTAATAAAAATCACTTTAAAAAATTGAATTAGAATAATGATCTAAATCCAATTCACCCCCTCACAAATTAAGGGTGACAATGGGCAGCCCATCGATTTAGAGTTAAATGTTTTTAATAGATAAGTCTATAGGTCAAATCTATGGTCTAAGCTCAGGTTAATTTAAGACTCAATTCTTCTAAATAAAACGATGTTACTCGAAGATGCAAGTTCCTGTTACGAACCTTGAACGGAAATTTGATATCCAATTCCAACCTTGCATTTACTCTCTTAACTTTTTCAGACTTCATTAGTTCAGAATCCACTTGGACCATTTCCCTCTTCACTCTCTCTCATCATTCTTTAATTTTACTTGTGAAGATGAGCATTCGTCCAAAGTTGGCAAGATAAGGGTTTCATCTACATCTAAATCTACGACGACTACGACCAGATTTCATTTAACAACTTTCTAGTACATATTTTAACTTTAACCCTTACTATAGGATATTAAATAATGCTAAAACTCAGCTTGATTCTGCATAAAACAAAAGCGTAAAATCTGGGTTAGGTCTAATTTTCAATATAAAAATGAATAAAGGTAATAGCTGGCCATAAACGGTGACGCATTAATCAATAAACTAGTGCATAAAAGAGGATCAAAGTCTCAATCTTGCAACCACATTAATCTATCTCATACCCCAAACCTAATATGCTCTTTTCTTTTCTTTATTCGTGCAAGTGGGAAAAAAGTGCAAGAGCCCTTGACTTTCTTCATCACACTCTTAATTTGTCTTTCTATCCATTTGTTTTGTCCTTGAACAATCCATGTGACATGTTAAATTATCATAAATAAAGAGAAAAGATGATAAATAATAATTTAAATTGTATAAATTATCGGTGAGATTTTCTACGAACATGATAGTCACAACGAGAAAAATCTTTCTCGATTTACTTATGTAAATAACGTCACATACTTTAGTGATTTGTATTCTTGTATGCCCTCTGATTAAGGGTAACCCGAACATAATTTAATTTGATACATATATAATTATTATACTGAAGAAAATCAATATCTTAAATAAAATATATTTGGTCGGTCTGACTATTAAGAATGAAACTCAACGATGATTGTTACACTTATCATTTTCTTGAACCTAAAAGATTGTAACTTTTCTTCTCTTTATCAATCAAACACCAACCTTGCCTAACTTAATCATGCAATCCACTGTAGATATACATCACATACCTCTTAATAGGTTAAGTGATACAAGTTGTTTTGTTGAGACAAGAAGTGTCAAATTACCAAATGTTATGTGTAAATTTGAAGCTCATCAAATCACATGCTCCACTCATGTTCTAATCTATCTCATCCTCATATTTATGTAAAACCCATATAAATATGTAGATGAGATGAATTGAAACAAGGTTGGAACAGTAAAAATAGAATAAGTGATTTGTTTCCAATTTTGAATTGCACTTGACCTTATGTAATAACGATATTAAGGTTTTAAACTTAATATATAATCAGTATTAAAAAATTTGAAGAATAAAATACAATTTATAATATGTACAATAATTCTTATATTGCATCATTAAGAATAAAAATAATATCTATAGCATTTAATTTTAATTAATTATAAAGGTTTAAATAAATAAACTTTATATGAGATTTGATTATAAAATAAAATGTCTAGGTAAACTAATCATAAATTGAAAGGACATAAAAAATCTTTGCACGTGTTTAATAAGTCAAAAGATTTAATTGAAGAGTTAGTTTTTACTTTAATAATTTAAATAAAAATGAAAAATTATAAGAGTGAAAATATATTAAATTTATATATCAATGAATATTTTTAATTATGACATTTAGATTTAATTATAAATTATTAAATTAATAGATATCTATACATATTCAAATAGTAGTTCGTCAAAATAAATGTCAAGGATCCTGCTTCGTGGGATTTAAGGAGGGTCATTTATTTCCGCAACTTTACTTTTATATTTTTACAAGTTGATTGTTTTTGTGATTTGAATTTGTGACTTTCTTGTCACAAAAAAATAATTTTTATAAGTTACTTCTTTTATAATAAAAAGTAGGAATTTTTATTAAATAAATAATATTTGATAAAAAATAAATAATTCTCATAAAAATATCTCTCCTGCAATTCTATTATAAAAAGGAAAAAGCCTCCATACACCTCCCGTAGACTTCCTCCGTCGTCTTCGAAGACCCTCAAGCAAGCCAAGAACACCTACAAAAGTAGAGACCAGATCAGTAGAACCTAAACTCAGATCACCAAAAATGTCTTCATTCGATTTGGACAAAGTCAAGGCAGAGAAAGTTGATGCTATTAGAAAGTACAAGATCAAATCAAACTTCAGCTTCTGTTTACAAGTTGCAGCAGCTCTAGTTTTCCTTTCGTGGCCCTTCATGTCCATCCCTCAAATACTAGGAATAGTGTCCACTCGTTTTCCTCTTCCAACTCCGGAGTTCTACGTTTTTCTTCTTCTTAACGTTATCGTTTTGCTCGTCTACCAGTCATCATCCACCGCCAACAACGGGGCCTCCGTAGCCGCCTCTTGTGAGACCCATATCTACGACCAGTACGTATCTTTATCATTATCAACTCGCCGGGATACAACCGCTGGTGAGTATAAGCAACTCGTTGTCTCTCCGGCTCTGGAGATTACTCCACAGGTACCGCCACGTGTTCGCTGCGAGAGTGCCAGTTATGCTCCGGTGGCCGAGAACTTCGGTCACGAACTTGCTGTGACAGGTGAATATGTTCCCGAGCGAGAGGGGAAGCCGAAGCATTACATAAGGACTCGGTCAGAGTTGAGTGTCGCGGAGAGGAGGACCCTTCAAAGAAAGCTCCGGCGGTCGGAGACTGAGAACGGAAAGAAAACGGTAGCTGCCGGAGACTGTACGGAGGCGAGAAAGTCAATTGAGCAGATGAACAACGAAGAGTTTAGGAGAACAATTGAGAGCTTTATCGCTAGTAAAAAGAAGATTTTGATGGATGAAAATAATGCCTTTTGTCTGAGGAGCAACGAAACGACCTGTTAGTGATGAATCAATCAGTACAGTGTAATTTCAGTTCTGAGAAAATGAAGAATCAAAGAGAAACTACTGTTCTTGTATTTATTCTCTTTTTCTGTGTCGATGATAATGACTCCGTTCAGACCAATGTGGTCTTTTGGTCGTATTGGGTTGACTACAAGTCCTTGCCGACAATATTTTGGTCAACGCAGACTGGGGTCTACGTGCAAAGCTCACCGGTGCCGGAATTTTTGTCGTCGGAGTGACATAGAATCGAATGATCTGAGTATAATTAACAAATGAATAGTTGTTGACGTGTATGTGTCCTAACCTTATCCAGAGAATGAAGCGAAGGCCACTCCTCCTCCTTTTTATACCAAAGGAGGACGACTAGGATAGCAACGCCCGCCCCGTTCTCGCCCGGCACTTTCACTCTCTGTCTGTAATCTTCGATTTTTGAAGCGGAGATGCTTTTGTTCCATTTTTGATCCCGAGATTCCTTCCCGCGGGATCCGAATTCTCAACTTTGGTTTATATCATTGTATCAAACTTTTAATAAGAGTATAAAATTAAAAATATATAATATTTTTTTAAAATTATCATGAACTGGGATTCTTATAGGGCGAGAATTATTCAACCCGTTTCCGTCTCTGACTCTGTCTTGAAGGTTATATTTATTTATCTCTAATTTTACGGGATGATTTTTTTGTCAATTCTTACCTTCAACAAAGAATACCCACAAGGATCCCCGAATTTCGAATCTAAATTATCCTCCGTAAGGACGGTTGGTAGCATATAAATAATAAATATTAATATTTTCTCAAATAAAAATTTACTTATTTGATTTCACTAATTCCAGCTAATAATAATAATAATTATTATTATTATTATGATAATGACCCCATTATGTGGGAAAAGTGAAAAGCACAGCCGATATGGTGATAATATCATATCTAGAGTTGGTAACTTCAATTGTACTTTAGAGCCTAATTTGAGTTACAAAATTACACTTTGTGCTTTATCCTAAACGGGTGGAGTGGTTTAAAAGACTCTTGAGAACTTTGGACACTCTTTTCTTTAATAACTAATAAAAGCTGCCTGATGTTATCCAGTTAAAGTGGAAGTTATGAAGTAATTACTCCTTATGGATTAGGACTAATTAGACTTTAATCTGACGGATAAGACGAGGGGACACTAAATTAGAGTGGGTTAGATTCGAAAAACTTTTACCTCAAAATCATAAGGCATATGATTGGATTGAGTTTTAGTTTATGATCAAAAAATTGAACTGTTTTGATTGGTTCATTTAGTTTAATTTTTAACTTTATAATTTGATTATTTTAATAATTTTTGTTATTAAAAATCAATTAATTTATTAATTAGTCGATTAATTTGTATACACTAATCAATATTTATAAATCAAAATAACCAATTAATTTATATTTTAATTGTTTCGTTTTTCAATTAAACTTTATATTAAAGACTTTAATTATATTTTAAAATCTTTAATTTTTATTCAAATTTTAACTTGTATTGAATCTTTTAAATCTTAAACCTCTTCTGTTACCAATTTAACTCTCATATTATTTTTAAAACATTGCTAATTAGCACATAAAACCAAGGTTTAGAAATTTAGTATTATTTAAGGAATTTGATGGTTAGTAAATTCTTATTTACGTCCCCAAATTGCGGTCTTGATGGGAAGAGTTGGTCAAAGAATTTGTAGGAATACGTTATACAGAACGATGAGGGACATCGAAAGTGTGGTTTGGCAATTGTGTTATAATGTTGAGTATGGTTATTGTGATCCATGTACGGAGACAGAACGAAATAAAATTTGAAGATAAAATAGAACAAAAATTAAAGACAGTAAGGTGTTTGATTGTAATGGACAAAATAGATAAAACTGTGTATCTCGATGACAGAAATGTATTCGGTTGCTGTTGACAAAGCATAGAAAATAATTTCAATGACCAAAATATCCTTGTAATATAATATGATTGGAAGTATGTAATTCATTTATTATTTTAAATCAAATGATTTGTATTAATATTTTTTAATTGTAACTATAAATAAGAAATTAAAAAATGGAGAACCTAAAAATAGGATTATTGAGTTATTGAATAGCAAAAAATTTGTACAAGTTAACAATCGAATGAATTACGTAAATATATTTTATAATTGTATCAATATTTTTTAATTGTATTTGTATTTTTTAATTACGATGAGATAAAATGAAGAACCTAAATATTTAATGAAATGAATTATTGAATAAAAAAATCCTACAAGTTAGAAATTTTAGCACATAATAATTTAATAAAACATATAATCATTCATACAATGAATTACATAATAGGTTAAAGATACATTTAAGCTTTATATTTTATTAAGAATGTCTTTTTTCCTATTTATACACTTGAGCATGTATGAAATATTAGTAATAATATGGGGTATTTTTATCCAACAGCCTGCGTGTTTTATTTCTGTGACAGACACAAGAAAGTTGTGTCACTATTTTAGAAGGAACAAAAAATTTGTGTTTTTGTTAACTAGAAATGGAAAAAAAGGGCAGTGTCAGCAACCAAATACTGCTAGACACAGAACTTTTGTGTTTTGTTATCTGTCTCCACCCACTGAGACATCAACTAAATCCAACGTAAAACTTGATTTGGAGGAGCGATAACGGTTAATAACTTACTGAAATCAACCTGTTGAAATCATAAGTACTTATCAATAAGTACTTATGTGTTTGAGATTGTTGTTTTGGTAACTGCTGAAACGTGAAAATAAATATTTAGCAATGCAGTTGCCGTTACTGAAAGGATATAAAATGACTAAAAAGTTAATTGATTTAATAAACGATTAATTATTGTATAAATAATAAAAATAAATTATTAGTCATATAAATTTAAAATAATAAATAATAAAATATTAAATTAAAATAAGAAAATATAAATAAAATAAATTTAGTAAATAAAATATTTCATAAAAAT
>JANZXR010000002.1:1207209-1247159 GCA_027575705.1 Erythroxylum echinodendron | reverse complement strand
GACGTTCGTCTGCGTTAACGCAGACGACGTCGTCTGCGTTTTCAACGCAGACCTCTGCGTCTGCGGTGAACGCAGTCGACATCTGCGTCGGCAGACGCAGACGATCGTGAATAAAACAAACGCAGAAATAAAAACTAACCTGTTCTGTTTGTGAAAAGAAGATGAGATGTTTTGCTGTGTATGGTATAGCTTGGAGAATCGGAGAAGAGAGTTTTGTGTAAACAGAAGAAACAAACGTAATGTTTTAAAATTGTTATATACGTAAGTGACGCGAATTTTGCTACCCGAAAAAGCTCAAATGAGGGGCTTTTTTAAAAAGCTCCAAATTTGAGCTTTTAGAAAAGTTGTATTTTAGCTTTTGAAAAAGCTAATTCTACTCTAAAAGCACTTTTAGACTTTACAGCCAAACATCTATTTTTTGTTTAAAATAGCTTTTGCGGTGAAAAAAAGTGCTTTTCCACCTCCCAAAAGCTGAACCAAACGGGGGCAGTACTGAACTGAACTGAACTGAAGAAGAAGCCACTCAGACAACACTAATGTCAAAACACACCACACAAGCTCAGTAACACCAAGTGCCAAACCACACCAGCACTGTAATAGACAAAGTCACAAAACAGTTTCTTACAATCTATGGATCAACAGAAGCAGCAATATCATACTTCGTTACTTCTTTCCCCAATTCAACTAGGTGGACCCCTTCGATAACTTCTTTTTCAACCCCTTCTCTGTAAAATACAAAAGAAGGGCTAGACTTCACACCGGCTGCTTCAGCAACAGACTGCAGAAACACATAGGAACAAGAAGAAGATGATTTAAACAACTTCAACTTATGATCTTACAGAAGGAAATGCAGAGACCTATATTAACTGAACTTTAGATACATCCACAACTAAGAACTTGAGGTTTTTATAGATGTGGGTCAATCCTTCGAACTCAAGATGCACCAGTTTGCATTTTTTACAGTGCTCTTTAGAGTCAGTGTATTCAACTACAGCCTTTGATAGAGATTTGTTAGAAACTGTATAGTCATGGACATATATAGCTTAGGATCAACAAGAAACACAACAAGCATATATACATAACTACCTACCCATTTATTGAATTTAAGTTGATCTTCCCAGGCTGGAAGGCTTTGGATGGGGATGAAATCTCCTTCAGCCATTGTCGAAACGTGTAAGCTTACAAGACACAGCTTAGTAATGAAGATAATAAGTTGTTTCGACATCTTCACCTCCGAATTGATTTAGCTTTCTAATATTACGTATGGGTTGGTGACAAACACTGAATGCTAATCGCATTTATATACAGGTACGTACGTCTCTCAATTATATTAATATTATATATATAATCTATTGAATGTCAACTTATTAGTTTTTTTTTTATAATTTAATTTAATGCAAGCAAATATTTTATATTGCTTTTAAGGATTATTGCACGCCTACTATTTTGATGACACCACGGCTTACTTGAGAATTAATTTATACATAATTATAATCGTATGAGAGAAAATTGATAAATTTTATTGAAGGAAAAATATTTTTATATTGCGCCTGATAAGAAGTTTTAATTGATTATTAATCACAAATTAAGTAATATTTATGGATGAAAATGGGTCGGGCCTGGGCTGACCCATGAAATGTACATACTCGATCAGCTAAAGGTGGATTAGGTTGGATTTAAAAAATTTCTAAAAACAACGTCGTTCTGTCTCTCTCGATGGGGCCACAAGTCGAGCCTGACTAGATAGCCTTGGACCCAATCCTCCCCATGGCCCAGTCAACCTGAGTCTCACCTTTTTACTTCGAACCTGGCTGAGACAAACAGGGCCTAGCCTGGGCCAAATTGCCATGCCTGGTCATATTTAATTTTTTTTTGTTTTTATATCAAATTATCATGATTATATTATCTTCATTACTATTTTTACAAAATATCTTTTCAAACATTTCTTAAAATATATACATAAATAAAAATAAATCTTTTTTTGTTGCAAACGAAGTTATTATCAAGCAACACTTTTACTCGTGATCTTAGGGCCTGTTTAGTTGAATATTAATTAACGGAATGGGATAGAATAGAATAAAACGGAACAAAACAGTTTATAATGTAATAGAATGTAATATAGTGAAAAATTATTTTGAAATTGCAAATTATTATCATATGAGAGAAAATTGATGAATTTTATTTAAGGAAAAATTAATAAAATATTTTTGTATTGCGCCTAATAAGAAGTTTTAATTGATTATTAATCATAAAGTAAGTAATATTTATGAATGACAAAAAGTCAGGTTGGGCCTGAGTTGGGCTATGACATGTACATACTAGATTGGCCAAAGGTGGGCTACACTGGATTTAATTTTTTTTAAAATTTCTAAAAACAACATCGATTTGTCTCTCTTAATTGGGCCATAGGTTGGGCCCGACTAGATAACCTTGGCCCCAGTCCTGCCCGTGACTCAGTTAACCCAAGTCTCACCCTTTTACTTCAGACTTGGCCGGTTTGGGTAGGGCCTAGGCTGGGCCGAATTGCCATGCTTGGTCATATTTGTAACATCCTATTACCTATGGGAGGTTAGAATAGTAAATATGAGTGATTAATGAGAGCTTAGAAAATGCATTTCATGTTCATGCATAATATGACATGCACATACATTTGAATAGTGAAATTTGCACATGAAAATAACTATATACGCATTCATTGACATTCCGGGTATAATTATTCTAAATGTGATTTTTTTATTGAGAATTGTAGTTTTTATGTGTTGAAAATTGATTTGGAGAGTGTATTTGCGGATTTCGAATTTTTGAAATTTTTGGAGAAATTTCTAAAAATTTGTTGGGTATTGTTGGACTAGAAAAATTGCCAAATGGCAAAACTATTAGTAAATGGTAGTAGAAATTACTGTCCAATGGCAATGAAAATTTCGATAAGTGACTTGAGGATTTATTCACGAGTGCCAGTGAAAATTGAGAGACAATTAGAATAGAAATTAGATTTAGGTTATAAGAATTGGAAAGTGACATATGTCACTTACCAAATAATGTCTTAAGTCCATTAAGTTTTTAAAGCCTCTTTTGTTGCCTTCCACGTTGCTTTTCATTTAAAAGTCCATTTGGTGTTTTTGTTTTTTTTGGCTCTTCCCATCTTCCTCTTCATGCTCTCTTCTCTCCTCCTTCATCATTTTCGTTTTCTTCAATCTCTACCACCTCAACTTTGAAGATCACACTTTCCATCATTTGCTACTAGCATATTTGCTATCTTCTTCTTCATTGTCACAAGAAAACTTATCCTTACCTCCTTCAAGAATATGATGAATGTGTGATGCTTGGGAGCTAGGGCTATTGTTGTCTTTGAAGAACTTGAAGTGAAACCAAGTAAATTTTGCTTTAAATGTTATGGGTATTGTTAACTTGAAACTAGAATGATAAGAAATGTGAATTGACGACTTGATCTTGTGAGTTGAATGTGTGTGTCGTGGATGGCGAATGTTTCTCTGCACTGAACATGGTTCATTATTTTGGAAATATCTTTTCCTATAGTTATCCAAATGGACTGATTCTTGATCTGGATTAACCTAGAGATATATAGCTATATTTTTCATGAAGATATCAAATTTTAATTCTGTCGTTAAGAGTCTCAAAAATTGACATGAAGTCTGGGAATGAATAGTAAGAGAGTTAAAATTTTGATCTGAAATTTTCATGAATTTACTGTATTGATCTAGATGGATTTTGACAAAATAGTCTCATGAATGCTGTAGATATTTCTTTTAGCTTTCCGTTGATATAAAATTTGGAATTTTTAGATTTCTAGATAAAAAGTTATGGAGGTTTGAAGTAGAGATTTTGGTAAAGAAGAAGAAGAATTGCACGATAGAGACTTTGAAGTTTTTAGGGTAATGAACATCCGGTGGTTTTCTTTGGCAATATCTTTTTCGTCTGACCTCCAAATGAGATGAGACTTGAACCACTGGACTTGTAGACATTGCTCTACCTCTCTACCAAAAATCAGAGCCATATGAAATAAATTGAGAGAGATTAAGTGATAAATGTGAACAGGTCTGACTTGTGCTCTCACCCAATTTTTATCTTTATCTGTCACACCCTTGACTCTTGCACACTCATGTTCCTCTCACCCCCGTGACTTCTACACCCCCATGATTTTTCTCTGTCATACCCATGAGTTAATTGCAAGACGCATGTTTATTTGTCACATCAAGTTACTGTTTTCCTCAATAGTAGCCATGACTTGCAATTGATCTAATCACCCGAGAGGAATTTGCAAACTGGATAGTCATGTTTCTTTTGACCATAACTTCTTCTCTAGATGTTCGAATGAGATGATCATTGATTTGGAATAAACTAGAGACATAGAGCTACAAATCATATGAGAAGTTGAATTGTGATTCAGTCTTTAAGATGGATAATTTTGGGATGGAAGTTATGCATAGTATACTGTTTTTGAATATGAACAGCCTGACAATGTTTGAGGCATATCTTTTAAATTACTGAACCAAATTGAATGATTTTAGTGTCAATAGAAACATAAGACATAGAGGAACAATTTTTTAGATGAAAGTATCCTCAAATTACTTCATTTTCTAGATAAAAAAGAACATGAAAAGTTGACCTAAAAGTGGGTCTTGGAAAAAAAAATCTGAAGCGATTCCATGAGAAATGAAATGTGAATTTAGTGGTTTTTAGTGAGACATAAACCTAAGTATAAATTATACGTGGATGAGTTTTGATATGAGAATGATTTTGTAATGAAATTGATAGTAAGATACCCGAGATTGTCTTGAACATGCATAGTACATATTTCATTTTATTCATGTGCATTGTTAAACACTTATGATTGTGCAATTTGTGATGGATGTGTATGTTGTTTGTATAAAGGAGCAACTGAAATGTCAACCTCTAGACGTTGCCAGAACTTCCAGGCATTAACTTCGGGAGCAACTTGTGAGTAACCTAGATGGTCTTACTTAATTACTTGTTTGCTTAAATTCTGTTATAAATGATTGAATGAATGTGTTTGATTGTTGATTCCAGATAATGAAGGTCCGCTGACTGTAATTTTGGAATGAGATATTGAAGTGCTGCTTGAATGTAAATGTGACGAACTACGTGTTTCATCATATGATTGATTGTGATAGATGCATTCCATACATAAGTGCACAATCACATAATGACAGTTGTGATAAGAGTAGCCAGCGATCAGAGCTTAAAATTCAAAGTGTGAAAAGAGCCTCGAGCTCAGATAGTGATTAAGAGCCTAAGGCTCACTATACAAAATAAGCCCTATATTCTCATCGGATAAGGGATAGTTAGCAATGAGTCTGGTATTTAAAATAGATACGGGACAGTTCGGACACTCGGTCACAACAACGTAACAATTAGAAAGGCGTCTCGTGAACATTTCATATGCATTATGTTAAGTATGGTTGATTGATTGAAATGCATAATTGCCTATGCTTAAGTGAAAATGTGATATATGATCAATTATGAGAAATGTGATTATTTGTTACGTGAAATGATGTGTTGTATGAATTGAGTGAACCATCGATGATGGTTACCTCTTTGAGTTCACAAAACTCATCAAAATTGTAACGGTGTCTTTTCAGGATCGAGAGACAACTCTAGCTATTAAGGGGCTCTACCAGTCGTGTGGATTGTGATTTGGCAAGAGAAGTCATAGCTCAAAGGTTGGTCAGCTGGGATTTTTGGACGACTTAGCTAGATTGTATAATATTTTCCCCTTTCATGTAATATTTTTGTACTAGGTTGATATTGTACATGTAGTAAAGGTTGAAGGATACAATGTAGGCTTTCGGTTTTGTGAAATGAAATGAGAAAAAAGTTGGATTTTAAAATATTGTGATTTTCTATTGATGCTTTATAAGTGAATAATGATATGAGGCCATGTGAAGTGAATGTAGCGATCGATAGTAGCTCGCCCTTATCGTAAGATATATACCGAAATGACCTCCTGACGTCCCGGTATGTACCCTATAGTAAGGGGGCACTACAATATTTAAATTTTTTTGTTTTTATATCAAATTATTATGATTATATTATCTTCATTACTATTTTCACACAATAATATCTTTTCAATTTTTTCTTAAAATATATACATAAATAGAAATAAATCATTTTTGGTTGCAAAAGAAGCTATTATCAAGCAGCACCTTTACTCATGATCTTAATAAAATTTAAATAATTAACATATTCTACGGATCCTATGGATCTCATTATCTCAATAAAACTTAATTAATTAAGATACTCTCCAAATGTTATGGATCTCGTGATTTTAACTATTTTAATTAATAAAAAAGTAACTTTGTATTTATATTTTTACGGGTTAAAAATTGAATAAAATTAAAAAAATTTAAATATAATTAAAGTCATTAATATAAAGTTTAATTGAAACGGAAGACAGTTAAAATATAAATTAATTGGTTATTTTTGTTTCATAAGTCAACGTGACACTATGCAAGAAACGGACAGACAAGTTTGATATTTCATTAAAATCTATTTAATGATTATAAAAACCAAGTAAATCCCAATAAATAAAGCTATTAGATTCAATTAAAAACATGCTCTAATTTCCTTTTTGTTAAACATTAATTTAATTGATTTGGGCAGTTTAATCATCAAAACTTTGAACTGACAAAGTTTTCCATTCAGGTTTTTATTTTTTGTTATTTTAATAAAATTTATTATTAAAAATTGTTAATTAATTAATCAATCATTTTGTTAATTAATCAATTTTATAAATAAAAATAAACCAATTAATTTCATTTAAGACTCTCTTTTTTCAATTAAAGTTGAAATTCTTCGACAAATAAGGACAATCTCTTTCAATCATATTTCAAATTTTTAATTATATTTAATCTTTAACCGATTTTATAACGGCGTAATACTTTAAACCTTAAACTCCTTATTTTACCAGTTTAACTTCCGGTCTGAGTTTTAAAACATTACTATAAATAATAAAATGTGAGATTTTTAAGTTTATTATAGTATCACTCATTTTAAATATTAAAAATTATAATATTAAGAAAAACTAAATAGAAAAGACACATTAATTTAATTTTTTGTTTTAATTATCATATCTTTGAAATTATTATTTATCAATCACACTACTTATTTCATATTTCATTAGTTTTAATCTCTTTTTAATATTATATTGTATGAGATATATAGATTAAAAAATAGGAATGTCAATAAGCCAGGCCAGAGGCTCAGGCCGTCATTTATTTTTTTAAGCAAAAAATTTCCAAAACGATGTTGTTTTGGACAAAATGACGTTGGATGCACGGGCCGAATCGTGACCGGGGCAAATCGGCCGATTTTGCCATGCCTATTAAAAAAACATAATATAAAAAAATTGCATATGGTAATTAGAGACAATATAAAAATAATAATAAATTTAAAAATATGAGAGTTATGCCAACTCAAAAATAAAGAACTGGAGCTGCGAAGAACAGAAGCATCCACGTTATTTGGAAACAAAGAAGTCGTGATAAATCATGACAATTCTTTAGTTTAATCAAGAACAACAGTGTAGTAGTAGCAGTAGTGTTCGTCTATGTATGGCTTCTGGTTTCCAGATTAAGCAATTCCATGGCCATGTGAAACATCTGGCTTTCCTCTGGATGCGAAGCTCCACTCATCTCAAGATTGTTGGCGATGTAAAGCAATTCCTGAGTTTTCATTACAAACAGAAATCTTGTTGTTCTATACATGTATGTACGTGGAAAACCAATAAGATCCCTCCTGTACAGATATCCCCTCTTCACCTACAGAACTTCTTTTTCTGCATCAGACAAAATTTACCTGGTTCAGTGATGAATCATTACAGGGAAAGTTTAGGTCAAAAGAGAAAATTTTTAAACTTTACCTGTAACCTGGCCTCTTCTTGTCTGTCTATATAAGCAAGTAGTTCTTCTTGCTTGATTAAAGCATCATGCAGAGCCTGTCAAAGAGGAGGAGTGAGTCACACATACACATACTATTCAGAGCTCCAAGCAAAATTGAGTCATAGAAGACGAGGTATGATGGTTTTAGAACATAAAGGCAACAATAGCTTGCGTACTGAAGATGCAAGCTGTTGTTGATTCACTTGAAAGAACATAACCTGATCCGAAAGTAAATCAAAGGCATGTAAGTAGTGATTGTTTACAATTACTCTGTTGCTCAAATCAAGATATATAAGAATATATGTAGTGTTTACCTTTTTGGTAGCAATTAACTCAGCTTCTAATCCATCCACGCGACAAACTGCAGCATTCAGCAGCTCCTCCTTCTCACAGGGCATCTTGAAAGGCCTTGTCTGTAGCATATCAACCTTCTCTTCAAGTTCACCCAATCTTTTCAAGACAGATGGGAGGACATCCACCTCTGTCAAGCTGGGACTAGGAGATGGGTAGTCTAACTCTTTCGAATTGGAGACCGAGATCTTCTTGGGCACCCAAAATGCCAATGAGTAGATGAAAGTAAGGAGGGTTACATAGAAGCCCATGAGCATGGACCAAATGTGGGTGCGGATCCTGTCTGGTGTTTTTTCTACGCTTGGCAGTGATGGCGTCCCTGCAATAGTTCGATGAGTATCCAGTTCATTGATATAAAATAGTGATAGCAACTCAACGATCATTAATAAGTCCATATCTCCAACCTGCAGAAGTATCTAGGTCGCTAGAAAGAGCATGTTTCTTCCATCCTTCATCCACGGTCTTGTCAATCATAGGTACACATTCATCATATTCAGAGACTTCGCTACTAAGAGTTGCTTTTCCAAGAGCTCTTGCCTGTCAATTTATCTAAAGGTGTAAGTATCGGCTATGAGAGCTTGCCATGCACGCAATCACTGCTCTTCTAAGATAATAATGCAACTTATTAACTCATGGATGCAGAAGAAGTTCAACAGCAGAAATGCAATTGCGAATTCATAAAAATCATCAAGGTAAACAGTAAAAGGTACTTGTCATGAAACTCATCAATGTTAACAATAAAACAAACTTACTTCTTCAGAGACAGGAGCCAATCTGGGAAGCAAATAGTTTGTAGTTGGGTTAGGAGAACCAGCATCTTCCACTTCTGATCCTGATTCTGCAGCAGACACATCACTGGTTTTCATCTGACATAAAAGAAAATATGAACCCAGCATTAGAGGATATATGATGTAATCATTATGTTAAAAGAGTAATCGCACTTCTAAAGAGAAACAGTGTTCTGGAATGTAACATTGCATAGCGTGGCTTATAACAAGAAATTACCTTGCCATCAGAATGTGAAATTGTGACTATTTGTCTGAAGGACAAAGCTTCGCCGCTAAGAACCATCTGCATTGCAATTATATCGCTTGAGAAACGTACATGCTTATTAAAGAGATAGTTAAGAATCCTGGAACAACGGATATGCATTAAAATTAACAAAAAAGTCAAACCTTTAAGATGTTTGGATCTTTCCATGGCCCCTTATCAGATCCCATGCAACCTCCCTGATCAGCACATGTGCAGCTACCACCGAGAAACTCAGGCAATTCACTGAGATCATTGCAGAACTTGTCTGTTATTAAACAAAGTGCAATTGGAAGAACAAGAAGAAAATGTATATTCATAAGCTTTTGCAGTACCTGGCATCAATTATTTCCAGCAATTTATTCTGACACTTATTGCCAAGGACCTGAAGCAAGACTCAAACTCTGTCAAACCTTGTCCACAATATATAAACAAAAACATTAAATAGAACAAAACAAGAGGTTAAAGAATTAAAACTAACGTGAATTTTTGATGCTGTTTGGGCATCAAGAAATGACTTCACTGTGTTCCAAAGCAGTTTAAAACCAGGACCAGCATTTACAATGATCATACGACCAAGTGTCTGCAAAATTAATCGTTTAGATATTCTGATAGAAGACATAACTAAATTTTAAGACTTACCAAGCTACAAATATCTGAAGAAACTAAACTATACCTCAGGATAGTTATCACCATCAATTTTCTGCAGCCTCATAACAAGTTCTCGTGCAGACTTTGTAAAGTTTTTAAAACCCTATAAAAAAGAGTCAAACAAGCAACAAACATATATAAGGACTCTTACTGGTCTAAAGACAAAGTGGTGCTTAAGTTTAAGATCAATTGTAAAGATAGTCGCAACAAGAGGCATACCACGCCTTGAACATCCAAAATTGTAGTGCTTGAATCTACATGTCTCTTTGCAGCAATAGAGCAAGCTGGAAACTTGATAGCAAAACACTTTTCGAACTCCTGCACATGAAATCTAACATATCGTTCCATTGTCGTAACTTGCAAGAGTTTGCTGGGATCGACTTTTCCCAATCTTTCAATGTAGATGGGCCTTCCATCCTTGTCTACTCCATGATAAGCCTGAGGATAGTACTTTCTAACTTCATCCAATTCACTGAACTCGAAATCCTGAAAACAAAAGTCATTATCACCTTAAAAAAGTTGAAAGATTTGCCACTAGAGCAGAAATAATTAGAAAATGAAGGGGAGGGCAGCAGAATCATGGATCGATAGATAATAAATATAAGTTTAAAGGAGAAAGCATTGAATTAGTGCTAAAACAATTCTTAAAATGTTTTTACCTCCATAATTGTGTCCGTACCATAGTCGTTCCTCCATTGAAGCATATTGCGCCACATCTGCTTTGCTTTCTCGATGTCGAACTTTCTTGCTTTCAAAAATCTGTAAAAAGTTCTTTATTTTTACGACCAGCCATAACCTGATGTTCTTCAAGTCCTTGCAGGTAAATAACAACTACCCCAACTCGTTCTGCGAAGTGAATAAATAGAAGATTACCTCAACAGCATGTGATAATCATCATGTCTAGGAGGAAGCAAATCATCTGCAATCAAGGCATATCTAAAGGCATCGACAAGCGGCAGCTCCTCAACATCCCGAATATCCTCGATTGCAGCAGAAGTCCCAGGATCACTAGTCTTCTTCTTGCTCTTTTTCCTGAGAGAACGCCTAAACTTACTAGAAGCCTTCATTGCCTTCTTCTTCAAATTCCCAATTCCAGTCCTCCTATCTTCTTCCCAGTTTTCAAAATCCGATTTTCGTTCTCTTCTCTCATTCCTCTCATCATTTCCAGATGACCCATCAAAACCTTTAAAGCAATAAAGAACATTGATTAAATATAAACTGGAATGCCCATAATATAAACAACGTACATATTAAACCAAGATTAACCTTTTCAGAATTGTTAAAACATCTTAACGACAAAAACGTCATTAACCCAGTTACGTACAACGTTAAACCATCAAGCAACAGACAATTCAAACCCTAAAACGACCAAAAAAAAAAAAACAGCACTCACAGAAGAGATCCAAAGGACTCGACATGTCGGCAACTGGAACTCAACCAAGAAACGAATCGACAAAGCAACAGCTTCCCATAAAAACAAAAAACCGTCAATATAACGCTGCGAATTGAGACCCGAAGACTTCAAATAACATTCCGTGACCGTTGAATCTCTTCTCATGAAGTACAATTCAGGTTAGGCGACTACTGTTACAGCTGCGAAAAAACAGAGCGGGACCGGACATCAAAGTGTTGTAATAAAAAAAAAAAAAACAAAAGGAACGTTTAAAAGCAGTTTTACGACAACAGACAGAACAGAAGAAAAGGGTTGCATTTGTAGATTAAGCAAGCTATTTACGTGGATCCCACTTGCCACGTGGAGACTCAAGACTTTCCCTAACCATGGCGGGAATCTGGCTGGCGTTTGATTACGGCGGTTAATTAATTACGTTAACGACATGTCCTAACACTAAAATCATACGTGGAATGGAAATTAGACAGATAATCCATTTTTTTCGTTTCCTATATAAAATTTCATCAAACTTAATTTTAATATAATCAAATCAAAACAATAAGTATTAAAATAATTAATAAATATAATACGACAATTCGTTCAACTGATTGCAGTTTTTTCCACAAAGTAAATCATCTGCCCTTGTAAGAACGTAAATGCAATTTTGACTAAATGGACGGAGGAAATGCTTTCCGACAGCCGCCGAAATGGACCTTCTAGAAATTGAGACCTTGGCAACTCGTCCTTTGTGGCTAGAAATTCAAGTGCAGTAAGAATATACTTATTTGGCTTCTTCGTTTATTCCTGCGATTTTGTTTCCACGAAACTTGGACTCAATGTACCGTGTACGACATATACCTGTTCATGTAAATTAAATATTTTTCCCTTCTAAAATCCAACAGGAATTCAATTATTGTTTCTTGAGTCAAAATTTCATTATTTTCTCATATATTTGCGAGTTTAAAAAAGATTATAATATACGCAACCTTTCTTTTGTATTTTTACAACGAAACTATTTTCATGACTTAAATCTCTAAACTGGCATTAAGCTGTCTCCTCGAGTAGATTCCCGTATTTATTCCAATTAAGCGTTCTTCCTTTCTCGCCGTGTTAGATTATATGACAATTAAGCACGCAATTTAAAACCTTGACAAGAAGGTTTATAACTCGTGATTAGTTCAAGCAAGAGGATCAATGTGACCCCATTTGGATCGCTAATGGATAGATTCCGTAGATGTTGTTGTCAAGATTACTACTGAGACCTAATAAGCAAGTTACTGATTCCAGGGGAAAACGAGTGGAAAAAGAAGACAATGTTAAGGCTGTCAGTTTTAGTGCACGCAAACCACTTGGTCTTAATTAACTCACACCATAAGATGGAGAGAATGTACCCTTGGTTTAATTCCAGCATCCGCAATGAAATAATAAAGCAGAGAATTCAACTAGATCAGTTGCAAGGAAGTTATATTAGAAAAAGTTTATATGAACATATTCATACATACATATATATTCACAGATTTCATATATAGATATTGGTAGGTGGTGGGGGCATACAAACCGAGCACTACAGCGTGTATTGGTCGTGGACCAAGCTCCAACAATGGTGGTCTATATATATACAAGTCTTGACGCCTTGTCGAACAACTGGAACATGAATGTGACTCAGTAACTTGAAAGGATTTTAGTCACGTATAAGGAAAACTATGACTATGCAGGCAGTGATAACTTCCCCACCATTTATGTATATTTCTTCAGGTTTCTTTTAGCACGGAACTGACCGAGTTTGTCCCTCCATTGTGCTGCACAAAAGCACGAGGAATGAGTTGATGCCTCAATGCAAACAGACAAGTTGAAAGAAACAAGGGTTTCCATGAAGCAATTGTTATATGCTGCTACTACTTTTCATGTGAGTATCCAAAATCATCTTCCAACTTCTAAGGAAAACCTTTGTCCCTTCTTGATAGCTGATGCAGCAAATTGATATTTCTCTTAAACTAGCAACAAAAGCTAGCTCCACATACAATTTAAATGCCTTGGTAGAAGAATGAAATGACTAAAAAGGGAGTAAAAACACGTACCGGCATCATCGTACCGTTCCTCAACTGCAGCTATCAGCATGTTGCGTAAAAGATCAAACTCTTTGGTATCAAGACAAGGCTGACTGGAAGGCCTGGAATCACACACATCTAGTTTCAGCCTTTGTTTTCTCAAAACATAACTAAAGTTTGTAGAGCCTGTGTCCAATTTCTCGGCACAAAATTCAATCATCAACAGCAAAAGAGCTGTTTTTTAATTTATCACCAGACACTAAGAATAGTTACTCATGCGTTATGTCTACTATAAGACAATCAAATTTAGGAAAGTCATTTGATAGCCCAGAAACAAATCTCTTGCTCTTCTACAGAGTCACAAGTGGACAAAGACAAGATCTGTCCACTTTCATGTCATAAAGGGAAAAGAAAGCCACAGTTCTTTTGTTGTGGGGGAACATTGAGAAGATCTCCGGATTTCAAGACTAACCGATCTAGTTCAGTGAAAAGAATGCCATCTGAAGCAGGGGACTGCATTATCTTTCCAGATTCAATAACTCTCATCCCATCACTATATGCAAGGTACTTGTTAACTTGAATTGGTACCTACGCAGGTCATAAACAGATATCATTCCAAAGGATCAGGAAATACTAATCGTTTCACTCAATACATTCAAGCTTCACTCGTAATAACCCTAGGGGTTCTTAAGCAAGGGGCTGCTTACACAGCATCTTAAGAACAAATATAGAGACAGTAGACTTCTTGTAATAAAGGTAGATTGAAAATAATAGTGCCAAAATTCAAACTCAAATCAGAAGGGAATAGCAAATAACACGTGCACGGTACCTTGCATCTCACAGCAATATTGATGGCATCTGAAGGGCGAAGATCAAAGCTTACAAATTCTGAATCATTGCCAACCTGTTACATTAAAGAATACGGCCAATCAGCATGTACATTCACTTCCTGTAAAATTTTTCCAAGCATGACCAAGATGTACATACCTTTGTAAGGTACAACTGAGCAAAATAAGCCTCATGCACTCTCTTGGTAACTCGAACAAGTTTCACCTATAAAGGTGATTGGCAATGATAATGATCAGAATCATGAATTTGGTACAGATATTTTCAATTCTCATGCTCGAAAACAAAGAACTCATATTCATCTTTTTCAGATTTTCATGCACTTTGTACATGCAGTTGTTTGCCCATATATTTCTTGTGCACCGAGCTAGCATTTTTTTATTGTTAATATAAAATATCTTGTTTAAGAAGAAGGAAACGAAGTTCTAGAAGAATAAGAAAACTCAATCATACTTCATAGCCCAACTTGTCTATCATCTCCTTCACCACTTGGTATAGAGTTGGTCTAGCCTGAAAAGCAAACGTCAATCACAGTCTTATTTAGAGCATTGTTCTAGAATATAAAAGGAAGGAATTCATCAAGTCAAAAATTTGACAGTCCCACTATAATATAACAGAAGGCAACTCTGCAACTTACAATTTGAACATTGCGAATGGCTGCCATGAGTAAGACGCTAGGCATCTCCACTGCAAAAGATGCAATTCATGGTGTCCATAAAAAAAAAAAATCTAACAATTATGAAATTACAAAAGCTAGTAATCATCAAAATCTGAGATATACGTACAAACAATTATCGGGAGAAGAAGACCAGTCCCGTCTTCCATCTTCAGTACAATTGCCGGATGTGGGGCATAGTCCGGTAAATGCACTCCTTGAGGATTGTTGTGGACACATCGCAAATGCCTCCCATCCCTCATTTTGACAACGAAACCACCTGGTCCGCTCTTGACCTCAACTACAAGGCCAAACGGTATTGAATTGAAACATTAAGCATCTACCATACCACATATTTCCATAAACAGAACACTTGATGCCATTGTTTCTCCATCCAATAGCCGTAAATACTAAATAGCACTTTCATATGTATCATTAGTTATAGAAGATCAAATCTAGGTAGCTACTACATAGGCGTACCAGCTTCGAGTACGCTAGAGTTAACATAGTCTTCATCATTTTCATTGAAGTTTTCAGCCGTGCTCCCATTACCGTCCGACGAAGAACTCAAACTACACCGTACCCCGTTACATTTTCGCGGATTTGATTGCCTATACACAATTCCCAAATTGTTCTTGCAACCAGCAATTGCCTTAAATCCCCACAACTCACTTCTAAGAAGCTTAACGTTATTACTCCCAAAGGGACTATTCACAGGAACTGTGTACACCCCAAGTTGTTTAGCTCGAACAGCAGGGCAAATAACTGGTCCTTGCAGCGACACCATTTTACCTTTTTTTTTTTTTCCCTCTCTCAAATCCTACAAGAAATAAAACCAACAGAACACTTCAAATGTACTTTGTTCGATCTGCAAATCAACTGTCAACAAACTGAAACCAACAAACCCACAAACCCATTAAAAAAAAGAAAAACAAAATCCTTCGAGAAAAAAGCAACTCCTTCAGATATCTGTCCTATGGTTTCCCAATTTAGACATAAAATCAGCCCTTAAGAAATCAAAAAACACAGTAATCACTCATAATCGACTTTGAAGGACTGTGCTTCTTTGATTTGATCCTTTAATCAATCGATCATAAACGCACACGAAATTAAAACAGAGCAAAGCCGCACCTGAAACCACCTCGAAGAAGCTCTCTTACCCAAAGATGGAGACTTTTAAGTGAATGGAAAGTAAACGCTAATTACTCATTTCTTTACCAAATTTGGATTCCTTACAAGTTAAAAGAGAGAATATAAAAGTGAAGGTAGGGATCGGATCAGTTGGGAAAGAAAGAGAGTAACGCAAAAATGGAGTGAGTGATTCCAATATAAAAAGAAAGAACAGGAAGAAGATAAGAGATTCTACAAAGAGCGAGTAAGGTTACGCCGATTAATCGTAGAAAAGGTTGGGCCGTGTTTGGGCGAAATTACTATAGTGTCCTTGCTGAAGTGAGATAATTACTATTTTTATTGTGTAAAATTCCACATTAAATTTATCATATAAAAAATTTAATGATTATATAACTAACTGGAGATTTTTTTTTAAATAGTCTGTTTTTATTTTATATTTAAAAATAACTATTTCCGGATGATAGTTACGGCAAAAGGGTATAAACGTCATTTCGAATGAACTGATCAAAGCAGTTGCGCTTTGACTCGGGACGGACGAACGGCGTTACGCCATTAGCGGTTATACGACAAACTAACAGTACCGGCGTACAGACCAGACACTCTGATGGTTGCCACGTGGCTCATGAATGTAAAGGTCTTGATTTTGGATAAGGCACCCCCTACACTACACACAATATCAAAATCTCTGGATTTTTGTACAAAAATATCCATACACTATACTCGTATTAAGATTCGATACATACAACGTATGTACACCTAAAATACATGAGTCTATACAATTGCATTCTACAACATTTGGACAGTAAAAGTTCTCTTATTACAATAATATGCGTCTTATCTTAAATAATATCCTATAACATTTTAAATAGTAAATCCAAAGGTTTTTATTTTAAATGGAAGAACCCGCAATTTTTTTCCTTTAGATTCGTATTTGGTAAATCTTCGGATTGACGCAATAGTCTATAAATTATGTCAATCAGATACTCATCACTAGACAAGTCCTGTATAACAAGCTCAATCAAGATAATGTAAGTAGGAGATTAGAACACAAGACCTTTTGATCTCATACTCCCTATTTCACCAACTCAACCACTCCTTAAGAGGCCAGGTTGCAACATTCCAGACCCTGAGTTCAATTTCGGGATAGCAATGGGTTTTTAATAATTTTAAAATTTTAAAATATAAAATAACTCATTTTTTAATTAAATTTGAATTTAAATTGTCTAGGACTAAGTTACTCCAAACTCAACTCTTTTAAGTAAAACGATATTATTTCATTTGGGATAATTAAGTCTTGAGTTAATCTAGATCTGAGCCTAACTTATGAGTCAATTTATTGAAAACAGCTAAATTTAAGCCTGTAGACTAAAAATTGTCATCACCAAAACTCACAAGTTTAGTATTAAATCCATATGTGTCTTTTAGCCGGACTTTATGATTTAAATAATAACCATTATACAATATTTTACTATAGAGATAACAAATTAGTGGTTTGATTTGACATTAACGACATTGTTTAATTTAAATAATGTTATATTAAACTTGATAATCTAAAGTATCAGTTAAATATTTTATTTTATTACAAGCATAAAATTTATGAAGTATATAATTAAAAGTATTTGGGTAATGTTAATGGATTAAAAGGAAGTCACCTCCAAAGGTTTAGCTTGAAAGATTACTCAATAAGTGATGGAGATAAGGGTTGATGGAGATAGAACTTAACGTGAGGTATATATGTAGGCGCAAGAAAAGGAAAGTCTTGCGGCTATTTCGTCTTATGCAATGGATTAAGACTTTGGGAATCTATAGATGTTGTCTTGTCACGCTCCCGTTGGTTGTGCCAGGCATAAATTGACCCTGCCAATGATGGGATGTACATGCCAAAGTAAAGGGTTGGATCACCTGTATTCGTTAGGTGCTTTAATTGTGTGGAAATTACGAAAATGTATATATGAGATTTAATGAAATAGAATAAGAAATGGTTACAAAAAAGCCTAATACTTAAAATAAAATTACATAAATGTGTAGATGAGATTTAGGCTTAGTTTGGGAGAGCAGTGACAGTTGATAATATGCTGAAATCAACCTGCTAAAATAGTAAGTATTTATTTTCAATAAGTACTCATGTATTTAGAATTGTTATTTTGGTAATTACTGAAACGTGAAAATAGGTGTTTGGCAAGTGCGGTTGTAGTTGCTGAAAAGAGATAAAATGACTAAAAAGCCTATTAATTTATTAAACTATTAATTGTTGTATAAATAATTAAAAATATTATTAGTCATATATATTTAAATTTATAAATAATAAAATATTAAATTAAAATATAGATATAAATAAAATAAATTTAGTAAATAAATTATTTCATAAAAATATATTATTATTCATATAAATTTAAAATTATAAATAATAAAATATTAAATAAAATAAATTTAGCCGAATATTTCATAAATTTAAGTACCTTTAATATTATATAATTAAAATTATAAATAGTTGAACTTGATTTCTATTTGTTGAGGGTATAATGAAAAAGAATAATTATTAGAAGGTTATTAATAAAAAGTAGAATTTCTACTGCAACCCTCTTTCTATTTATCAACTTACACAGTGGCATCGCATTTTTCTCTAATCTCCAGTTGTTCACCAACAGATCCAATGATTGTATTTGGAAACTGCAATGGATAAATACTTATCCTTACCACACTGTAGATTCAAATACAGCCTTAACTTAGTTATTAAATAAGTCTAAAATTATCTTATTAAAATTACATAAATAAGATAACTAAACCTGATTATATGTATAAGAATATTTTAGATCGACGCTAGTATTTTGTCCAAATTTTAATCTAAATATATTTTTTAATATTTGGGTTGAGTTTAGTTCAAATCATTTTCTCTTTTTAACAACAATAACAATAAAACTTTGAATTAACAAACTTTTTAGTTTAGTTTCAAACTTTTCGATTCGATTTAATAATTTTTGTCGTTAAAAATCGATTAATTTATTAATTAATCAGCCAGTTTTAATAGAATACTTAGTTTTTATAGATAAAAGTAAATAATTAATTTTTATTTAATAATCTTTGTTTTCAATTAAATTTTAAATTTTTGATGAATATATATAATCTTTTTTAATTTATTTTTAAATTCTTTAAATTTATTTAATATTAATTTTTTTATAACAGTTTAATACTAGTTAAACTTTTTAAACCTTAAACTTTTTGCTTTACTGTTTTAACTTTGATTCTCAAACCATTTTATTTAGTCTCAAAATTAGACTTTGGTAGAGAATAATGTTGTTGATTTGGTGATTTCGGTTGGCTTATTTGCTTCGGAGGCCTTTATATCGGAATTATCCATTTCTTCTTCTTGTTTACAAGTTGCTTCGAGCTTTAATCATCTCCTTCAAGTCTACGGATATAGACTTCTTTGTCTAGAGTGTTGCAAGAGTTTGATAAAACCGCGACAATGTTTAAACGATTGCAGTTCACCGTCGATTAAGTTACAAGAGATTGGAGTAACAATCAATTCGTTAGTGGATCAAATCTGTTCAACCTCGTAACGTCTTTTTTTCCTCAAGGTGACCAAATTTGCTCCACTAAAACATCCTAGAATACGGGAACTTCATGATCCTGATCTTGTCCGTATGAAAAATGAGGCACGTGTAAACTTAAGTTCCGCGGCCAAAATTAGGCGGCGGCCACATGGCTCCACCGCCTCCGACAGCGTCGCTGGTTAGGTAAGACATGCAAGACAACGGCACCAGACACAGCCCTCGGCTTCTTAAATCTCTCTTTTTCACTTCCTCATTTCCACCGACCACCTGAAACCTGCTGCGAGTTGCCGTCATGTATGGGACGCTTAGTGTCTGCAGCAAATAACCAAGCACTAAACGTTAAACTAATGACTTTTGTTCTTGTTCTTTTATGAGCGCTGTTCTTCACCTGAAGGTTGACCATGGAAGAAGAATGTTGGGAAAGTGAAAGTACCTCGACCTGGCTTTGAAGGAATTTGATGTAACCAATAGCCTCCATTAGTACGGATGCTGTGTCCGTCTGAAATCATACCGACCCCAAGATCATGCAGAAAATTTAAACGTCAAATCAAATTAAAAAAAACATATGCCAACAAAACTTTTTCTTTAATCGAAAACCAGACTCAAAAGAACATATATTCTCTGGGGTGTCGTGATCTCGACTTCCAACAATTTAAAACCTTAAACTAAATGCTAAATTACCTTGCCAAAAGGTGCAACCAGCTGCTGCAGAGCTGCGATTCTATCTCCTAGCTTTTCTTTCCTAATCTGTTTAATTATAATCACACCTTAGAACAAGAGAAAAAATTGTATTCAGGTATGTTCATGTATGATCTTCTAAGTGCTTAATCATTCTTTCACACAGAAAATGTATCTATCAGACAATGGGGTCTCTCATTTTACCCTTTTACGCACCTTCAGTGGTGGGCAGGAGGCGGCGCGTGACTCCACTCGTGACTTCTTGACTGCAGCTTGGGTTGCTTTTGGCTCCATCAAGCTGTTGGGCCTCTTTGCATCGAAGGAGGCTAATATCTATGCATCACAAAGCAGTAAAAATAAAAAGTTTATATTCTAAATATATATATATATATATATATATATATATATATATAAAGGCTGATTCTTCTGATAAAGAGGATCGTTTTCTAAGTATGTTTAAAGCTGAAGGTAACACCTTTAGTTCCCCCCCTAACTTATAAAAGGATCCAACTTTCTCTTTTGAGTTTTGAATCACGAATTATAGCAGATGATACTATTAGTAGCTAGTTCAGAATTAACGAGATCGTATGAAATACTCTGCAACTCTAAGGCAACATCAATGGCCACTTAAAAGATGAAGAGAGAAAGAACTCACTTTACTAGATGGCCTTTGACTTGATTGCTGCATTTGATCAAGACTAAAGGAGAAGTTGTCTTTATACATGGCAAGAATGTCATTACAGGGCTGGCCAAAACCCCCCCTAGAACTTGTAGAGCTCAAGAGATCTGAAGCCTGTAAGTTCATGTCAAAAGATCCTGAAATTGACTGATTCAAGTTCGGAACATTTAGGCTAGGATGTATCTGAATCTGACTAAATTTCCCTCGGTTAGGCATGTCAATCCTGAGCATGGAGGAGTTCCGACTGTAAATTTCTCCTGGTGACTCGTGCCCAATGATCGGAAAACCAGAAGATATAGTCTTGAGGAAGAGATTCGCCCTAAGATCGTTCAGATCTTTCTGCTCATTCTTAACATAGTTTGTAAACGACAGATTAGAATCCTCTACAGTACTGGAGGGACTGTCCACTGACATGCCAGTAAAATTGGGGAAACACCCTGAGAGCTCTCCTTTAATTTTTTGTGGCTGTAGTTCATAAGTATAGTGGTTGTTGAATGTTCCTCCAGTGTTGTTCCAGTGAAAGCTCAAATCTTGTACCATGGAACTGTTGAGAGGGCGGATTATTCCAGCGTTCCTGCATGCAGAGTTTTGACAGGAAAAAACTTGCAAGTGAAATTTCTACAGAAACTTTTTCCTGAAGTTTGAACGCATCTGAAATGTTCAAAACCCTAGTAAACTAGCAACTGTGTTAAAGTAACTCGGATTAATAAAGAATCAAAAACTGGCACATGGGTTTTCAATTTTGGGCAGCATCTGATTGATTTACATCAAATCTAAAGAAAAAGTAGAAAAGAAGTTGATTCCAAATCCTGATACAGTACTACTGTAACAGCTAAAATATTCATCACACAAGCTTGAACTTAGTTAGGTAGAGAGAGAGAACTCACAAACTGATGTTTTGAGTCCAACCATGGAAGTTTGAAGTTCCATAGCTAGATGGTGTAGTTAAAGAAGAAGACCCAACAAGTTGGTCTTGAAGCTGATGTTGGTGATGGAAATTCGCAGACTCCATAACTGCAGATTTTTATATAAGGGCTTGAAAATCCCGAGATTAGTGTTAAAACTTTCACTATAGCTAGACTAGCTGCTTCTCTCTCTCTCTCTCTCTCTCTCTGTATTCAAAGAAACAGTATAGTTCAGGTGACACCACAGTACAGACTCTCCTATTGCTTTTCTGGCTACCAACTTTTCTCAGTAGCCTTGAAAAGAAAGAAAAGATGGCAAACATGAGTATAAGAACCTGTCTCCATACCTCTCTCTGACTTTTAACTATTATTATTTTCTATTCCAGTCCATACTCCACAATCTGCAACTTATCAGAACCAAGATCGATTCAACTTCTCTGTCGCAAACTGTCTGCAATTACAGGAAGATGATTATAGTTCCTCTATGTTATGATTAAGATATCAGCCTTCGATCCCAAGGCCTACAAACAGAAGAGAAATGATGAGACATATGCTCTTTCTTGCTCTCTTAACCCCACATGTTTAAGGTTGCTCGCTTCTCTATATTGCAATACACTAGAACCTAACAAGAATCAGTTAGGGCTTTTATGGTTTCAACCGAAGCCAAAAAGATTGGAAGGGACTAAGGAAGTGGGATGTGTTATTCTATGTATTCCACATTCCTCTTATATATATACATCTTTGAAGTTATTGACTTAATAATGTAAAAAAGTTGTATTTTATAACTACACTCAAGGTTTTAAGCTACTAATCACAATTTATGTTAAGGGTACAATTGATTACATGCAAACCCGTTACTTAAGGGTTCTTCCTTTTCGAAGGTTAGTTTACAAAGAGACTATTTTTGTGACTGAAATTCGTGACCTTCTGATCATAATTCATAAAGGAGTAACCGCATCAGTTACTCAAAGTCTCACTCTCCGTAATCTTCTATAATTTGTGATTTATAATTTTAAAATTTAGTTGATGCATTAATTTGTAATTAAGTATAGATTTTAAGACTATTTCTATGTACTTTTGACATACTATATAAATATAATATAATTGATACTAATTTGGAACTCCAAATTTATAAATTAGATATAAATATATTACTATCTCATTTTTCTCTTCCCCTTTCAGCCCTTCTTTTTGGTTTGCTAGTTAAGTGAAGAGAAAGAGAGGGAAAGAGAGATTAGGGTTAGCTACATACATAAGATTGAAGTGCAAATTTAATGAGAAAAGGGTTATATATTTTATAAATTGGTTCAACTTCAACCCCACAAAGCTTCACATCAGTCGAAAAGTTGATGGGAGAGCGTGAGATCAGACAAAGTATGGGCAAGCTTCAACTTCGACTTTGCTCTGCCTTTTCTTATTGTTTATCATTTACTATAAGCTTTCCTTTCCCCTTAAAAGGTTATGCTTTATTCCAAGCTTTTTCGGTCACCTTTTTCTTATTTCATACTCTCGCTATCTTCCAAGTTTCAATTCTCAATAAAAGTTGTTCGTCTCTGCATCAGGGTTACCCATAAATAATTTATGTATTTTTACATTGGTATTCTAATATTATTTATTTTATGATTAATCTAAACAAATTATAAATTGATTAGTAGTTGACGTTTATTATGCATGTCAATGGGCGGGGTCGAGTTGGGCCGAGCCAGGCTATTATTGCCAAGTCTAATGTTTATTATCTTTTTTATATACATCTAATTCATTTTAAAAAAGAAAATATTGCATAAATTGAATAAAAAAAGTTTATTTTACTTCTTAATAATAGGAGTATAACATGATTTATTGAAACCCTTTTTTCGAAAATATAATAGTATTAGTTACTTGGTATGCAAACTAATTAACGTATTAATAAGGTAGATTAAATTAATTTTTCGGTCATTAAATAAAATAATATCATTTTATTCTAATCAATGTTCAATCCAAACCGAGTCAAACCAAGTCAGACCAATTCTCTTCTAATTCGGAACTTGGGCAAAGAAAACATAGAATGTCATGTATTATTCATATATATATATGATAACTATCTTTGGTAACATAAGCTTTTCCTTGTGTTCTGTCTATATTACTGACTTTAGCTAGAGAAATTTTACTGTATTTTAAAAGGTCTAATAATAAGCAGTCTTATCCTTAACTAATAGAGAGATTACAATTTTAAGAAATAATTGGATGAATAATTAAAAAATTATAGAGCCACCAAATTGACAAGTCAAAAAAATCCCAAAAAGAATAATTTCCCAGAGAAGTGAGATAAAAAAATAATAAAAATAGTCTTCACGATTTAGTGGAAAGATGATGTAATACCTTTATTATCGTCCGCATTATATATTATCCTTAAAGTGAACATTTAATCAAAAAATGATATGTGTCCCTACACAAAGATTATAATAAAAAATGGGTATTTTCCACTAAATGTAGTTTATCTTTTTATTCCAAAAAGGAGCAATCATAACAAAAGCTACACCAACAAAAGTTTGTATGACTTTGGCTTAATATAAGCAAAAACCATTTGTTACAATGTATAGTATATATCTTTTTATTTAATTTTGACATTTTATTTATTAATTAGATATATAAAATATTAATTAGACTTAGATTTAAAAAGATATAGTTGTTACATTTATAGTTGTGAAAGAATCCTAGACTAAATTGAAGTCTATCATCTAAAAAATTATGGCATATCATGTTTGTAATTGTCAAGGGTACTGCTAGATTTTGCGCAAAGGTAAAAAAGAGTTTGTGTGTGAAATTTGGGTCTTTATCGTGTGTAGCTTAAGTGTGTCAATTGACAACGATTGTTGGGCTCTTTGATGTGTGTGTTAATTGTGTTTTTCTGTTGAAATAATTGAAGTGATCTTGTAGTTTTCTGATTTTTGGTGAGACACAGATGAGTCTTTAAGTGAGCATTGTAAGTGGCTTGTGCAGTGTGTGGATTGATGGGTTATTACTGAAAGTGTGGATGTGTTATACGATGGTGTTAACATCTAGATGTGGGTTGTTTTGTTATGTGTTCGTTGGTGGTGTCATTCTTGCCTGATTGATGAAAATGAAAGGGTGTAGCACGTGTTTTCAAAGTGGGAGATTCACTATTCTATTTTGATCGTATGGGAATTGTTAATGCTGGATTATAGTCCTTGTAGAGTGACTCACGGTTGGACTTACTTTATGTGAACAACTTTTAGATCTCTTGTTAAGGAGTAAAACTCATAGGAAAGTTGCTCTATATTAATCTTAAGTATGTTTAGACTTTTCCATAAAATTTTTAGATACTTGAATATTTTATTTATTGTCTTTCAGTTAATACATTGTTGAGATAAATTTTTTGTTGAGGATAACACGAGTCGGTCATGTTATTGAGTGTGAAAATCTTTTACGGTAAGTGAAGTTGAAAGATAGTTTCAATAATTTAGTGAGTCGACTTTAAAAGCCCTTGTGTAAATCTATTGAACTTTCATGAAAATAATTAAACTGGGTAAGAGCCCCGCAGACGTAGGCAATATGTGCTGAATTGCGTTAACAAATCTCAATTTTGTTTATCTTTGGTGTTTTTAATTTTTCTAATTTTTGTGCTTGTGAGGAACGAATCGAAAAGTTTGGGAAACAATCACTCCTTCGATTTTTTTCACCATTAATTATTAGCTTACATTCTATTAAAATTGTGGTTGATTTGTCTTCTAATTAAAGCAAGCCTTTAAATCTTATAGCTATCACTGATTATTTTAAGGGTACATCACAATTTAGAAATAGAAACAGACCGTGCTCAACTCTCACAAAGTGAGAAGTCTTGTGCACTAGAATACGTTGACTTTATATAGAATTTTACTGTAATTTCAATTTTTATTTTAATTATCATATTTTAAAAATTACTAGTTAATTCTTTCTTACTTATCGTATAACTCTTTTCATTATATTTTATTATTATTATTTATTTATGAGTCAAAATCAAAGTCTTGTTAAACTTAAAAATTTAAAAATTACTTTATTTAAAAATTTTTTGCGATAATTATATAATAGGGTATGAAAAGTACTTTTCAAAATATAAAAATTGCACAACTTAGTGTTTGAGATTAATTTTTATATATTTTAGTGAACATTTTTATAATCTGTTTGTTTCCCGAGAAACTTACAATCACAACCTATTCCAATGCCATGGTTCTCTTAAACACCAAGAAATGACCAAATTTTGAAATTACTAACACATAACAAAGCTAGTGTTGCTGAGCACTTAATTACCTTGTCATGCTTTTTCCTCACATCGACCCTAATAATGGGGAGTGTATAAAGTCTAATTGTTTTGGGTGTCTGAAATGAATAGATACATTTATGTTTTTATTACAACTTTTTGGGTCAAAATACCCTTAAAAAGAGGTCAAAAGTAAGTAAAGTTGTCTGCGAAGAAGACAAAAGGCATTGGAACCGAAGAATATGTGCTTTGTCAAGTTTAGGGAATGGTTGAACACAACAATCCATGGCTTCTCTTTGCTTTCCAATTCCAATCCCACCAATACACAAACCACTAGAACCCATTTATGCCCTTTATTCTGCAAGCTAACGTTTGTTACTCGTAATACTGAAACCAGTAAGAGTTTTGACTTGTCAACTAACAAGAATGTAATGTGAGTTTGTTTGCTCCACGGTATCTTCTGTCTGTACTTAGTAGCCATTTTTCCTTCTAAAGGCATCAATGAATCGAGCTTGTTTCGATATGATAGACCTGAATTTTATTTTATTATTATAAACTTTGTAATTCATAAATAAATTAGTTAATAAATGAATAATTAATTAATAGGTAAACGGTTCGTTTCATATAAAATTCAAAATGGGTTAATTATCAAAAATAGCCCAAAATTTTGTTAATTTTTTAATTATAGCTCAAACTTTAAAAAGTAGTAATAAAATGCTTAAATTTTTAATTTTTTTAATTATAACCCAAATTTCAGAAAGTAATAATAAAATGCTCAAACTTTTAATTTTCTTCAATTCTAATATGACGTTATTTGTTGCTCTTCCAATGCCTTCAATCCTTTGTTTTTTGTTTGTTTTTCTGATATCTCAAACTAATTTCGTATCACAGTTTACTGCATTTTTAAGCATTCTCATGATGTCTTTAGTGTGAGGACGTCAGGGCTGCATAATCTGAAAATCAAAGAGTAAGAGTGTTAAGAGAATAAACTAAAAACGAAGGAAAAAACTAAAATCAAAATATAAGGTCGTAGGAGCTGCGTAATCTGATTTAGGTTATTTTTAAACAAGGACATCGTTTCATTAATTTTCATTTGTTGTATTAATTTTGGCTTAAGTGCATTAATAGTTAAGATTTTTGAAACACGTGACAAGCCACGCCATCAAACTTAATTAACGGAAATATTAACGGTGGGCTAAAATTGAAAAAAATTGAAAAATTGAACATTTTATTGCTACTTTTTAATGTTCATGTCAGAATTAAAAAAAATTAAAAATTTGAATATTTTATTCTTACTTTTAAAGTTCAAATTATAATTAAAAAATTGACAAAATTGGAAATTTTGTTTTAGTAATTAAACCGTTCAAATTTTATTAATGTAATTCGATAAAAATGTTTAAAATTCAATGTAATCATGACTCAATCAAATCAATTTTAATTTATTGATTTTAATTTCAAATTAAAATTTTTTAAACATTCTTAGTGATGAACTTGATCCAATTAAGTGGTAGTAATTAACATGAAGATTTTTTAAATGACCAAGTTCAAATCGGGATTCAAACTCAAAACCAGCTATTTGGTTCCTCTCGAACAACTAGACTAGCCCTTTAAATATAAGAGCACTTAAAAGAAAAGCAGAGGGTTGATTTCAACATCAGTGCTTTAAGAAGACCCTTTTGACTATAAATGTTTGGTTAATTTGATGGGATAGTGGTGTGACGGTCACTTCATTTTGTTTTGTTGTTAATTTGAATTTCCTACTGTTCAACTGTCAAATTGGAGTTTATATTCCATCGAATCGAATCGGGCACAGTTGCTTATTAATTATAAAGTTATAATACAATATGCTATATGTGTTATTACATAGAATCCAGGATTCATGGAACAATCATTCCGATGACAGTGAGTCGGGTTGGACCCGAATAAGCCTGACTCTATAGTTTCCAATTGAGCTTAGGCCCGATTCGAGATAGTGGGCCTGAACTCGAATTTGAATTGGATCAAAATTTTACTTTTATTAAATTAAAAAGGAAAGCATCATTTTAGGCCCGAAAATTATAAGGAAAATGATGTTTAGGGTCAAGTTTGGGCAGCCCAAACTTGAGTCCGACCTAGGCTCAAATGTTATCCCTAATCACGAATATGTGCTAAATAATGACTAAAAAATTCAGTTGATTAGGTCGATTTAATTGTAAAAATTTTAAATTGACTGTCCTTCTATTCAATTTTTAACTTTCTGATTTGATTTACTCTAATAATCTTTATTGTTAAAAAATGATTAATTTATTAATTAATTAGTTAGTTTCATAAATTATTAATTTTATTTAACAGTCTTATTTTTAATTAAAATTTAAATTCTTCGATAAATAAAAATAATTTTATTTAATCATATTTTAAACCTTAAATTTCTTATTTTTTTTACCGATTTAACTTTCAATTCAGTTTTTAAAACATCGGTAATATATATATTCAGGCTTATCCAACCTAAAACACAATTGAAGGGAAGGTAATGTTGGTAATCATAATAATTTGATATGAATTGATTTGAAATTAATCAATTAAATTTATATTAATTACTATTAAATTTAAGCTAAGGACTTAATTAATAGAATTAAAATTAATTCTATATAATTTTAATAATTGTCTACATGTTAACTGAGTGAATCAAAATTCAGCCTGAAAAGTCTAACCGATCCAAACTCTTCCACTAAAACAATATTGTTTTAGTAACAGGCACCTTAGGGATAGTTGAGTTGGTGAAGTGAGAGGTATGAGGTCAAAAGACCTTGTGTTTGAATCCTCCTATCTATGCTCTCTCGATCGAGCATGTCGTACAGGGCTTGTTTAGTATGGAATACTCAGTTGGCGTGATTTGCAGGCTATTACATCAACTCAGAAGCTTACTTAGTGCGCATCCAAAAAATAGCGACTGCGAATTCCTTCGTTAAAAAAAAGAAAAAGTTTTAGTAATAGTCCGAGACTTGATCAAATTTCAAACAGAATCTAAACCGTGAGCAATAAGTGTTAGGCTGACTCAGGTCAGCAGTGTACTACCGTTTGGAAGTTAAGTATACCCAACAAAGTCACACTCTCTCCTTAACTACAATCAAATTACCTTCAACGTAGTAGCAAGTTGGTCACCTTCTACGAGAGGACCGTCCCAAATCAACCCCATAGACCTGCATGCGCCTACATGCGTGAGAGTCCAGCTCTGATACCAAATGATGCAGACCAGATCTAACTAACTAAAAGACTAGTCTAATAGATAAGTTTGCCCAGCTTACATATAAGGCCATCTCAACCAATACTGTCAGGCAATGTGAGATTATGATGCTCACGGCAACAATTCCCTCAATCGCAAAAGAACACACGTCCAGTGTGTGGTCTGGGTCACCTTCTATGAGAGGACCACCTCAAACCAACCCCACAGACCCTTGTGTGCCAACTTGTGAAAGAGCCCAACTTTGATACCAAATGATGCAGACTAAACTTAACTAAATAAAAGACTAATCTAATAGATAGATTTGCCCACTCTACATATAAGGCCATCTTGACTGATACTCTTAGGTGATATGAGACTATGATGTGCACTGCATCACAGGTGAAAGTTCTCACATGAATTCCAGAGGAGTAAGGCCATAAGATGTTCGTCAGGTTTCTATGAGCAAAGTTTTCATGATATGAAGGCTCCATCTGTAAGGAATATAGAGAGAGGGATCTTCAATGCCATATCTGGATCATCCTCGATCGTCCATGATTGTGCTGTTCCGGTAGCTCTGACAACGAATGATGTATGCTTGATGAGATTCTCTTCAAGTCAATGATTGCCGTCATTAGTGCACTTGGAAATTTGTTTCTTTTCAAGCTACATTGTATATAGTTTCCAATCACGAATATTCCCTTTCTTTTTCTGATTACATTCATCCCAAACTTCCATGTGTTACTCCTTCCTAGCACTTGATCAACAATTGGAGAAGTGTTCTTTCTTATTACATTGAAATGGTTTGTAACGTTGCTGTTCCATTTCACTAGCTTTTTCATGTGTTTAGGACTTGTCTGATAGAACTGCTTGCCACGGAGTTTTGGTGGTGGAGAAAAGAAACCCATCAGCATCGGGCCATGGGGTGGAGAAAATGGAGTTCTCTGGGACGACATATAGGTTTTATATATTTTTTTATATTTATATTTTTTTCGGCCAAGATCTTTTCGTTAGTTACGAGAATAATCCGCACGAATTCGCGTGGGGTATGAAAGGGTTTGACCCCTTTGTTCCGAGCGGAATAACCTCTCATCATATTGCAATGAAAGTGTGGAAGACACAATTTTTTCTGAAGAATTCGCCAAGCACTTTTTTGTTGAGGTGAAACTGATCCAATTCGGTGTCGAGCTATTTTTCCACAGGACCTCCCCTACAGTATCTTCTTGATATGTCTTCTTTCAAAAAAAAAAGACCTTTCATTCTAATTATTATTCATTGTTAAATTATTCATTGTTATTAAAGATAATAAACAAAAGTTCTTTTTAATCGTTTTTGATTCAAATACTATAACTCAAATATGTTTGAGTATCATTTTCAATGTTATTTCATCTTCTATTTGAATGCTTTATCTTATAAAACTTCAGGTGCTAGATACCTTTTCAGATCTATTACCGATACTAAGTAGCAGTAAAAAATATAAAACATTGCTTCTTTCCATCATGTATTGGACCTCACCAAAGGAAAATGAATCATGTAATAAATTAGTGCTTTTATCGAAGCGGACAGGCTTTCCTTTTTTTTATAAACAGAGTCGAGTTTGAAATATATCTCGTGGTAACAAAAAAGTATTGGTATGAGGTATATCAAGATTTAGTCTCCGGTTCATATTTAGCCGACCAATCTTTCCTAATTCACATTTTTGTTGAAAGAAAAGCCATCTTTTTCTCAACAATGCCTTTGTCATTTGATCTAATAGTGTTCTGTTAGATAGGAACAGATTTGATAAATACTGATAACTCTATAGTATGGAAAATATGGAGTTTTGCATACCTATTGGTATCTATGGATTGATCACGAGTCGAATGGAGTGTACTCGACGGTCAGGCAATTGGTGATAGCTCATGATGCCGGTATTGATTCCATTCAGATCGAGTATGATAAGAATGGGACATCAATTTGGTCAGAGAAGCATGGAGGTTCTGGAGGCAGTAGAATCGACAAGGTAAATCTATTCCATCAAAATTTTCCTTGTTAATATGAAGTTTAGTTGAATCTTGGAATGAAAATCTGTCAAGTTACCATTCTCGCTAATGGTCTGAATCATGCAGGTGAAACTGGATTACCCAGATGAGTTGCTTACTTCAGTCAGTGGATACTATGGCAGAGTAACTGTCTGTTTGGTTAGCGTCTGCAACATGCAGAGACGGGACGAGACAGAAATCTGAAGACGGAACAGAACAAAAATTAGAGACAGTGAGGTGTTTGGTTGCGATGGACAGAACAGAGAAAATTGTCCTCATCCTCAGGACAGAAATGTGTTTGGTTACAGTGGACAGAACAAAGAACAATATGTAATGACAAAAATGTCCTTACAGTATAATATATTAGAAAGATATTTTTCATTAGTTATTTCATAATTGTATCAATATTTATATGATGTGTATTTGTCACTCTATTAACATTAATTATCTTGTTATTATAATTTTTGTAAAAACAATTATTATTGATATAATTAATATTAATTATTGTAATTTTTGTTATTATAATTCATTGGTTATTCTATAATTGTATCAATATGTATTTGAATTTTATTTGTAACTCCTATAGAATTAATTATGTTATTATTATCATTTTTTATAACAATAATTAAAATTATAATTATGATTAATTATTGAAATTGTTGTTATGATTAATGATCATGATAAGTAAATGTAGTTATTATTATAATTATAATTGTTAATGTGCTACTGCATTATTTATCTTATTATTATCATCATCATCATCATCATCATCATCATAATAATATTATTATAATTAGTATGATTATTATTAATCGAGTATTATTAAATTTAACAGTATTATGAATATTATAGGGTAACTAAATAGCACATAAAAATTGAACAGCACATGAAACTGAACAGCACAAAAATTGGACGAGAAGGGCACAAAAATTGAACAGCACATAAAATTATTCTTCTCCTACTAATACTGCGGTTATGGCAATGTAAATATTGAACTATATTCTCAAATTAGAAAATGGCATATGCGTCATAACTGTCAAAAAAGTTATGACTATTCCAGTATCTCCGATCCTCAATCTCAATTATCGTCATCCCCTTTGCAGATATTGACATGCACACCCTCCCTGTTACTCTCTGCCCAGCCAAACTTCCTGCCACCAAAAAAAGAAAAATCCATAAACAATCGAAAACTTAGAACCCCATTTCCCAAAAGCAGCAAAAGCTTACTAACCTTATTGTCATCATCGAAAGCGACGGGACGCGATAGGAGAGCAAAGATATCTTTTTTGGACAAGTTATTATACCGTCTGCGTGGGATCAAATCGAGCAGATCCTAGTAGTTGGGCGGCAGCTTCATCTCCCAAACGGGGTCGGAGGACGCAACGTCGCGAAAGCCTCTGTTCAACCTGGCAGCTAAGCAGGACCGGTGCGTGAGAGAGAGGACAATGCAAAGAGCTTTTCGGCAGAACGAATGCGAGAGAGACGCAAAAATGGTTAGGTTTCATCAGAGTTATGGAGGGTATTTTGGACATTAACTACAATATTTTCTGTTTGTCCCTCAGACAAGAATTTGTGTACTACATAGATGAGAGGTACAGAAATTTTCTGTCTTCATGCATGAAGACACTAACCAAATACACGATAAGCGTGTGGGGACCTGTATTCATTCGATCGCTTATATTTGAAAGCAACAAGAGAACGTATGGACCATTTGGGGTTGAACAAGGCACTTTCTTTTCATTGCAAGTGAGTGGAAGCAAGATTGTCGGATTTCATGGAAAGAGTGGTTGGTATCTTGATGCAATTGGCATGTACCTGAAGCCTCTGCAGAAAGAGAAGAGCTCCAGAGCTTTGGTCCACACTAATAGTTACCTTACTAATGGAACTGATAACGTTGGGTTCTCTGTTATACAAGGAAGTGCAGGTAATGTTTATGACATAGTTGTTGCTGTAAGACAGAAGGATGACCATGGCAGCCCTCTGCAAACCAAACGTTCTCAAGAGTTCAACAATCCACTAACAAACTCCAAGGTGATTAGTCACCTAAAGAAGTAGTTGCACTCTTGTGAATAAAATTGTTCTTGTGTCCATTGTTATATCATAAAACTTTCTTTTAGATCGAATACTTCAATGCAGGGAGTTGCCATTGGAAGCGCTGGATCAAAAGTTGGAGTGATAACATATGGACCACTGGGTGGCACTGGTGGTTTGGTGTTCGACGATAGAAAGAGCTCTGGGATTATTCAAATTCACCTGTCTCGCAGTGTTGGTATTCTATCTATTAAAGTCCAATATGATCACAACGGGCAGCCTAAAGGTGGAAGCAAGCATGGTGGCAGTGGACGATTAAAAAATGATAAGGTGAGTGCCCTCAGAAAATGGATTTATATCTCGACTTGTTCCGAATTAGTCATGACATGTTAGGCACGCTAAGCACTCCAAATTAGTCAAGACATGTTAGAGATGCATGTGCTCCAACTTAGTCATGGCATATTGTTAAAGATGCATAATGCTCTGAATTAATGATACCATGATTCAACAAAATGCTTTCTCCTACCCATTTCAGAACATGAAAAACTGACTCAAATCTGATTTGTTGAATTTCTTGCAGATAATATTCGACTATCCTTACGAGGTACTAACACACATAAGTGGAACATACTCGCCTTTAATGTCCATGGGGCCTCGTATAATCAAGTCCCTTACTTTCTACACCAACAAAGGGAAGCACGGTCCTTTTACGGACGAACAAGGACCGTCTTTCACCACCAATATGAACGAAGGGGAAATTGTTGGATTCAATGGAAGAGAGGGCCTTTTCCTGGATGCTATTGGTGTACATTTGATGGACGGAAATGTAAAACCAGCAAGGCATTATCTTTCTGATGCAATCACTCGAACTGAAGCAGATGTTGCAGAAATAGATAACTCTCCGTGGTGTAACAAGCTAGTAGTAGCAAAACGAGGAAAGATTGAAGAGGTTACATGTGGAGTGATCAAAGAACCAGTTCCATGCGGACCAGGTCCATGGGGTGGAGATGGAGGAAGACTATGGGATGATGGAGTGTTCTCTGGGATTAAACAGATATTTGTAACAAGAACATCGGAAGCTATGCAGATTGAATACGATAGAAATGGACAATCCGTCTGGTCTGTTAAACATGGAAGCATAGGAGGCACAGCCACACACAGGGTAAGTAACCAATATCTCATCAAGATAGCTTAAAATTCAAGACAATATGACCCTTTTCCAGGAGAATGATAATAAATGTTTTAGGAAAAAAACAAAATTTTGAAATTCCACCATTTCTGTTATTTTTCGATGACATAAAGAATGTGACTCTTGCAGGTGAAACTGGATTACCCTCGTGAAGTACTCACATGCATATCAGGATATTCTGGTCCAACAAGTAGAGATGACAGGTCAAAAGTTGTGAGGTCGCTAACATTTTACACTAGTCGAGGAAAGTACGCGCCATTTGGTGAAGAAATTGGTACCTTTTTCACCTCAACAATGACGGAGGGCAAGGTGGTGGGCTTCCATGGAAAGTGTGGAGCTTATTTGGATGCTATTGGCGTCCATATGCAACATTGGCTAGGAAATTACAGACCACCAAAGCCTTCTCTTTTCAAGTAGTTCAGTTGAATGTCGTCTGACCTCGATCCTCTTGGACAGAATAAGGACTTTCTGACACATCAGTAATACTCGTCACGAATATTCATATGTATTGTAAAACCACTTGGATCTCATATTGAGGTGCAAATTCCTCTTGAGTTTGGCATAAGATCTTCGTGCCTAATGCTTAATGCCCAATGCCTCAATCCTTCTCATTCATCCATAATATGTACTATAAAATGTAAACTTAAAGTGCTCCTATTCCTCTGGGTTCAGAAAGAGAGGACTTGGTGCTTAGTCCAGTGTTAGAAAAGACTGTTTATAGAACAGAAAGCTGATAATTGGTTTAGCCTATATTTGTTTGCAGTCCAAGAAAAGAGTAAAGAGTAATTTAGCATAATAAACATTATCTGGGGTAAAGATCATCATGAATTATCCTCTGCTTTGAGTTGCTTCCCAAATTTCATCAGTGCGAGTGAATATAACATCTTTCTCCTCACTGATGTTTCATCGGCAACCAATTTGACTGCCTGAAAAAACAATTATGCAAGCCGGGGTTTAATCCCTCCCTCAAACTTGAAGTATAAACTACTATGGTTCAAATGTGAAAGATATGATTAATGCTACCGTAAAACATACTAAGAGTAGGTTTGCAGAAGTAGAAGGTTTATATTGTTAACTACGGTTGTGATGCGACTCTCATTTTCAAATCAGATGTCTCTATAGAGATTGAGACCAGCTGAATTCTCACAAACAAAATCCTAAGCATTTTGCATGATTAAAGCCATATAATCATCCATGCAATGTTAATGAACACTGATTAAAGAAACTGTTACCATTGATAAACTATGCCCACTGGAAATCAATTCTCCCAGTTTGTGCTCGAGCTCACTCTCTGATGGAGTTTCAACCACAGTATCTGCCTTGCCTTGAATTAACATTGTAATCTCTCCCTTTGGTTGGTGATTTGAAAATGCTTCTTTTGCTTCTCCAAGAGTACCCCGCCAAAACTTGTTAGTATAAATAAAATGTTCGTCAGTCAGAAAAGATGTATACTCTACCAAATTCTTGTCTCTTTATTAAAATGTTATCCCAGTTTTAACATTGTTAGGAGTAAAAAAGTAGAAAGAACACCATGAAACTACCTCTTCGTGCACTTTTGTTATCTCCCGAGCCATAACACAAGGCCTGCAAAGCATTCAAATAAACTGTCACTTCCTGACATGAGGTAGAGACCCTTTTTGAAAAGTCGGCAGGGAAGGACTATTTTAACATGCAAAAGCAATTTTACTAGATTTACGACCAGTTGGACCAGACACTTAAAAATGCTGATTCATCTAACACCATATAGAGTTATTACTACAATATAACATGTTCTATAATATGAGACGAATCACTGCTAGTAGGCTTTAATCTATATTCTCCATTTTCACCATAATGAGTAGACATGTATCAGTGTTGTCCATCAAACAACAAAAATGCTATTTACCTCGAGTCACCAAAGACTGATGAAGTTTCTTCAAGGAATTGCGAAAGCTTATGAGGAGGAACATAGAATATTTGGGTTCTTTGTTCACTTGCAGAGGCAGTCAACCTCTCTCTCCTGGGTCCAGCATGCTTTGGAAGAAATCCAACTGCAGTATTATTATGAATTAGGACCAACATGACATTGCCAGCGAACGCCAACACAAGTGTTGAATCCATCAAATGTTACCAAATGTGAACTCATCGGTGGCCAAGCCTGAGGCAGAAAGAGCTGCTACTACCGCGCATGGCCCAGGTATAGGAATGACAGGAATATGTTCAGCCACACATAACTTTGCCTATGTTCAAGACGCATAAATCATAACCAACTTAACAATACATCTACAAGGACCTAAATACATGTTTTCAAATAGTTTCTCCTTTTTTTCCTCCGAAGCGAAAAAAGAACATACTTACCAGTTCTGCACCAGGATCACTAATGCCAGGTGTGCCTGCATCACTGACAAGTGCGACAACCTCATCCTGTTTTAACCTCTTTAAAACTGTTTGTTCTCTTTGAGATTCGTTGAACTTGTGATAACTCAGCTGAAAATCTAAATCACACCATTAGAATGGATCAAAACTCATTGGGAAAAAAAGAAGTTGAACAAAAGATTCAAAACTAAAAAGCTTTCAACAAACTCACAAGTGGGGTTCGAATGTTATAGTACTGGAGCAACTTCCCCGAATGCCTTGTATCTTCTGAAAGTATCACGTCAGCAGATTTTAAGACTCGTAGTGCCCTACACGAGGGAAATTCACAGTGACAAAACAAGTTGTGCGATCACCAAAATGACCAACTAACATCCTTACCTAGAAATCCCAAATTGTAACAACCACAGAAAAACCAGAACAAAGACACAGTCCCCATGCACTCAGATACGACTCCTTCGGTTCCTTTCATTTTATATCTTAACTTAACGGGTTATATACATTGTGAATTTTCTAATTCAAGGTGAGGGACTGAGGGGAGGTCGATACCTGAAAGTAATATCTTCAAGATTTCCAATTGGGGTTCCTACTAAGTACAACCCAGGTTTCAGTACACCCTGCAAGAACAATATAAAACAGTAAATACAAGTAAACAACGAATAAATAGCAAGCAAACCCAGATGGGTAGAAGCAAATAAACTTATACTGAGAATTAAAGAAGCAATCTTGTCAATAAAATAGAAGAGAAAGCTTAAGCTTACACGCTTGGACGATTCTTCAGAAATCAGTAGGGGGAATTCCGGGGAAACTTGAGAGTTGGAAGAGAAGCATAGTCTAGGTGAAACAGAAATTGGGTTTACAAAAGGCATAAACTTGGTTTGAGAAGGTAAGTGGTAGTTGGCAAGTTTAGACCGCCAGGAAATGGCTATCGCCATTGAAGGTACTCGTCGTATCAGCAATCCCGCGAGTTTGTGTTCAGTGGTTGAGTGAAAGACACTCAGAACGAGATAAATCAGGTGATACGACGACGTTCAGGATAATTTTATTTTTTCTTTATTTTTGTTAAGGAGTTAAAAGAATGTCGAGATAACTATTGTTTGATACCACTGAGGAAAATTCAGCCTAATTCACTCTAGGGAAGGTCTACTTATGCTCATTTCATCACATAACTCTTAACAACTTAGAGCTCCATTCGCTCATTCGGCAGCCATGTTCATTTCTGTGATTTGTCTAGACAATTTAACATCTTTAACCTGAGAACTTGTGCTCAAGACATTTGCCTAGTAACACTCAAGAACACAGTTACACAATTCGGACAGTTTCCTTGTCCAAGAAATACCTATTCCAGCTACGAACCGGGACATCTTCGCTTCGGATGGTACATCCAAAGCTAAACTACTGTTATGGAACCCTTTAGTTTAAGAAGCAATAAAGATCAGAAACTTTGACAGATTCAGCGGAGAAAACATATGCTACAAACATAGAGGCATCTGAACTCATACTAATCTGGCTTTAGGAAGTTTCAAATTGTTGCGACGAGAGTAAGATCGTAGAATTTTGTTCGAGAAATTTGAATGGAGCAAGGGAACAAGTAGAGAAATACGTGAGAAAAATAAGAAATAAAAAATTTACGTAGTTCACCCATTTGAGACGTGCTACGTCGTCTACGGACAAGACAAAAAAAATCACTAATAAAAAAATGAGAAAATTACAAAACGTTCAATATTTTTCTCTCAACCCTTTAATCTAATTATATCCAAAACTCACATATAATAGTTTCGTATTTTTACTTGGTATGTCTCACAAAATGGCCTCACAAAATGACCTCATGTTTTTTACTCAAATGCTCTCTACACCTTTTATCTTTTTCACTCTCCTTGCCTCTTTTTCATGAATACGATGGTTTTCTTTTTAATACAAAAAGAAGATAAAATTTGTCGAAACAAATCTTTAGCTTATAAGCATGGATTTGGATGATTACTGATTATTGACAAAAAAAAAGGAAGATAATGTCAATTTTGACAATTTCAAAACGCACGTAATAAATCTCTACTTTATTTTAAAATTAGGACTTCGTGAAAATTTTATTTGATTAGCTTTACCGTTATCTATTTAGAGCATTTATCATAATTTGTATGTTCCAATTAAGTCCGTGCAATGCTTAAACTTGCTCATAGATAGAAGCTTTGTCAATATATCTATTGGATTATCTACGATACAAATCTTCTTTATAATAATATTTCCTTGCAAAATTATACCATAAACGAATCGGTGGAGTTTGTTTCCAAGCATATGTGTATCGGGACCTTGGATGGGGATTCAAAGGATTCAATTGTTCTTTTTTTTTTTTGTAATTTTCTTGGTTCCATCAAGTAATACTTCATCAAAGTATGATTTTGTAAGAAAATATTATTGTGAAGAAGACTGATATCGTAGATAATCCATCTTATTGTTATGGTTGAGTTAACGATAGCTATATCCGTATAAATGTATGTACTTCATATATTTATACGGATATAGATATTCCTTCTTTGAAAAATGGAAAATAAAAGAAATCTCCCTTCGTTGGAACTTGGCTCTCTCTCTTCGGACACGGTAGATCACTGTTCCTGGAATGGTCGGATAGACAAAACAAAAACAAGAAAAGGAACATTTAGTGTAGAGAGAGAGTGTGCGGGTGAGCATGCATTGAGTTGTAGCTTATTAACTTCAATTATATTTGTTATATGTTACTCAAGGAGTTCTTAAACCTTTTTTAAAAATAAAAAGAATTATAATTATAGTTAAAACTATATCTACGTTACAATGGTTCAGGACATTAATCTTACTATCATATTACAATATGACCAAAAACTTCCTAACGTTGTGTTTAGTTATTGTCTTCAATATATAGAGATAGAACGAGACAAAAATTTAGAGAAGAAACAGAACAAAAATTAGAGACAGAGAGGTGTTTGGTTGTGATAGATAAAACATAAAAATAGTGTTAATGACGAAAATACCCCTGCAATATAATATGATTGGAAATATTTAATTCATTGATTATTTTGTAATTGTATCAATATTTATTTTAAGTGTATTTGTA